>JACEEZ010008735.1:148333-166355 GCA_016584305.1 Chionoecetes opilio
TACTACTACTGGTGGATTAGGGGTGGTGGGTGACTCGTGGGTTTGGCATCATAAGACAGACTGACGAGGGTTTGATTCCATATTCTTCCAGCAACACCCAGGATCCCCGCCTGAATGCCTCAATCCAACCCTTTTACTCCCCATCACGAGGAACACCTTGAAAATAAAACCTACGTGATAGTACCATTCTGTAGCATTCTGGCTAGCAAGTGCCTCATTTTAACTTCTTTTAGTGGTACTGTCACGCTGCCACGGTTTTAGTATGCAAGGGGAGGGAAGTAGCTATGTCAATGTGAGGGCACGTGCTCACTCTGACGACACACACACACACACACTCACACACACACACACACTCACACACCACACACCCACACACACACACACACCCCACACAACACCACACACCCACACACTCAACACACACACACACACAGACACACACACCACCACACACACACTTAATAGTAACAAGTGTATCTTAGTTTGGTGAGTTATTGAGAAGACTTCATTATCCTTCGCGAGGAGAGAGAGAGAGAAGAGAGAGAGAGAGAGAAGAGAGAAGAGAGAGAGGAAGAGAGAGGAGAGAGAGAGAGAGAAGAGAGAGAGAGAATGAGAGAGAAGAGAGAGAGAGAGAGAGAGAGAGAGAGAGAGAGAGAGAGAGAGAGAGGAGAGAGAGAGAGAGAGAGAAGAGAGAGAGAGAGAGAGAGAGAGAGAGGAGAGAGGAGAGAGAGAGAGAGGAGAGAGAGAGAGAGAGGAGAGAGAGAGAGAGAGAGAGAGAAGAGAGGAGAGGAGAAAACTTTTTATAAAAGAAATTTCACCTAAATAGCGGGAAACTTTAAACCGGAAAAAAAAAAAATTTTTCGCAAAGTGGAATGCTTTTTTTTTCGTTTTTCCCCAAAAAAGGGAGGCGAGGTTTTTCATCTTACCCCAATTGTTTTCGATTTTTGCTATCATTTTGTTTTTAACACCCCCCATTGGGGGAAGGAGATAGAGGAAGAGGGGAGAAATATTAGAGGATAAAAAGGAAAAGGAAGCAAAAAAAAAAAGGGGAAAAAATATCTTTAAGGGTTTTTTTTTAAAAGTTTCAAAAAAGCAATCTTTAAACCACCCTTCAGTTTTTTGACAAAGCGCCGCACGGAAAAAAGTCCCACCCCGCGTGTTATAAAATTAAGGGCCCTTTAATCCCAAAAGGTTTTGCAATAGGGGGGGAAAGGAGGAGGTCGGGGTAAAAACCCGTAAAAAGCAATCTGGTCCTCGCCGACCCTCTGTCCCGCCCCGTTTTTTTGAGTGGTCAGGTCATGGGTAGGGCGCCCCCCCGGGTTTTTGGGACCACAGAGTTTTTTAACATACAGGTTTGGCGCGGATATTTTTTACGCCAGAATCCGTTCATCGAGATTTACCGCCCAGTTTTTAAATTTTGCTTCCCAAGCCCATAAAAAAAATGGGAAGGCATGAAAACCCTTTTGTCTGACAGCGGGCGGTTTAACCCCCTTTCCCCCCAAATTTTTTTCACACTCCAAAGGGGGTATGGGAGGGAGGGTTTTCCCCCCCCCCTCCTCCTCCTAGGCCTTTGACAGTTTTTTCCAAAAGTTTTGAAATTATAGCCTGCAAACCCTTACCTACATCCCTTTTTTTGCCGTTTTTGGGTGGATTACATAAAGGGTGGGGGGGAAAAAAAAAAAGGATGGCACAACGGGGTTTTAAGCATCATTGATCTTTACAAGGGTGGGATCAAAAAAATAAAGGGAAAATTGGAAGCTTAAAAAGGGCTAAAACTTGAACAGTGCAAAAACTTGATCCCCCCCCCGATTTAAAGGCTGGGGGGAGAGGTGAATCTCCCCCCTCCCAAAAAAAAAAAAAAAACCTGGGAAGGGAAAAAAAAAAAGGGGGGGTAAAAGAAACCCGGAGCCCTGTTAAGGGGAACCCTTGATGCCAATCCTGCCTTACGCCCCCGAAAATGAAGGAGGAAAATCATACTTTTTCCCTTTGGGAATGTGTTCCCCCTTTGTTTCGGGACAAAGGAAAATTTTTAAACGTGACCCTTTTGGGTTTCAGGTTTTCCCCGGGCGCGGGAGTAAGCCCAAATAAATGACCGCCAAAAAAAAAGGAAAAAAAAAGGGGTTTACTTTTTCCCAAAGAAAAAATTTAAAAAGATTGGCCTTCGACAAGTGGCGGGCTATGCTGTTGGGGTGGAAAAGGAAAGCACATTTTTTTGAGTGGGAGGAGGACCGCAAAACGTACCCCTCGTCCCCGGGTCAGACCCCAAACCCAGCCTTTGCTAAAAAACACGAAAAGGGCCACAAAAAACCCCTTTTCCCCCTTTTTGGTTTTGGTTTTTTCTTTACTTTTCATGGTTTTTGGGAAATTAGTTATTTTCCCAAAGAACACAAAATGTTAACAAAGTGGTGTATTTTGATCTTTTAAATGACCACCTGGAGGCCTGCTTTGAAAAGACACAGGCACAGATTGTCCAACAGGATGGAGCATCCTGCCACACAGCTCGAGATGTGATACAGTGGCTTTGATGACTGCAAGATTGGGAGAATAGATGACTGGCCAGGTACTTCTCACCGATATATCACCCATAGAAAAATCTTGGCCATCATTAAAGGCAAACTCCGCTCACGTGACACCTCTACACTCCCCAAGCTTGAAATGGGAGCTCCGAAAGTGTTGGGAAGAATTTAGCCTGAGTTCCTTCAAAATCTTGCTGACAGTGTACCACGTCGCCTTCAAAGGGTCATCAAGAGGAAGGGCTACGCAACGAAATACTAACTACAAGAGTAATTTGTTGATATTCACATTATTTTGTTATAAACATGGTGCATCATCGTGTAAACATTAACTTTTCGGAGGCGCGCACGATTATCCACGCAAAACTGTAGTGTATAATTATGTGGGGTTGAAATTCTTCCGCCGTAAATTGTTCGTAAATTCGTTGTTAGTAACAAGGTCACTTCCCCACTCCCTCCCTCCCTTCCCTAGCTACTTGCCTGCCTTCCCTCTTTCTGTCCATCTCTTGCTTAATAGTTCTTACGTCTTGTTTTTTTCTCCGTTTTCCTTTTTTTATTCGTTGACGATTTTGTGTGTGTGTGTGTGTGTGTGTGTGGTGGGGTGTGTGTGGGTGTGTGTGTGTGTGGGTGGGTGGGTGGGTGGGTGGGTGGGGGGGTTTGGGTGGGTGGGTGGGTGTGGGGGGGGTGGGTGGGTGGGTGGGGGGGTGGGTGGGGGGGTTTGGGTGGGTGGGTGGTGGGGGGGTTTGGGTGGGTGGGGTTGGGTGGGGTGGGTGGGTGGGTGGGTTTGGGTTTGGGTGGGTGGGTGGGTGGTGGGTGGGTGGGTGGGTGGGTGGGTGGGTGGGTGGGTGGGTGGGTGGGTGGGTGGGTGGGTGGGTGGGTGTTGGTGGGTGGTGGGTGGGGTGGGTGGGTGGGTGGGTGGGTGGGTGGTGGGTGGGTGGGTGGGTGGGTGGGTGGGTGGGTGGGTGGGTGGGTGGGTGGGTTGGTGGGTGGGTGGGGGTGGTTGGGTGGGTGGGTTGGGTGGGTGGTGGGTGGGTGGGTGGGGGGTGGGTGGTGTGTGTGTGTGTGTGTGTGTTTGTTTTGTGTGTGTGTGTTGTGTGTGTGTGTGTGGTATTCTGATATTTCTTTTCTTCTTCTCTTTTTTTATGATAACAAATAACGCCTCGGTATTTTACGATAGAACGGGAGCCAAAACAGCTGCCGCAACACGAGCCGGAAAGACAACAAAATTTAACTAAAGCACACGGAAAATAAAGATTATCAAAAGTACGACAAAGTAAAGATAAGGCAACACATACCCGCTGTTGCCACTGTTGCTGCCGCTGCCTACGCTTTGGTCTCTGGAAAGGGAAAAAGGAAGAAAGAATTAATACAAGAATAAAAAAAGATGGGAGATAAAAAGAATAAATATATCCTGGGGCATATTATAATGAGTCCTGTGTTAGGTGGAGGGTAAAGTATGAATATGGTTTTAATGCTATTGCTCTCTTTCCTCAGAAATCTATCTTTTTCCTTCGCTTTCCATTCCGAGAACTTTAATAAAACAAGAGACTGAATACACGGGTGTAATGTTTCTCTTTCTTTTTCTCTTTTTCTTTTTTTCTTTTTTTTTTTTCGTTCTTTCTTTCTTTCTTTTTTTCAGTGAGGGACATGTCAAAAGTATTATTTTTTTATAAATGTAAATTTCATCAGCTTGTGTTTATTTCATGAAGGTTAAAGATTAGTTTATTTCTTTTTTTGTAACATTTTTTGCTTTTGTCTTTAATAATTCATTTTCGTCCCGACTCAATGTTCCTCCTCTTCTTCTTTCCTTGCCAAGCCTGTTTTGAAATGTATCTCCAGAGACGTGAAAAAAACACCAATCAGCATTTAGTTCTCTCTCTCTCTCTCTCTCTCTCTCTCTCTCTCTCTCTCTCTCCTCCTCTCTCTCTCTCTCCTCTCTCTCTCTCTCTCTCTCCTCCTCTCTCTCTCCCCTCTCGTTCCTCTCTCTCTTCTCTCTCTCCCCTCTCTCTCTCTCCTCTCCCTCCCCTCTCTCTCTCCTCTCTCTCTCTCTCTCTCTCTCCTCTCCTCTCATTTTCCCCTCTCTCTTCTCTCCTCTCTTCTTCTCTCTCTCTCTCCTCTCGTCTCTCTCTCCTTCTCTCTCTCTCTCTCTCTCTTCCCCTCCTCTCTCTCTCCCCTTTTCTCTCTCTCTCCCCCTCTCTCTCTCCTCTCCTCTCCCCTCTCCTCTCCTCTCTCTCCCCCTCTCCCTCTCAACTCTTCTCTCTCTCCTCTCCTCCTCTCCCTCCTCTCCTCTCCCCTCTCTCCTCTTCTTCCCCCTCTCCCCCCCCCCCCCTCCTCGGTGTCTCTAGAAGCCTGCCCCCACTGTCTTGCCTCTTCCCCACCTGCCCTCGGCCCTTTTTTTCTCCCTGTGACCCCTGCCACGGGGAAGGATAAAGAGTTGGCAGCACGCTCTCAGGTAACACGGCCCTCCCGCCTGCCTGACACTCTCGCAGCCTGCCTCACACTCCCCAGCCTGCCTCCCCCTGCCTCAGTCCCGCCTCACACTCCCGCAGCCTGCCTCACACTCCCGCAGCCTCCTCACACTCCCGCAGCCTGCCTCCACTCCCGCAGCCTGCTTCACACTCCCTCAGCCCCGCCTCACACACCCGCCCGGGCCCGCCTCACACTCCTGCAGCCTGCCTCACATTCCCTCAGCCTGCTTCACACACCCGCACCTGCCTCCACTGCCTCAGCCTGCCTCACTATCCCGCAGCCTGCCTCACACTCCCGCAGCCTGCCTCACACTCCCGCAGCCTACCTCACTCCCGCAGGCTGCCTCACACTCCCGCAGCCTGCCCCCACATCCCGCACGCTCTCCTCCAAATTCCGCAGCCTGCCTCACACTCCCGCAGCCCGCTTCACACTCCCTCAGCCTGCCTCACACACCCGCAAACCTGCTTCACACTCCCCAGCCTGCCTCACACTCCCCCCAGCCTGCCCTAAAACTCCCGCAGCCTGCCTCACACTCCCTCAGTCTGCCTCACACTCCCTCAGTCCCGCTTCACACTGCCTCAGCCTGCCTCACACTCCCGCAGCTTGCCTCACACTCCCTCAGTCTGCCTCACATTCCCGCAGCCTGCCTCACACACCCGCAGCCTGCCTCACACTCCCGCAGCCTGCCTCACACTCCCTCAGCCTGCCTCACACTCCCGCAGCCTGCCTCACACTGCCTCAGCCTGCCTCACACTCCCGCAGCCTGCCTCACACTGCCTCAGCCTGCCTCACACTCCCGCAGCCTGCCTCACACTGCCTCAGCATGCCTCACACTCCCGCACCTGCCTCACACTCCCTCAGCCTGCCTCACACGTCCTCAGCCTGCCTCACACTCCCTCAGCCTGCCTCACACTGCCTCAGCCTGCCTCATACTCCCTCAGCCCGCCTCACACTGCCTCAGCCTGCCTCACACTCCCTCAGCCTGCTTCACACTCCTCAGCCTGCCCCACCTCCATCAGTTGCCTCAAC
The DNA here is from genome assembly GCA_016584305.1 of Chionoecetes opilio. Lineage (NCBI taxonomy): Eukaryota > Metazoa > Arthropoda > Malacostraca > Decapoda > Majidae > Chionoecetes > Chionoecetes opilio. The sequence continues at coordinate 154,345 of JACEEZ010008735.1, forward strand.
ACTCCCCTCAGCCTGCCTCACCTGCCTCAGCTTGCTCACACTCCCTCAGCCTGCCTCACACTCCATCACCTGCCTCACACTCCATCAGCCTGCCTCACACTCCATCAGCCTGCCTCACACTCCTCAGCCTGCCTCACACTCCCTCAGCCTGCTCACACTCCCTCAGCCTGCCTCACACTCCCCCAGCCTGCCTCACACTGCCTCAGCCTTGCCTCACACTCCCCAGCCTGCCTCACACTGCCTCACCCCGCCTCACACTCCCTCAGCCTGTCCCACTGCCTCACCTTCTCATACTCCCTCACCTGCCTCACCTCCCGCAGCCTGCCCCCACACTCCGCACCTGCCCCCACACTCCCTCAGCCTGCTCACACTCCCCCACCTGCCTTCCACTGCCTCACCCCGTACACTCCTCAGCCTGCCTCACACTCCTCAGCCTGCCTCACACTCCTCAGCTTCCTCACCTGCTCAGCCTTTCCTCACACTCCGCAGCCTGCTCACCTCTCCGCAGCCTGCTCACTGTCTCAACCTGCCTCACACTCCCTCAGCTGCCTCGCCGGAGAGAGGTGCACATTCCCTCCTTGTTGTGCGGTTTGACTCTGCTCTTTTATATATAAGGCCCCTGACGCCCACTCTGCCGGTAACTTTTGGGACACCTACCCTTTGCCCTTGCCCTTTACCTTGCCTTGGTTCTATCACACCAAAAGGGCAATCAAATTTTTTTTAATCAGTCCCGGGGTTTTTTTTAAGGGAAGCGTACGGCTGAAGGTGACAGTTTAAATGCACAAATTGTGAGTTAAAAGTGACTGCGGATGGTAATTCAACCTCCTATTGACGATTGGAGTAATATTTCCAACATTATATATACCCCTATTAATTGTTTTATTATATATATCCCTATTATTATATATGTTCTTAATAGGATATATAAATAGGTATTAAATATATAAATATTTTTTAAATCACGTTTTCATTGAATAAATAATACACTATATATTTAGTAAACATTAGAAACTAGGGGGGGAGCACTCAGTAGAGCGCATACTCCGCCCGAATATTTCATCAAATTACTAATTATAATAATATTATTATAAAAATATATAATATATAATTTTATTATAGATATATATAATATTATTATATATATACAATATTACTTAATATATATATATATAATATATTAATATATAATATTTAATATATTATATATATATTTTTTATTAATATATTTTTATATATATATATTATACAGCTTGCGCGGATGACTTTACCCAAATCCGTTTCTCAGTTTAGCCTTTTTGGGTTCCAAGCTAAAAAAGAAAAATAAAATTTTCCAAAACAGGGGCCCCCAAAACCCCCTGTTAGGGGGGCCCCTCCCCCCTCCCCCCCAAAGGGTTTAAACGTTTCGTTTTTAACATGCCGATTTTTCCCTCTTTTTTTTTTTGGGGGGAAAAAGGGGAAAACCCAAAGGGGCAAAACGGAAAAAAAGCATGGGCGGGACATAAAGGAAATTTCAAGCTTAAAAAAAAAGCAAAAACTGCAAAATTTGATCCGCCTTTTAAGGCTGGGGAGGGAACCCCGCCCCCCAAAAAAAACCCCAAAAAAAAGGTAAAAAACCCGGACGTTTTAAACGACAGCTTGATATTAGTTCACGGAAACTTGGAAAATCATTTTTTGGGGGGAATTTTCGCCGTCGACAGAAATTGAAATCCGGGGCAGGGTTTACCCGCAAAAACCCCGAAAAAGCCCCAAAGGGAGAAAGGTTTCATTTTTTGCAAAGAAATCCGAGTTTGGGGCCTCTCGCAAGTGGCGGGCTTGCTGTGGGTGAAAAGCACATTTTTTGTGGGGAGGGGGCAAAATACCGCGCCCGGGAACCCCCCCGGGTGCTAACCCGAAAGACCCAAAACAAAACCCCCCCTTTTAATTTTTTGTTTTTCTGGTATTAACTTGTTATTTTCCCAAAAACCCTGTTAAAAAAGGGTTTTTTTGATCTTTAATACCCCCCCTCTTTAAAAGGGGCCCGTTTTAAAGGAGGGGCATCCCGAAAGCTGAATGTAACGTTGGTTGGGGCCTTTGGGGAAAATAAGGCCAGTAATTTTCCCCCCAACCCCAAAATTTTGGGGGAAAAGGCCCCCCCCCCACCTCACACTCCCCCAAGCGAAATAGCCCGAAGGTTAAAAAATTTAAATGATTCCTTCCCAAAAAGCTGCAAAATTCCCCCTGTTCGGGGGGGATAAAAGGGGGGCCCAAAATTAAAAAAATAGTTTTTCTCATAGTTTAAAACATTGGCCCTACGTTAAAAATTCATTTTTGGGGGGCCACTGAACCCCCCAAATTTTTTAAATTTAAAAAATATTTTAAATTAAAAATTTTAAATTTTTAAAAATTTTTTTAAAATTTTAATATTTAATTTTATATTTTAATTAAATTTCTTAAAAATAAATTTTATTTTAAATTTTTTAAAAATTTTTTTATAAAAATATTTAAAAAATTTTTTATAAAAATTTTTAAATTTTTTTTTTAAAAATTTAAAATATTAAAATAATTTTTTATAATAAATTATTTTTTTTATATAAAAAATTTTTATAATTTAAAATTTAATTTAAATTAAAGGGAAAAATTTAAAATTTTTAAAAAATTATATAATTTTTAAATATAATTTTTATATAAAATATTTTTTAAAAATATATTATTTAAACATTTTAAAAGGGATACCCCCAAAATTTTTAAATTTTTTTTTCCCCCCATTTTCATGATTTTATCCAAAAAAAAATTTTTTTTTTTTAAAAATTTTTTACCATTTGGTTTAAATCTTTCAATTTTTAAAATTTTAATAAAAAAAAGAAAAAGATCGGGGGGAAAACATAAAATTTTTCAGGTTTAATAAAAAAATAGTAGGCCTTTTGCTTAAAATTAAAAAAATTTTTTCTTTCTAAAAGCCTTTTTTTTTAAAAAAAAGTTTTTTTTTTAAAAAAAAAAAAAAACACGGGAAAAGTGGATTGAACGCCCCTGGGGGGCACAAAACCCATGAAGGCACGTGACAAGTTTGGCAAAAAAACCCCAGCGACAAGGACTGGGCCAAGAACCCCCACGGGCTTAAGTGCCAACCCACATGGCACTGGGTTAGCTTTTGTTCTTTTATCTTTGTACTCTGTGGGAAATTGTGGATCTCACTCACTCCTCACTCAATCACTCCTGAAACTCCCTTCTCCTCCCTCTTCCCTCCCTCCTCCCTCCCCTCCCCCCCTTCTCCCTCCCTCTCTCTCACGCTCTCTTTACAGACGAAGGGGGAAGGGGGGGTAGCGCTCAGCCCCTGCCCCTTTCAGAGCGTCTTCCTCCGCAGATCCTCGGCTTCTGCACCGCCTTGACAGGACCATTTTTCCCGTTTCGGAAGAGTATGGGGCGTTTACTTTTTGCCCCGTCGGGGTTGGGTTTTTTACGTTAGGTTCGGTTAGGGTAGATTAAAGAACGATTTCCAGTTAAAAGATCAGTAAAGGTAACTTTGCGGGTAATCCGATGAGGGTTTTTTCGAAAAAAAACTTGGTTAGTTTTGGAGCTACAGCCAAGCGTCTTCACTCAAAAACCCACATTTTTGCTAGAGAAGGGAAAACATGCTGACAGGACGCTCCAGAGGTGGTTTTTTCACCCTTTGTCAGCTATTATAAATTATTTTCGTTCCTTATTAACGCTCTTATTAATATTATTCTATTATTATTTACTTTACTAATTTCTTATTTTTATATTCTATTATTTTTTTCATTATACCTTTTTAACGTTCTTATTATTATTTTACTATTTTTATTTTCTTTATTACCTTTATAACGTTATTTTTTATTCATTCCCTTTTAAACATTACAGTTTTGTTATCATCACTTCACTTTTTTATTTAAAAATTATTAAATTGTCATTGTATATCAATAGCCCCTTTTTAAAGCCCACGAAAGACAACGAAACTTCAGGGCCCATGGGGGTCCTAAAAACTTGGGTTTAAATGGACCGTGAAAAGACTGCTTATACGTAGTCTTTGGACGTGGCTTGTAGACTGTTGATTAATTATGAACTTTTTACATTACACCAACCGAATAAGCAATCAAGTACAAATATAAGTCGCAGGGGAAAAGGAAAGGGACACCAGGCCATAAAGACGAAAACCAAATGACGAATAAAGGCGACGAGGCCACACAAGGCATGAAAAAGGATAAAATAAACTTTGAAAGAAAAGAGACAGACACAGGCCTGAATGGATAAAAAAAAAAACTTTTTTTTATCTCATTTTTCCATATAAAATGTCTACTTTATTTTTTTTGTATTGAAAGAAATGCATGGTGGCACTATATTTGTTGAGGGATATTTCTGTCACGATAAAAGCGATGAAAGGATATAATGAACATGAAAACAGAACAACAAAAACAGGGAAGAAAAATTAAGAACGTTTTCTAGCCTCTTCTTTCCTACATAATGATTCTTAATGTTTTAAGAGCCCCGTTTATAAATGATGAGTTCCCAGAATAGGATAAGAACACACAACCTAAGGTAGTACCTTATACTGCCCTTTATTCTTATAAAAACCGTACTCACATCCACCTAATAAACCACCATCCATCCGTCCCCCATCAACCCATAATTTTTCCAGGACTTCGATGTGGAGATGGGGTGTGTAAAGTGTGGGGCGGGTGTTTCCAGTTTTCTTTCCTGTAAATACAGGGTGGGGAAAGGCGCGCCCTTCCCCCATCATTTTCAACGCTTGTATGACTGGTATTGGCCCAGGTTTTAATCAATGATTGTGGAGCACCGTGGGCAACACCAAGATCACTGTCTTTTTTTTGGCCGATGATGCAGTAATCTTTGCTGTCGCTGGAGGTCCTGGGAGGCTCTCGGGGCGCTGCACGAGGAGGCAAACCCTTGGGACTTGGGGTCTCCTGGCTAAAGCCCAAAGGCCGGTATTTGGGGATTACTAGATAACGTACAGTCTGTTCATGCGTGGGGGGCGAGGACTTTAAAGTCTGAAAGTTTTACATACCTTTTAGCGCGGTCCATAATACGGGGGGTCACGTAAAGAAGTTTACGACGGATTGGCATAGCCCACGTTTTAGGGCTCGCTCAGGGGGAGTTTTGGGCGTTTCGGTACCTGGCAGGAAAAAAGACCCGGATCTTAAAGTCCTTGGACCCCTGTCTTCCCTTTTGGGTTTGAGACAGGACAAAAAATAGTGACTTGAAGGACGAAAAATCCCTTTGGTAAAAAGTTCTTCGCAAATCAGGGGTATCGGGGGTGATTACGGGTCAATCGCGATTGCATCGTGAGACTGAATCGGGGCCTATTACCTGCATAGCCCTCAGCCCCAATTTGGGGCTATATGGGCATGTGGACCTACCCTAAAACCCGATCTTCCCTCGGTTATCTGTAAGAGAAAATCCGGCGGGGAGGGGCCAAGGGGGCGCCCAAAAGGCTCGTGGCGGGGGCAAGTTGTTTTTCTTGTCGAAGCGTTTTTTGTCGAACGTTTGTAGGGGAAAGGAGCCTGCATGGGAATCGCGCGTGGTGCCCCCCCGGGAGGGGGCGTCGTAGGGTGGGCGAGGCGACGCGCCCCCCGGCGTATCCCCCCCTGTTTGATTGATTGATTGTTTGGGGAGAGGAAAAAAAAAAAAACTTCCTTTGATCTTTATAGCCTTAAAAACTCACTTTTCTTTACCCGATAAAAAAAAATTATTTAATTTTTTGTAATGTAAAGTAAAATTAAAATGAACTTTATTTGTAATGTAAAAAAATTAAAAAGGTCAACAGCATGTTTGATGTCTAGACTTTTAAATTTAAAACATCAAAAGTAAAAAATCATGTTAATACACGACTAAAAGCCATAGGTTGCAAAAAGGAAAACAAAAAATATTAAAGAAACCACCCACCACCAAAAACCCCACACACACAAAAAACACCCCAAAAACCACCACACACACACACAACACACACACACACACACAACCCCACACCACACACACCCCCACACACACCACCACCACACAACACACACACCACCACACACCACACACACACACACACACACACACACACACACACACACACACACACAACACACACACCACACACACACACACACCCACCCCCACAAAACCCCCCACACACAACACACCAAAACACACCCCCACACAACACCACACACACACCACACCACACAACACACACCACACACCACACACCCACCACACCCAAAAAACACACCACACCCCACCACAACCAAAACCCCAAAACCCCAAAACCACACAACACACACACACACACACACACACACCCCCCCCACCAAAAAAAACCCCACATTTCCCTTTCCCCCCCAAAACCCTAAGAAAATTCACATAAAAAAATTTTAACCAACCCCAAAAGGCAAAAAAGGGAAACAACCCTACCCCCCCCCCCCACCCTTCCCCCCTCCCTTTTCTTCCCCCTTTTTCCCCTTTTTTTTTTTTTTGACCAGGAACAACAAAAAAGAAAGGAAAAGGGGGGAGGGAAAGAAAAGGAGAGGAGAAGGAGAGCGAGAGAGAAAAAGAAGAGAGAGGGGGGGAAAGGGAGAAAGAAGAAAAAAAGAAAAAAAGGGGAAATTTAAAAAAGAAAAAAAGAAAAAAAAAAGTGGAAAAAAGAAAATAAGAAAAAAACACAAAAAAAAAAAATAAGAAAAAAAAAAATAGAAATATTTTTTTAAAAAAAAGAAAAAAAAAAAAAAAGATTATAAGAAAAAAAAAGGGAAAACCCCCCCCCAAAAAAAAGAAAAAAAAAAAAAAAAATTTTTTTCTTAAAAATTTAAAAGGGTTTTTCCCCCCTTTTTTTTTCTTTTTTTTCTTGGGACCCCCCCTAAAATTTTCCCCCCTCTTCTCCCCTCCCCTCCCCCTCCCTTTTCCCTCTCTCTTTTTCTCTCTCCCCCTTCCCCCTCCTCTCCTTCTCTCCCCCCTCTCTCTCCCCTCCTTCTTCCTTCCCCCCTCTCTCCTCCGTCTTTCCCCCCCTTTAATTCCCCAAAAACCTTAAAAAAAAAATTTCTCTTTTTTCTAAAAAACCCGGGCCCTCCCCTTTTCTAAAATTTTAGTCTAAAAACCCCCCCCCCCCTCTCTCTCTCTCCTCTCCCCCCTTTTTCTCTCTTCCCCCTTTTCCTCCTCTCTCCTCTCTCTCTCTCTCTCTCTCCCACTCCTCTTTTTCTTTTCTCTCTCTCTCTCTTTCCTTCTTTTCTTCCATATTAAAATAACATTTTTGGGGAAAAAAAGAGGAAAACCCAAACAGACGAAGCGAACGGGGCGGGGGAAAGGAAAAAAAGGGGGGAAAAAACAGAAACGAAGGGGGAAAAGAGGAAAAAGGAAAAGAAAAAAAAAAAAAGAAAACCCCCCCCCCAAACCCGAAAAGGGGGGGGGGGGGGGGGGGGGGGGTTTTTAAAATTTTTTTATAATAAATTTTTTCCACCGGCGGGTTATTGTTAAAAAAAAAGCAAAAAAAAACAACAGCAAAAACAAAAAAAAAAAAAAAAAAAAAGAAAAAAACGAAAAAAAAAAAGAAGGAATAAAAAGTAAAGGGGAAAAAAAAATTAAAAAGAAAAAAAAAAAGAAAAAAAAAAGAAAAAGTTTTTAAAAAAAAAAAAAAAAAAATTTTAAAAAAAAATTTAATATTAAAAAAAAGTTTATTTTTTGGAAAAATGTAATGTTACATTTTAAAAGGGGCCCAAAAAATTTGGGGGTTAAAAAAATTCCCCCCCCTTTTTTTTTAAAAATACATAAAATTTTTCCCGGGTTTTGGGGTTTAGGGGGGGGGTAAGAAATCCCGGGGAAAAAAAAAAGCCCCCAAAAGAAGCTACGGGAAAATTTATTGGGGACCCCCCCCATATTCCACAAGAGGTTTTTAGGGGTTTGTTTTGAAAGGAATTTTAAAAAAATTTTAAACCCCCAAAACCCCCCCCCAAAAAAAAACGCAAACCGAACGAAGGAGGGGAGAAAGAGAGAGAGAAAGGAGAGGGGGGAAGAGGAGAGGAGGGGAAGGGAGAGGGGGGGGAAAAGGAGGGGGGGGAAGAGAAGGAGAGAGAGAGAGAGAGAGAGAGAGAGAGGAGAGAGAGAGAGAGAGAGAGAGGAGAGACGGAGAGAGAAGGAGAGAGAGAGGAGAGAGGAGAGAGAGAGAGCAGAAGCGAGAGCGAGAGGAGAGCGTAGCGAGAGAGAGGAAGAGAGAGAGAGAGAGAGATGAGAGAGAGAGATGAGAGCGAGAGTAGGAAATAATATAATATAATAATAAAATAAGTTTATTCCACCGCAGGTTATTCGTTACATACAATTATTTTCAATAGCTACATAAATAAAATTACACAGTTTTGCATTAAAACATTATAAATATAAAATTATAAAATAGTAAAATAGAAAAAGAATCGATATTAAAATATATATACAGTATATGGTAATAAAAAGTAAAGGAATAAAAGCATTATTAAAAGAAAACAAATATATAAGTAAAATCATTATAAAAGATACATATAGTTCTACCTAAGAATATACTATATACATTAATAGAAAAAGTTCTATACCAAAATTAATTTCCATCCCGAAGTACAAGTTTGAGTTTAGTTTTGAAAGACTGTAGGGTGTTAGCATCTTTAACTAGCGACGGGAGGCTGTTCCATAACTTGGGGCCCCTTACAGAGAGAGATCTGGCCCTCATGTCTGTGTTGGTCTTAAGGGGCGGTCACACTAGCCATTTTTACCCGTGGACTGGGCGGTTTAGCGTGGGCTGGGCGTCCAATGACCGTCCAGGGGCTGAAAAACTGCCCAGCATCGACGCCCAGCGGTGGACGGAGCGAATCGTTTATCCGTGGGCGACCCAGCCTTACTATGTCTGGGCAGCAGAGAGGATTGAGGGTCTATAGTATTGACAGCAAGCTAATTTAAGAAAATTATGTATCTTTATTCAAGAATAAGGATAATACATCGTAGTAATCCTAGATAATTACATTTTTCTGAGATGATCAACGATGAGGGACTATACAATGATCACTAAATCAAAGCTACACACTCGCTTGACCTTGAAGCTTCAAGTATAAACAAAGCCGTAATGCCGTATGAATAAAACCCGTTCTTTGTGTTATTAAGGATTGTGATGACTCCCTGAGGAACTCTATGACCTTTGGTGATGTCCTATCACAGGCGTGGCACCAGCAGTAGTGAGGGGCAGGGGACAGACGTAGGCGGTGCGGTTTATGAAACTCATCGATGGGAGTTTTTGCCGAAAAACCAACCGAGAATTCTCGCCGACGTGGAAATTTTAACCTAACCAGGACATTGGCATCTTAATTAACCTAAATGAGCAGGCTTTTGCTAGCATTTCATCCCTCAATTCAGAAATACAGGTAAAACCTAGGTAATAATGGACGAGGACTGCGCGGTCATTTTCAGTAACACCGACAAATTCTTCCTGCCCCAAAATAGGTGCTTTTTCGAATGGAGATAGTTTTATTTTCCGGAAACCAATAGTTTTCATACAGAAAAAAAAATAATCACCGAATTTTATGGTCGCCGTTTCCATTAAAAACACTGAATCTCCATCAGAAAAAGCACTAAAACTTGACCGGGAAAAATGTGTCAGGGTCTCAGATAACAGGGAAGTGATTGAATAGAACATACCAAACCTAACCTTAACCTAACCTTATAGGTTTTAATGAAACCTAACCTAACCTTAACCACAAAGTATACCTAACCTAACCTTAACCACAAAGTATACCTAACCTAACCTTATAGGTTTTAACGAAACCTAACCTAACCTTAACCACAAAGTATACCTAACCTAACCTTAACCACAAAGTATACCTAACCTAACCTTATAGGTTTTAATAAAACCTAACCTAACCTTAACCTAAGGTTAGGTTAGGTATACTTAGTGGTTAAGGTTAGGCTAAGTTTCATTAAAACCTATAAGGTTAGGTTAAGGTTAGGTTTGGTATGTTCTATTCAATCACTTCCCTGTTATCTGAGACCCTGACAAATTTTTCTTGGTAAAGTTTTAGTGTTTTTTTTTATAGAAATTCAGTGTTTTTAATGGAAACGGCGACCATAAAATTCGGTGAAGAATTTTTTTTATTGTATGAAAACTATTGCTTTCCGGAAAATAAAATTATCTCCATTAGAAAAAGCACTATTTTGGGGCAGGAAAAATTTGTCAGTGTCTCTGAAAATGACCGCGAAGTCCTCGTCCATTATTACCAAAGCCTGATTAAATGTGTAAATTGGGTCCTGTAATATCAAGAATTGGAAGACTCGCCGCTGGCGGCGAGAGTTCCGATCGGCGACAGTTCCAGGTACCCATCGCCGATAGAAATTCTCGCCGCCGTCGTCAAGTGTTCCAATTCTTGATAATACAGGACCCAATATCATTTAATCAAGTTTTACCCGTGTTTCTGCATTCAGGGATGAAAACTATAGCTAGCTTTATCAGTTAGGTTAAGTTAGGTGTCAATGCCTAGGTCAGGTTAACATTTCCCCGTCGGCGAGAGTTCTAGATTGTGTTTCGGCGATAATTCCCATCGGCAACAGTTCCCTAAACCCGCGGTGTTTACTCACGGCACACTCAGGTGTGCCGTGAGTTGTCGCGTGGATATCTTTTAATACCCAAATATACCGAAATACACCTAAACACATACCAAAATATACCAAAATACACCGAAAAATACCGATAATACACCTAAATATTCCGAAATATACCGAAATACAAAAAAATATACCGATAATACACCTAAATATACCAAAATACACCGAAATATACCGAAATACACCCTAAACACGTTTAAAAAATGTATGTATTATGTCTCTTGATACCTTATTTTAGGTATGTCATGTATTTCGGTGTATTACGTAATTTTGGTATTAAGAGACGCCGTTGTCGCGTTTGTTTTGATTTGAAATCTGCCTAGCACTGGGCTGGGAGGCGCCGCGGCCAGACAGTAGTGTGACCACTTGCTCTGGGCGCCCAGAAGTAGCTCTGCTCCCAGCCTACGCAATACCGCCCAGTCCACGGGTAAAAATGGCAAGTGTGACCGTAGCTTTAGGGACGTACAGGTGATCTCGCTGTCTGGTGGTGCTACCAGTAACGTCCCCTACAGTTGGAAAAGTCAGATTAGGATATAGATGGGTCATATACTTGAACATAGTGACCCCTGTGTCGTGAGTTATTTGGTCTTTAACATTCAGCCATTGTAGTTCTTTCAAAATTGGAGTCACATGATCGTACTTCCTGGCTTTACCATCTACTACTTTTGCTGCAAAATTCTGTAGTTTTTGAACATTGTTTAGGAGAGTTGTGTTTGCTGTGCCCCATATTACATTGCAATAATTAATAATGCTAAGTACAAGTGATTGTATAATTGCTGTGCGAGTATCCTTGTCGAAATATTCTTTTATTCTATTTACATACATTAGAGACCCGGTTACTTTTTTACTCATTTCACATACATGTTTGTTAAAAGTCATGTACCTGTCCATGTGTAGTCCTAGGTTTTTTACATGTGTGGTGGGTTGAAGGGTTGTGTCGTGGTGCTGTATAGTGAGATTGTCGGGTATCTGGGATAATAGTTGATAGGTACCTATGAACATACACTGTGTTTTCTTAGTATTCAGTAGTAAACCATTTTTCAGAAAGTAAAACTTTGCTTTATGTAAGGTTTCCTGTGTTTTCTGAATGAGGGTGTCAAAGTTATTGATAAGGTTGTTGTGTAGGATTTGTGTGTCATCAGCGTATTGCACTAATATACAGTCATTAATATAATGCGACATATCATTCACAAAAATGTTAAACAATATTGGGCCAAGTATAGAGCCCTGCGGGACACCGTACGTAACATGTAATTTCGAAGAAGTAGTGTTATGTAATCGTACTGACTGCGTTCTCCCATTTAGGTAACTGTCAAACCAGAAAGTATCAACATTTGTGTTGTCAAGTTTCTAAGTAGGATGGTGTGGTTGACCTGTGATGGTAAGTGGAGTTTCCACATGATCAA
>JACEEZ010008736.1:13261-73261 GCA_016584305.1 Chionoecetes opilio
AAAAAGGAAATAATTTAAAAAAAATTTTTAAAAAAAAAGGGAAAAAAAAGGGACTGGGGGGGAAAAAAGGGGTTCGGTAATAAAGGGATAAAAAATGAGAAATTTGGAGAAAAAAAGGGGAAATTTTTTTATCGTTTTTTAACGGTGGGGGGTGGTTTTGGCAGGGGGTTTTGGGGGTTATTGTGGGGGGTCGGGTGGTGGGTTCCCTGTGCGGGATAGGGTGAACCCTGTGGATTGGCGGAAGGTAAGAAAAGGGGGAGAGAGAGAGAGAGAGGGGGGGGAAGGGGGGGGAGGGAGAGAAGAGAGGAAGAGAGGGAGATGGAGGAGAGAGAGAGGAGAGAGGAGAGGGGGAAAGGGAGAAGAAGAACGAGTGAGGGAGAGGAGGAGAGGAGAGAAGAGAAGAGAGGTAAAGACGGGGGAAGGGGGAATGAGAGTGTGGGAGGGTGGGGGAAAGGGTGGAGTGAAGGAGGAGGAACGGAAGGAGGGTCTATGGATAAGATTAAAGAGGGAGAGGAGAGGAAAAGAGAGGGAGAGAGGAGAGAGAGGAGATGGAGGAGGGGCGGAGGAGAGGCAGGAAGAGAGGAGAGAGGGAGAGAGAGAGAATGTATGCATGTTTGTTTTTCTCACCATTGATAACGCCATGCTGTTTATTGCCTTTATCTTCATGCCTTCTTCTGCCTTCTTCCTCTTCCTCCTCCTCCTCACCCTCTATGTCATCTCCACCCTCTATTACTCCCTTACCTCAATTACCTTCTGACCTTTACACAACTCTCATTCCTTCATGTTATCCTCATCCTCTCATCTCCCTGACCGCAGCTCACTTCCTCACCCTCCTCCTCACCCTTCACCCCCTTTTAATTTCACCGCTCAGATCAGGAACTACCACGTGTAGGTCTCACGGCCTCTCTTAGCTTCCTTATTATATGCTCTTATGTTCTTATCACCTTTAATTTCCCATAACCTTCTTAACACTTCCCTCCCCACCCAAACCCCCCCCCCCCCCCTTCTCTTCCCTCACCCTTTCCCTCCTCAAACACCCCCAGACTATCCCCTCACTCCCCTCACTCCTCTGCTTTCCACTAACACCCCTACCCCTCCCTTTAAAAACCCCCCCCCCCGACTATCCCTTCACTCCCCTCACTCCCTCTTCTGCCCTTCACCCAACACCCTCAAACACCCCAGGGTATTCCTTCACTCCCCCCACTCCCTCTTCTGCCCTTCACCCAACAACCCCCAAACACCTCCCGACTATTTTCCCTTTACTTTCCCCTCACTCCCTCTTTGCCCTTCACCCAAAAACCCTCAAAAAACCCCCGACTATTCCTTCACTCCCCCCACTCCCCTTCTGCCCTTCACCCAACACCCTCAAACACCCCAGACTATTCCCTTTACTCCCCTCACTCCCTCTTCTGCCCTTTACCCCCAACACCCTCAAACACCTCCAGACTATTCGTTCCCCTCCCTCCTCCCCCTTCTTGCCCTTCACCCAACACCCTCAAACACCCCCGACTATCCCTTTTACTCCCCTCATCCCCTCTTCTGCCCCTTTACCCACACCCTCAAACACCTCCAGACTATTCCTTCACTCCCATCGCTCCCTCTTCTGCCCCTTCACCCAACACCCTCAAACACCTCCAGACTATTCCTTCACTCCCCTCACTCCCTCTTCTGCCCTTCACCCAACACCCTCAAAAAACTCCAGACTATTCTCACTCCCATCGCTCCCTCTTCTGCCCTTCACCCAACACCCTCAAACACCCCCCGACTATCCCTTCACTCCCCCCCACTCCCTCTTCTCCCCTTTCACCCAACACCCTCAAACACCCCCCGACTATCCTTCACTCCCCTCACTCCCTCTTCTCCCCTTTAAACCAACCCCTAAAAACACCTCCAGACTATTCCTTCACTCCCATCGCTCCCTCTTCTGCCCTTCCCCCAAAACACCCCTCAAACACCCTGACTATTCGTTCACTCCCCTCACTCCCTCTTCTGCCCTTCACCCAACACCCTCAAACACCTCCAGACTATCCTTCACTCCCATCGCTCCCTCTTCTGCCCTTCACCCAACCCCCTCAAAAAACCCCTTTGACTATTCGTTCACTCCCCCACTCCTCTTCTGCCCTTCACCCAACACCCTCAAACACCCCCAGACTATTCCTTCACTCCCCTCACTCCCTCTTCTGCCCTTCACCCAACACCCTCAAACACCCCCAGACTATTCCTTCACTCCCATCACTCCCTCTTCTGCCCTTCACCCAACACCCTCAAACACCCCTTGACTATTCGTTCACTCCCCTCACTCCCTCTTCTGCCCTTCACCCAACACCCTCAAACACCCCCAGACTATTCCTTCACTCCCCTCACTCCCTCTTCTGCCCTTCACCCAACACCCTCAAACACCCCCAGACTATTCCTTAATTCCCCTCACTTCATCTGCCTTTGCCCAACACCCTCTGACCACCACCTCCTCATCCCCACAGCCTGTGACGAGTGGCAGCACGAGTGTCTGTGTGGATTCCCCCGCTGCATTCCCGCCTCCCTGGTTGGAGATGGTCAACTGGACTGCCTCGAGGGATCCGACGAATGTGAGTCCAACAATCTATCACACCTGTACGACCATATCACAGAGTATACCTCGTTAAGCATGTATACGTATACCTGTGACAGTGGTATACAGGTGCAATATTCTCACAGTTACCATAGGACACATTAATTGCATCTGTACACACCTCTACACACACACATACCATAAGTCTTAAACCCTTCACGCCCAGAGCTTTCCTTAGCTATATAAAATCGTCTGTTGCCGAGCCATAACATTACGAAAAGTGACTTAATATACCAAATTAGTTAGTGGACAAGGGTATGAAACAAGTCATATCTATAAATATTGCGTATATTCACTAAAAAATCGTCTAATGGTACCCAAATTACAATGAAAATTACGCTCGGGGTCCAAGGGGTTAAAAAAACACCATTCATATGTCTTTCTATAGTTTATTAAGTGTCCCCATTATTTTTGTCATTAGTGTTGATCGAGAAGGAGTCCTACATATGTCCTCCTGAAGTGTCTGAGGAGCAGGAGCTGAGACGCAGGAGGCGGAAGCGGCAAGCAGAAGGTACTGTCCTCAGCTCCCACTAGCTCTTTCTCTTCCACTTTCTCTTTTTTTCTCTTATCTCCATCTTTCATCTTAATTTCACTCCATCATGATACTCGTTTTTATTTTTCATACTTAAAACTGTGATATATATCTCTTCTCCTCTGCTCTCGTTCCTCTCTCTCTCTCCCTTCTCTATCTCTCTCTGTCTCTCCTCTCTCTCCTCTCTTCTCTCTCTCTCTCTTCTCTCCTCATCTTCTCTCTCTCCTCCTCTCTCTCTCTCTCATCCTCTCCTTCTCTTATCTCTCTCTCTCTCTCTCTCTCTCTCTCTCTCTCTCTCTCGCTCTCTCTCCTCTTCTCTCTACTCTCTCTCTCTCTCTCTCTCTCTCTCTCTCTCTCTCTCTTCTCTCTCTACTCTCTCTCTCGTCTCTCTCTCTCTTTCTCTCTCTCTCTCTCTCATCTCTCTCTCTCTCTCTCTCTCTCTCTCTCCTCTCTCGCCACTCTCTCTCATCTCTCTCTCTCTCTCTCCTCTCGTCTCTCTCTCTCTCTCCTCTCTCTCTTCTCTCTCTCTCTCTCTCTCTCTTCTCTCTCTCTCTCTCTCTCCTCTCTCTCTTTCTCTCTCTAACTCTCTCTCTCCTCTCTCTCTCTCTCTCTCTCTCTCTCCTCTCTCTCTCTCTCTCTCTCTCTCTCTCTCTCTCTCTCTCTCTTCTCTCTCTCTCTCTCTCTCTCTTCTCTCTCTCTCTCCTCTCTCTCTCTCTCTCTCTCTCTCTCTCTCTCTCTCTCTCTCTCTCTCTCTCTCTCTCTCTCTCCTCTCTCTCTCTCTCTCTCTCTATCTCTCTCTCTCTCTCTCTCTCTCTCCGTGTTATTATTTTTTTTTCATGCATTTCAAGTAATAGCCAAGTCCCATCGATGTCTTAGTCGAACTTCAGTTAATTTCTGTCAGAATATTTTTTAGATCTTTTTGTTAATTTCCTTTTTCTTGCTGCACGATGATGATCAATTTCAATCACTGTTTTCACAATTTTCTCTTTTTCTTTTTATGTCAGTAACCTGTTTTTTATACTTATTTTACAATTCATTGCTGACTGGCTGACTTGACTGACACCGATCCTAGACCAGAGACACCGTGCACCTCACAGACTGACACTCAAAACTCACTTAATTCGATCAGACAGCCACTGAAGTCTGATTTTATTTACTGTATTTATTCTCAATGAAAGGATAAGAAAAATCGTTCAACAGTAATATGGAAGCTTGTAGTTAACATTTGTTCTGGATTCCTCATCAAGTACAGTTACATCCTTTTTTTTTAATCCTTGTAATGCTTGAAGAACTAGACAGATCAATAAGAAAGTGAAAATGTCGTAGTTGATTTCTCGACACTTCCCCGGTAAACAACGTGATTTTTCTTTCTGTGGAGTCA
Source organism: Chionoecetes opilio (assembly GCA_016584305.1). Lineage (NCBI taxonomy): Eukaryota > Metazoa > Arthropoda > Malacostraca > Decapoda > Majidae > Chionoecetes > Chionoecetes opilio. The sequence continues at coordinate 17,783 of JACEEZ010008736.1, forward strand.
ATGTAATGTCTGTTGTTACAATGTATATGTCATTAGTCTTAAAGAAAATAGTTCTGTTTTGAATTAATTCCGTTTCGCTGCCATATGATAGTAAAAAAAAAACTAATATACATCAACTATGTCTCCTTGATTTAATACTGCATGCAAGATAAAACATACTTCATGCTGGCTGTCTGAAATTTGTGTTCATGCTTTGTTATCTTCATTGCCTATTACTGACCTGCCGAGAGCCCTTATTGGCTTACAGTTACGGCTCTAGGCGGGTCAGGCTAGGTCATCTCCACTTGATTGCCTGTCCTCCAGTTCAATTTACACACCACACACAACACACACACACACACAACACACACACACACACACACACACACACACACACACACACACACACACACACACACAACACACACACACACACACACACACACACACACACACACACAACACACACACACACACACACACACACACACACACACACACACACACACACACACACACACACACACACACACACACACACACACACACACACACACACACACACACACACACACACACACACACACACACACACACACACACACACACACACACACACACACACACACACACACACACACACACACACACACACACAAAACACACACACATACACGCATTTATCTTCCTTATTCTGTCATTATTATTATCCTAAGGAATAAATGTGACGAGTTTTGAGAACATGACTTGACTTCTAGATACATTACCTGAACACTCCCACCATCACCTCCTCAACCACTCCTTCCACCACTACCCTCAACACCTCAATAACCCCACCACCCCACCACTGACGCACCACCACCCCACCACTGATACAGACCAGCGACCTGTTCAGCGCGTGAGGCGCTCGGTGACGAAGGACAATCGCCCCACAGGCCTCCTCACCTCGACCGTCAATACCTTCATCAATGCTGGCACCACCTCAGAATATGTGACTCTCGTCCACGCGACCCGCGATAACGGACACTACAGCCAACTGACCACCACTTCCTCCAGGGTGTTCTACGCCCTCCCGACCAGTTTATGGGGTGGCCAGCCTGAGGGACTAGTCTCTTCTCGGCTCAACACACGTGTGACTGACGCAGCCACCACCTTCTACACTACACGATACTTACGCACACACATTGACGGAACTTACGCTCAGATGATAGAGACAATGACTGACGTCCTCTCACGCCCCTCCTCCCGCCCTACAGCACCCTTCAGCATCCCCGTGGAGGGCACCTTCTTCAGCCAAGCCTCGGGGGACCCCTCACGGGCACATGTGCAGGTTAACCTCCAGGACACTGAGCTTAGCCCTAGCATAGTGGTGGACGAGGTGGTGACGCTGCTAGGGACGAAGGGCAAGTTCATCAAGAATGGTCCTATCCATGCCACCACCTACAGCGTCTTCACCGGCTCCTACATCAAGGACCTCCGAACTTACCTCTTCTTCTTTGGGAACACCGTCTTGCCACCTGTCGCAGGGGTAGTGGCCCCCGAGCTAATCACCAAGACTCACACAGAGGTGGTGGTGCGGAAGGGCGGTGACCAGACCAAGATCATGGTAGACATGGACAAGGATCTGCACGTCATCATGCCCTCCAAGATCCAAACCATAGACTCCACTGTAGCACCAGATCTCCTTATGGGTGAGGGAATGATGGATGGGCACGTGATGGGCGGTGTTTTCATCGAGGGTTCAGAAGGATTCGACATGAAGGGGACGAAGAGTGAGTCTGGTGAAACTAGCATCTTGACTGTCACCATCAACCGGCCGCTGTCAAACACGGTCACACTGCAGCACTCGGCGGTGGAGCCTGCCGAGGAGGTCACTTTGCTCACCATGGTCGATAATCTCGGCATAACCCACGACGTGGACAATGCTATTGAAATGTCTTTGTTGCGTGCCCGCAAGGCTCGCATCTCTGGCGGGGAGATCATTGCTGATCTTCGTCCGTCTAGACCATTGGAGATTAACCTTCCAACCTACACTGTCGGTCATTCCAATCTACCTCTCGAGCAAGTGGTAGCCTTCAGCAAGAATGGAGGAAGGACCACGGAAACGTCTGTTGAGACGAGCGTCAGCCAGAAGCAACAAGAAATGAGCGAGCGGGACGCCAAGTCTGTGTCCGACATCCGAGCAAGATTCAACTTAGAGCGTGGCGGCGACGACTCTGATCTCCCCACCGTTACATATGTGGGTTTTGCTGACTTCGTCACTACTATCGCTAACACTGTGGTAGTGTTCACTCCCCGCTCAGAGACCCCCAGCAAAATCATCAAACCCTCTGTACCCAGAACAAAAGAAGCACAATTCCCCACTGCTTTCAATCCATCTCCTGTACAGGCTCCTGCTTCCCCGACCACACTGGCTCCACGCCTCGCACCCTCCAAACGTCCCGAGGAGGATGTTATTCCGAGCTTCCCCACCGAAACAATCGACAGCTTGCAGCCGTCTGTGCTCATCAGCGCTTCGAAGGTGGAGATGGAGACTCGGCTGGTGACCCAAACTGGAGGAACTTCGGTGAGGGCTGGCACTGAGGAGGTGGTAGAAGAGGAGACTCCATCTCACGTGTTCTCCACCGTCTCCACGCACAGGTTTAACACTGTCGATCTGTACCCAACGGGTCTTGTGTCGTCTATCGGTGGAACCATCATTCGTGATGAGATGACAACCTTGCTGACAACTTATGTGTACGGTACTTACATTCAGGGCCAGTACGCCCAAATCGTGCAGAGCACCTCCAGCATCTTTTATTTGGTCTCTCGCTCAGCAACCCCGTCCCTACAGACGACTCCCGCCGTGCAGCCTGTTACCACCACACTTGGGCCGCAGGCACCAGAAGTAACTACCGAATTCAGCGACATTTACGACTACGACTATGAGGGCTTCACTACCGAGCTTGGCCCCGTAGAAGACTTCATTGACAACGCTCTAGGTAGGTCAGTTGGTTCCAACCCCGGCCAGCAGCTGATCGTGGACACTGTAGAAGAGAAGCCTGTAGAAGAGAAGCCTGTAGAAGAGAAGCCTGTAGAAGATAAGCCTGTAGAAGAGAAGCCTGTAGAAGAGAAGCCTGTAGAAGAAAAGCCTGCCGTTGAGGAATTTGAAAGTGCGACACCACAGCCGCCAGAGGAATCTGGTGGAGCATTCACCACCCTGACTTACTACACAACGTACTTCACAGACGGCACTACCTCTGTAGCTACCGAATACGAAACCTCTTCCTTGTTCCTCCCCTTTTTCGGAACTCAGGACCCCACAACGGATCCGACACCTGCTGATGATGAGCTGCAGCCCACCCAAGTATCTGACGATCACCTCACCACATACACCTACTACACCACCCTCTTCGTTGATGGCTCCACTCAAGTTTCAAGTAGAATTGAAGTACTCACCAAGGATGCTGATGATACCACATCATCCCTGAGCCCCTCCTTTATCACCCCGACACCCAGTGTGGCTCCAGTGAAGCCTCTTCTCACCACCACTATCTCACCTGCCACCGCCAACGCTGAGGACACCACTGAAGGTCCAGTAGAAGAGGAAAATCTGGCGGTGGTGGAAGCCGTCAGCGTAGATGAACCCCTCCCCACTACTGAGGATACATTCATAGAGTCTATGTCTGAAAGCATGTCAGAGTCCTCCACAGACTCGTCCGGACAAGATGTGACTGAAGGACCTAAAGCAGCATTGGAGTCATCTTTGAACACAGAGGATGAGGTGAACGTGGCCTTCTATCCTCGTACCTACTACACCACCTATACTTACTTCACCACCTACTACCGTGCCGGCAGCTCATCCATCGTGAGCAGCCTTGAGACGCTGACCAATGTGGTGAAAGACTCCAGTAATCACGACCAGCACCAAACTCTCATGCCTGTGGTGCCAACATACCCTGTTACCTACTACACCACCTACACGTATTGGACGACCTTCTTCAAGGGAACGTCCACCATCTCCACCAGCTCAGAGAAGACGCTTTCAAATGTTGTCACTCCAGCTGTTAAGGAAACCGCCACTCCCGTGTCGCATGGAGACCTCCTCCCGATTGATGCGTCACCCACTTCTAGTCCTTCCCTCTCTGCCACCACTGCCACCATCACCGCCGTCACACCCACGCCTGCGGTAACCACCTTCTACACCACCTACACGTACTACACTTCAACCTACGTAGGAGACAAGACCATCGTCAACAGTCGCCTCGAGACTATCACCAACGTAGTCTCCTCCTCACTTTTCCCGGGTGGAGTCACGGTGGAGAGTTCCAGGCCACCCGCCACCCTCGATGACGTGTTTGGCTTCGGCACTACAACCAACGCTGCCACCATATCTAAAGCAACATTACCGCTGGATTTTTTCAACTTCGGAGCCACCACCACTTCAAAATCTGAGGCGACCCTGCCGTTAAATGTTTTCGGCTTCGGAGCCACCACCACTTCAAAATCTGAGGCGACCCTGCCGTTAAATGTTTTCGGCTTCGGAGCCACCACCACTTCAAAATCTGAGGCGACCCTGCCATTTAATGTTTTCGGGTTCGGAGCCACCACCACTTCAAAATCTGAGGCGACCCTGCCGTTAAATGTTTTCGGCTTCGGAGCCACCACCACTTCAAAATCTGAGGCGACCCTGCCATTTAATGTTTTCGGCTTCGGAGCCACCACCACTTCAAAATCTGAGGCGACCCTGCCGTTGAATGTTTTCGGTTTTGGAGCCACCACTACCTCATCACCAGAAGTGGATCAACCACAGTTTCCCACCAAGACTAAGTCAACTGGACTTCTCTCCACCATAAGAGGAAGCACTGTAGTGGATGGTACCACTACTATCTTCTCCACAAATATCATCGGCACCATAGTGGATGGACTCTATGCACAGATTCAGTCCACAACCAGTATAGTGGTCCCTCCCAATTCTGAGGTGGCACCAGGGGATGCCTCACCAACATTGCCCTTCATCTTCCTTCCCACCACCACTAAGGAGGAATCTGTGCTGTCTACTCTTAATCCAATAAATCCTGCAAAGATTGAGGCTGAAGTGGAGGCATCTGTCACTTTACCACCACTTTTTGCCACGCCAACATTAGAGTCATCGCTGCAAGAGACCACAGGCACCACGCCTCTCAATGCTGGCACCCAGTCTCTCCCGTCGGAAGCAACCGCAGAGGACCTCACTCCTACAAGCATCTCTAAACCCAAATCTAAGCCGAGAAGCCGCAACGAATTCCCAGTTCGTATTCCAGGCAATCGTCGGCGACCTGACATCTTGCCCTTCTTAAGGCGTTCAACTTTCCGCTCTGCCACTATCACGAGGGATGGCCTCACGCCCACTATCACCGCTACCCCTGCTGATGCTACAGAGACCGACGATGTCATCCTCGCCACCACCACCACCACCACGGCTAACCGTCCATTCCGCTTTGGATTCCTACAGACATCCACTACAACTGACACCCTTCGCGTCTCTATCACCACAACAACTAGTCGCTTCCGCTTCCAGACTTCTAAGCCAGGTGGTCCAAGAGGTTCTTCCCGCCCTGGCCTCTTTGGTCCAGCAAGCGGCGTGAGGGGTAGTTCTCCAGGGTTCCGGTTTGGTGCCAGCAGTCCAGGGGCTTTCCCAGGCACCAGCAGTCCTGGAGGCTTCAGGTTCAGCGCTACACGGTCTTCAGTGTTTCCAGGAAGTACCAGGACGGTGAAGCCGACCTCTGTATTTCCCAAATTGGCCACCACTGCCGCTCCTATTTCCGACCTGAAGCCAGTTGAGGAGGAATTCATACCAGATGAGCTCGAACTTGAGGAGGAGTTCTTGGAAGCTGACGGTCCTGCTGCAAGCTTCCGTCCATTCAGTTTCCGTCCCAGGGAGCAAGAACCCGATGATCCTGGTACCAGATCCTCGGTACCGTTTTCATTTCAGAAACGTCGCCCTGACACTCCACCCCCAAGACGGCAGACCACACCCAGTCGTTTCTCTTCGGAACCCAAAAAATCGGTTGCAAACAACCCCGAGGACGCCGTGAATAAAAAGAGAACAACCACACCACGTCCCACTGAGAGTCTGGGCTTCCGCTTAAATCGCTTGAGTCCAGAAGAACGTAGACGTAATCGCATTCAACAGAGTAGGCCTAATCTTTCCAAGCTCTTTGCTCGCAGGCATCCTTTTAAGAAAGATCTTGAAAACGAGGCTTCTGAAGTAGAGTCTGTATATATTGATCCCAATGAAGAACCACTGGAAGAAACGGAAGAGCCTCTCGTCAGGAAGAAGCGTCAAACACAACAAGGATTTGGAATGCGAACTACATCACGTGGACCTACTAGAGTCGCCAGGGCGCGATCCAGGGATTCATTACCTCCACCGTCGACCAGGTCCTCCAGAGCTTCCAGAGCTCGCCCAGCTGCCTCGCCTGTCAGGCCAACAGATGGCACTCAGTTTACCCTGAGAGGCACCCCAAGGGCTAGCCGGGCACGACCTGGTGCAGCTACCCCCGCTCCTCCACGGAAACGACCTGGTGCAGCTACCCCCGCCCCTCCACGGAAACGACTTGGTGCAGCTACCCCAGCCCCTCTACGGAAACGACCTGCTGCAGCTACCCCCGCCCTTCCACGGAAACGACCTGTTGCAGCTACCCCCGCCCCTCCACGGAAACGAACCTTTGCAGCTAGCCCCGCCCCTCCACGGAGACGGCCTGCTGCAGCTACGCCCGCCCCTCCACCTGCAGCTGATAAAGACACTGCGCCTGACCGTCGTAATCAGAGGACTAGCCGCACCTCCCTACCCACCAGGCCCCGTCCATCCTCGAGGACTCGGGACTCCGTGCCGTTGGGCAACATTCGCGGACGGGGATTTAGGAGGCCCTCCACCGACAACAACTTCCGTGCATCGTCCAAATTTACTCCCCCTCGTCCCAGCTCAAGCCCCGTCAGAAGGCCGCAACTTAGAAGGAATACCAACACCAACACCAACACAAATAACAATGTGAACCGTCGAACGCCACCCCCAAGAACCACCAATCCAATTAATGAGTTCCGTAACAGACCGCAACCCCCAATTACCACCGAGCCGCCGCCCATCTTTCCTAGCGACGACGGGGGCTTCCTGATCCAGGATGCACTGACAGTGACCCGCGAAGTGCCTGTGAAAGCAACGATTCCTCTAGTGGAAAACGGCAAGACAATCATGAAGGAGGTCATCACAGCCTCTTTTCAGACTGAAGTTATTCAACCCGACCAGATTACGCAGACAGAAATTGATGGTGTTATCCGTCTCCTGTTAAGCAGCGTGGATGGTGGAAACGAGGTGACCAACTATGTGATAGACCCCGTTGATACCATTAGCGTCACCTACACACCCACTTTTGTTGGCACTCGTCGCACTTCTGTGCCCGTATCTCTTTCTTCCACTGCATTTAATGTTATAACTATCACTCAGACCAAAGCATCAGCAGGAGGGGATATACAGCAGCTGCTTCAGCTACTCTTGGGTCAGCAACAACAACAGCAAAACCCTCTCCTAGCAGCTCTAGGACTGGGTGGGCAGCAGGCCACAAGTCACATCATCCACACGAGCACCTATGTCACCACTGTCACCAACGTAATGTCCACTGCCGTTCCCATAATATTCCGTGGAAAGGCTGTCCACACCACGATCGTTGAGTCCAATGTGGAAGTAGTAACGGTCACGGAGCTCAGCACGCAGACCGTCCTTGCCGGACATGGAGGCAACCCATTTGGTAACCCTAACCCAATCAATCAGTTCCTGCCTCTCCTGCTTCAGGGACAGCTGCAGCAGCAGACTCCACAGAATAGACCATCAAGAGAACCATCGCTGCAGCCAACTAAAACTGATGCACTTCTTCTAGAACAGTTGATAAAACAACAGCAAAAACAAAGCAAGGAAAAGAACTTAAAGCAATTGGAGAACAGGAAGCCATCACCCCCTACTCCAGCACCAGTGCAAACCTCGGTGGTGACTATGTATGTGTCCGGGCGGCGGCCAGGAGAATTTTCTACTGTGCTGTCCACTGTGGTTTTATCCGGGCAAGCCACTCGCAAGAAGCGTGGTTCCCATAAGACGAGGACGGTGGAGGCCACTGTCCTACCTCACTTTATTGAGACGGACAAAGGCCTGTTCCAGCTTCCTGATGTCTACTCTGAGGATGACATGGATTGGCTTATTATGTCCGCCATGAACGAAATTGATGTTAGCGGCACCACCAAAGAAGTAACTCCTACCCTGAACTCTGTTCTTGGAGATATGGCCCAGGATTATTATCCTTCCACAGATTTACTTAGCAATGGCACTCACTCCTTCAGAACTGTGCCTTTTTTATGGGCGGGCCCCGCTGAGTTTGCCCCACTCAAGCGGAATGTCCGGAGCGCACAACGGGGCAATACTGGGGCAGCCAAGGCTCGCAAGATCCAGGACGGGACACTCCAGCAGGCTATTGCAGGTGGTGACGGCAAGCGCCACACATTGGGGAAGATAGATACGACAGGAGACATTCTAGATCAGTTGCAGGCCCCCACCACGTACTATACCACCTTCACCTACTACACCACACTCGTTGATACCGCTGGTCGTGAGTTTGTTCAAAGCTCCGAGGAGACCCTCACTCAGCTACTCACCCGTGGTAACTTGCGTCTTAACGACTTTACCAAGACCCTCCAGGATAACGAAAAGACACCCTCCATACAAGAAACATTTTCTTTAGATGACGCCATCTTGCCCGGCAAGCCGCGTCCTGTCCCTGATCCTGTTTTCCCAGAACCACCACCGCCTTTTGGGCCTGTTATCCGGCATCGCATGCCTGACCCTGATTTTGCTGCTCAGCCTGATCCTCTACAAGATGGTGACTCACAGCTCTTTGTACCAGGAGGTAGCCACTTCGATCTGTCTCGTCTAGAGGCTGAGCTACCTGAACTACAAAGGCCTCGCCGCATTGTAATGACCAAGAAGCGGCCATTAGGTCAGAGTCAGAGCCCTGAGGATCGTGTTCGAACGGTAGTGACTCGCCGCCGCCCTGTTAACCAGCTGGACAAAACTCCATCAATAGCGAATGTGGAGATCACGTCAGTGGAGCCTCTGCATTTGCAAATCGAGGAAGACCATCTCATTGAAGATTTTCAAAAGCTAAATCCAGCCACAGATGATGGAGCTGCCATGCCGACACACGAGGTGACAGAAGTTGAAGAGCAGGATCACGAGGAGGAGGTAGCAGGACAACCAGGTAAGCGGCGCCGCATGCGTGTTACTGTCACCAGCCGTCGGGTTGTTCAACTCACCAGGACTGCTGAGGCCGACAAGACCATGACGCTGGCAGGGGGGCGGCGACGCATTGTAGTCACCCGTCGCCTGCCCCAACCCACTGTTGTAGCCAGCCCTTTGCGGCCCCTTGTGGCAACTGTCAGTACCTACTACACAATTTACTCCTACCTTTATACCCTTTATGAAGGTAACAGTCTTGTGTCAACGTCTACACGAGAGTTGACGGTGTCTAATGAGGTAGAGCCAACAGCAGTCTCCGTGTTACCCACCTTCCTTACTGGGATGGCGGCCAGCGGTTTGTACACACTGGAGACAGGCAGCAGTGTGGCTACCCTCGGGGAACGCGTCCACCAGTCCCTTACGACCCAGATCTTCCTTTCCTCAGCAACACTCGTTAACTTAACTCCAGAGGCAATTAAGGAAAATGCTCAAACTCCTCGAACGAAAGAGGCTCCTCATACCCCATCCTCCACCCCCAGCATCCTGCAGTCCTCTTTAGCCGAGGAAGACTTTGTGCTGCCCACGGATACACCTTTCATCACCACCAGTAGCTTCAGAGCCACAAAGGAGCGCGGCCAAACAACAGCAAAAAGACAAGAAGCAGCTTACACTCCTTTGACTCCACAGGATGTTACGGCCACTTCTGAAAGGCCAACGCCGTCACGAGCAGGCGTCAGGAATAGTGGACGAGGAACAGTTAAATTTGGGGTCCCCCGTCAAAGAGTGAAGCTCACGGTAACCAAACGACGACCCGTTACACCCTCCTCCCCTCAGCCTGCAACTGCCTTCACCCGTGATTCCACGCCTAGCCGTACCCTAACCCATGAACGCACCCGAAATCGCACACCAATTCGTGAGTCTGCTCCTACTCTCATCCCATTCAATGCGCCAACCACACACCAACCACACATCCCCACCCCGAAACAACGCCACACCAATTCGTGAGTCTGCTCCTACTCTCATCCCATTCAATGCGCCAACCCACACCACCCGAAATCGCACACCAATTCGTGAGTCTGCTCCTACTCTCATCCCATTCAATGAGCCAACCCACACCACCCGAAATCGCACACCAATTCGTGAGTCTGCTCCTACTCTCATCCCATTCAATGCGCCAGCCCACACCACCCGAAATCGCACACCAATTCGTGAGTCTGCTCCTACTCTCATCCCATTCAATGCGCCAGCCCACACCACCCGAAATCGCACACCAATTCGTGAGTCTGCCCTACTCTCATCCCATTCAATGGCCAGCCCACACCACCCGAAATCGCACACCAATTCGTGAAATCTGCTCCTACTCTCATCCCATTCCATGAGCCAGCCCACACCACCCGAATTCGCACACCAATTCGTGAGTCTGCTCCTACTCTCATCCCATTCCATGAGCCAGCCCACACCACCCGAATTCGCACACCAATTCGTGAGTCTGCTCCTACTCTCATCCCATTCCATGAGCCAACCCACACCACCCGAAATCGCACACCAATTCGTGAGTCTGCTCCTACTCTCATCCCATTCCATGAGCCAACCCACACCACCCGAAATCGCACACCAATTCGTGAGTCTGCTCCTACTCTCATTCCAGTCCATGAGCCAACCCACACCCTTTCTTCTGCCCATGAATCCGCTCCCACCCTCACTGAGTCCACTCTTGGGGACTTTTTGGTATCGAGGGAACCATCTAAATTTGTGGTAGATCCTCCACACGTGCATGAACCAGAACAACCTGACTTCCTTGAGGATGACTTGCCTCTTCTGCCGACAGAGCGGCCAACCACAGAATCGGAGTTCCGATTTTCTCAGGAACGGACGAGCCCCAGTCCTCCGCCCGCTGTGGACGACAGTTTCATTTTGACTTCAACTGAAAAAAATATTCTTAAAGAGGAAGAAGAGGAGACTACGACACCCAAGCCACCTCCCACCACTACCCCGACACCTGTCCGCCCAACCAGGCCGCCTAGGAAGTCAATCCGGAGGGACGACATTCCGATCATCCGCCGACCAAGCTATGAGCGGCCATCGCGACCTTCGTAAGGCAGCAAGTTGTGGATGAAACCACACCCGCCCCAGAACCACGACTGCGCTTCACAGCTGCGCCTCCACCAACCACTGAACCCACAGAGGCTCAGCCAACAACTGAACCTTCTGAAGTTCCACCAGTGGAGGTTCTTGAGCAGCCAGCTGAGGAAGAGTATGTGTATGAAGACTACTATGATGACTACTATTATTATGAGGAAGAAGAGGAGACCCTTGAGGTGCCAGTACCAGAACAAGAATTACCACAGCCCGAGGTCCAGCCACCGCAGTCGCTGCCCCAAACTCCGACTCGTCATACCCTCCCAAGCTCGAGGGCGAGCTTCACGAGGCCCACGCAAGTTAAGACCACTACCAGCACTTTTGACGTCCTGGAACATCTGAGGGGCGAGCGAACTTCCACGGAATTGATCTCACCCATCACCACGCATGAATCTGATTCTACTCAGACAGAGGAGCCTGCCGCCCCACCTCCCGGATTAGTATACACCACTTTTGCAACAACTACGCTGTTGCCTATCCTGGGAGGGGAGCGCTCCATCACCCTCACCATCATGACCTCCTCCCTTACCACCCCCTCTCTCACCCTGTCTTTCTTAAACACTGCCACCTCATCGCTGGCTGAGCCCTCGCCCACCACACCCACGGCGTTGTCCTACCCCTCCGCCCTTCCGCCTTCCCTTGAACCCTCCTCCTCACCTGGGGATGACACTCAAACACCAGCGGTGGCCGACCCACTGCCCGAGATCACCTTCCCCTCAGCACCAGTCCAACCAGAGTCCTCCCTGGGTAAGTTGCACCATTGGTCATCACTCTTCAGTGACCCGCTACCTAACTGTATGAGTAGTAGAATCCCCAAACCACACCTTATGCCTGCCTTGTTGAGGGTATCATGGTAGGGGTATCAGTTATGTATCCTGCCCGCTTCTTTGGGAGCCAGTCTCTCGCCGCGGGCAGGAGCACATCTGAATCAAACCTCCTTGTGGCCTCCAACAGCAGCGGGTGTACTAACAACTAATTCTTGGTTTACTAATTTTGTAGAGCGAGGCTGCAGCAAGCCTCCCTTCAATAGCCTGTCCCTGTCCTACACATGCTAGCCCGCACTAAGGTCCAGACCTCGCCTGCTTCTAGCGTCAGCTGTCAAACTCCTGACCCCAAGTGTTTTGCTGTCTTTTTGCTGTTCTTTGTTCTGACTAACTGTCTTGCTTGCTCACTAATCATCTTGTGCTCTACCCGGGTCAGCACGTTGCCCACGCCACTGGTCGCCTTGGTCACTTTGGGCAAGGTTTGACCAGGCATTCTCCCTATTAATTATTTTTCTACTAATTTTTATATTATTTGTATGCACGTTTGTGTTTGTGTTTGTGCATGTGTTGTGTTTGGTGTCAGGCCTTTATGGTGTGACATTAGGCAAGCTAACTATTTTAATTCACGTCACTAATCCCTATCTGTACAAAGGTTGACCAGCAGTAGATGGAGCGACGAGATGGTGAGTCTCATGGTGTCAAGTGTGAGAAGTGGCGAACCTTTCCCTAGTGTTGTGAAGCATTTGTGTTTTGGAGGGAGTGACAAATATTGGGAAGGGTAACAAGTATCAGGAGGGTAACGGGTATCCAGAGGAGTAACATTGTAGTGATAACAAGTAAATGGAGGAGTAACAGGTAACGAGTTGATATAAGATTGTGAAAAGCAACTCAACGATAGTCTATTATATGATTTTCTCTTATTTTTTCTTCACAGCATTCGGCTTCTTCCCAGACACATCTTCGGTCGACTCAGGTACGTAGATTGCCTTTATTAACAAGACTGCATCATCACCTTATCCACTTCCATGTAGACTCACAACTGATCCCACGGATGCACTAGTGTACCAAGGGAGGAGGACGGACCAGGGGATGCAGGATCAATGCACTTGTAATCCTATCATTTGGATTTCACTGTGTCGGAGAAATGACATGAGAATGATAGTTACTTGGTGGATGTATCAGAGGAGTGAGAGTGGGACACAGTGGTGGCATAGGTCATGGGGGTGGAAGAGCACTGTAGTCATTGATTACCTAATTTTTCTTGCCTAATTTTATTTTGCAAGATTGAGTCTATATCCTTTATGATTTTGTATAAACCTACATATTTATTTATTTATTTTTAAGCATATATTCATGAATCTCTTTCTTTGTATATTTGGAATGATTTTTTTTATTTATTCATTTTACATGTTTTTTTTCTTTTCTATTTTGAGTTTGTGCAAAGCATGCTGGGAAGCCTCCACAACCCTTTGGCCACCAGAGGCTTCCCCTCAACAGTTTGCCCCAGGGCGACATGATGGCAAAGGGTCCCTGGGGTGAGGGACGAGACATGGGTAGGGGTCTCCGGGGATGTAAATAGACCGCATGTGTCTGTGATTTAGGACAAACGTCACTCCACGACAAAAAATAGCCCGTGCCGCTCCCTCACCCCCAGGCCACCTTTCCCTGCGTGTGATTATTTGGCAGCCTGGGTGATGTGCGGGAGGGCGAGCACAACCCTCCCGCCACCACCATGTATTGCTAACACACTAAGCTTTTCCCCGCCCCAGCAGCTCCCCTCCCTAGCCGGCTGTTCGGGATCATGTAAACGCATATCTGTGATGTATTTCATGGGTAGGAGCAAGGCCGGGCGAGGGATGCCAACACAAGGGCGTGGGCTGATCAGAAGTCAGGTGTATTTCAATTGAAGTGTAACCCAGTATATGATAAGCAGCCTGTTCTTCAGTCCGCTCCATGATCAGCTCACAGCCCGAGTTGAGACGGGGATTCGTGTATTGCTAGCTTGTGTCTGGTTTGGGTGGAATGCAAAAGCAAGTCGTTTTTGGTCGTGCAGGGACGGGTCAGGGTTCGGGTCGGGCGGTGGTTGGGCTGCCCGGGTCAAAGCAGGTCGGTGGGGCGGCGCGCGAGAGCGGGGCGCAGCACATCAATGCTCGCTTCAGCATCGGCACCGGACACGGCCTTGCCACTAAGGTCATGAGTAATGGCGTCGAGGTCATTGTTGCCGGTAAGTGCATGGACCTCCCCTGTCGCCGCTGTAAGGTGAGGCGGGCGGGTCATAGGGAAGGAACTGCCCACTCACTAACACACAAAGGCCTTGGGAGTGCAGAGTCATGTTGAGAGGTCCTCCCACGACCCGCCTGCCACACCCTCGAGCGAAGCAGTGTAGCTCCTTATCTCCTGTCCCTCTCTTATACAGCTCTGTCCCACCACTATTATTCTCTCAAACACTCTCTTTCTCCCTCGCTCTATGTATCATTCCTTCTCTCCCTCTTTTTATTCTCCCTTTCTCCCTTACACTTTTTCCTCCCTCCCTTTTGAGTCATTTCTTCCTTCCTCCCTCGCTTTTGAGTCATTTCTTCCTTCCTCCCTCCCTTTTGAGTCATTTTCTTCCTTCCTCCCTCCCTTTTGAGTCATTTTCTTCCTTCCTTCCTCCCTTTTGAGTCATTTTCTTCCTTCCTCCCTCCCTTTTGAGTCATTTTCTTCCTTCCTCCCGCCCTTTTGAGTCATTTTCTTCCTTCCTCCCTCCCTTTTGAGTCATTTTCTTCCTTCCTTCCTCCCTTTTGAGTCATTTTCTTCCTTCCTCCCTCCCTTTTGAGTCATTTTCTTCCTTCCTCCCTCCCTTTTGAGTCATTTTCTTCCTTCCTTCCGCCCTTTTGAGTCATTTTCTTCCTTCCTCCCTCCCTTTTGAGTCATTTTCTTCCTTCCTCCCTCCCTTTTGAGTCATTTTCTTCCTTCCTCCCTCCCTTTTGAGTCATTTTCTTCCTTCCTTCCGCCCTTTTGAGTCATTTTCTTCCTTCCTCCCTCCCTTTTGAGTCATTTTCTTCTTCCTTCCTCCTTTTGAGTCATTTTCTTCCTTCCTCCCGCCCTTTTGAGTCATTTTCTTCCTTCCTCCCTCCCTTTTGAGTCATTTTCTTCCTTCCTTCCTCCCTTTTGAGTCATTTTCTTCCTTCCTCTCTCCCTATTGAGTCATTTTCTTCCTACCTCCCTCCCTATTGAGTCATTTTCTTCCTTCCTTCCTCCCTTATGAGTAATTTCTTCCTTCCTCCCTCGCTTTTGAGTCATTTTCTTCCTTCCTCCCTCCCTTTTGAGTCATTTTCTTCCTTCCTCCCTCCCTATTGAGTCATTTTCTTCCTTCCTCCCTCCCTATTGAGTCATTTTCTTCCTTCCTCCCTCCCTTTTGAGTCATTTTCTTCCTTCCTCCCTCCCTTTTGAGTCATTTTCTTCCTTCCTCCCTCCCTTTTGAGTCATTTCTTCCTTCCTCCCTCCCTTTTGAGTCATTTTCTTCCTTCCTCCCTCCCTTTTGAGTCATTTCTTCCTTCCTCCCTCCCTTTTGAGTCATTTTCTTCCTTCCTCCCTCCCTTTTGAGTAATTTCTTCCTTCCTCCCTCGCTTTGAGTCATTTCTTCCTACCTCCCAGTTTCGCCTCAGTTACAGTATTGTCTTTCGTCTCTATTTCTCTCCAAAGTCCTTCCAGCTTGTCTCTTCCAACTTTTACCCTTCCCTTGTCCTCTCTCCAGCTTTCCCCACTCTTTCCATCTCCTTGTTCCTTATCTCTGTCCACACCACGTCTCCCTTCCCCTTGTCTTGTGTACCCTATATGCTATCAGTGTATTTCCTCCCTCTCCTCCTATCCTCCACCTTCTATGACTCTCCTATCCTCCACCTTCTATGACTCTCCTATCCTCCACCTTCTATGACTCTCCTATCCTCCACCTTCTAGACTCTCCTATCCTCCACCTTCTATGACTCTCCTATCCTCCACCTTCTATGACTCTCCTATCCTCCACCTTCTATGACTCTCCTATCCTCCACCTTCTATGACTCTCCTATCCTCCACCTTCTATGACTCTCCTATCCTCCACCTTCTATGACTCTCCTATCCTCCACCTTCTATGACTCCACTTTATGCACTGCACATCTCACTGCCACCTATTTCATCACGTGGTTACTCTAACATAATAACCACTAACTTGTTGAGCACCATCAGTGTAGTGATTAGAGAACAGTCACCAATAGTATAGCCTGTATCACCGCCTCCTGTATATATATATGTTGTGGATATGTTTGCACTAAGAACATAAAGATTCAGCTGTATTCCCTCCATTACCAATTTATTTTCCAGACGTTCCTCATCAATTTTTTCATCCAGTTTGGTATATTTTTGTTCACGTTCTGTCCTATGTCTTACAGGGGACAAGACTGCCCTGCCCAAGGATCAAGTTATTTTGAACAATTTTGAGAAATTCCGACGACCGATCACTCTTCCGCCGTCGACGCTGTCCGACCAGATGCTGCTCTTCGCCTCACCGGAAACCGAGATTCCTCAGGTGAGTTCCGTGGGTTTGGACGGCGTGTTTCGGTGGTTCAGTGAGTTTAGTCTATCATTATATACAGTAAAACCTCTCATATTCGGACTAATTGGGCCAAGGAGTGGTCCGAGTTATGCAAGGATCCGAATAATGGGGGGATATGTATATATATATAAAAAAAAAAAAAAAAAAAAAAAAAAAAAAAAAAAAAAAAAAAAAAAAATAGGTACAGGTTGAAGTTCCCAAACTCAGCATCCCAAGACTCGGCAACACCCAAAACTCGGCTATGGTTCCGGATTTTCCAAAACACGGCAGAACACCCAAAACCCGGCGCGTAGTTGCCGGGTTGGCCGCTAGGTGCCACCACACTAGGCCGCTTGGTTTTTCCCGCCGATTTGTTTGTTGTTATTGTTCAGTGGTGTTGTGACTGTAGAGTTGTGTACACTGTTATTTTGTGTACTTCTACAGGTCTGTTATTGGTATTATGGCTCCCAAACGTCCAGGAACACCTACTGGTGCAAGTGAAAAGAAAAGGAAGAACAACGGGTTAACTATTTCTGAGAAAATTGACCTTGTGAAGAAGTTTTTCCCCTTAATATATCTACGTTCTAAAAGTCGGAAAATTCCATTACTCGGCTCGGCGCTGATCCCGAGGTTGCCGAGTTTGGGAACTTCAACCTGTAGTATAATTATATAGCTAGGAAATTTCGACCCCTAAAAAAAAAAAAAAAAAAAAAAAAAAAAAAAATAGGTGTAGTATACCTATATAGCTAGGAAATTTCGACCCGTAAAAAAAAAAATAATAATAATAGGTGTATATATATAAAGCTAGGAAATTTCGAACACTAAAAAAAAAAAAAAAAAAAAAAAAAAAAAAAAAAAAAAATCTAGGTAGTATATATAGCTACCGTAGGAAATTTCGACCCCTAAAAAAAAAAAAAAAAAAAAAAAAAAAGAAAGAGAGGTCCGAGTAATGTCAAAGTCCGAATAATGAGAGTCCGAATACGAGAGGTTTTACTGTAGTTTGGTTTTATTTTCTGTGTTTTTCTTGCTGATTTAAACCCTTTTGTTAGTCTTTAGGATTGGATGGTTTCCTTCAGCAGCTTAATCAGTTTTCTATCAACAGTTTAGTTTAATGTAATAATATTTAGTTTTCTTTCATGATCAGGCAGTCTTATTTGCTTTCATTTAGCATTTTTCATCTCTTCCTGTCAAAGATGTTCAAGTAAGTGTCCATAGAATCATATATTTAATTAAACATCTTGGACAACTGGGCCTTGAATATTATAAAGGAGATTGTGAATGACGAGTAAGAATAGTCTTGCATTAGGAAGGCTGCAATCTTCGTCCCTCACAATGCTCCTCATACTATCTACTTGTTGATTTTCTGATATTCCTCTTTATCTTGTAGTTGATATCAGTAATCATCACCACCACTACCAGGCTATTTACTAACATGACTAACCCATTAACAACCCTTTACTACTTTATAGATGACAGTTAATCATAATCATAGATGACTAACTCATACTAACAGGGCATAGATTCACAAGCCAGGCACTTAGTTGAGGGTGTGTGGCCTCGCCCTCCCCCGTACACCAAGCACCCCCCGTCCCCCTATGCCACCTCCCTCCTGGCAATGCTGCAAGATAAGATAAACTTTGGAACGGATATGGAATCCCCAACAAACCTGCTTGGCACAGTGCTGTCTGTGGCTGACCTTATCACACATAAGGGCCAGGCTACACCACCCTTGATGCCTCCCGTCCACGCTGGGCTCAAGCACACTTCATCTCATCACTACTTATTGAAGACCCCTTTGACCTTTACTCGTCTGACAACTGTGACTTATTTGAGCCAGGTTCCGGGGTCAGGGGACATGACCTTAACGAAGGTGATAACCAACGTGTTGACCCAGACCCATAGCCTCCAGGTCCCCCTCCTCCCCCCAAGTGTCACAGCCAAGGTAACCCTAATGGTCCTTATCACAGGTAACACAGTAGTAGCAGCAGCTGGGGCTATCAGTAGTGAGCCCCAGCTGGCTTGTGCATCCTACCACTTGTCTGCTGCACATTTGTGTCTGACAGGGTGACACTTTGGCAACCCTGTAGATTGTAGTGGACACTGGCCTTCACAATGACTATTTAGTGGTCTCCAACATCTGTAACAGACCTTAGTGCACCCACGCACTTTTTGCACACTTTTTGATGTCACTTCCTTCCCTTGGAGACGTTTCTCAAAGAACCGTGAAGAATACTAAATTTGTAAAGATATGTGATTGGTATCCTTGTTAGCATCTCTACACTTGTGACATCATGGACTTCGCTGTGTTGGTGACAGGTGACACAGCTGGCAGGCGGGGATGACGGGGCCTACCAGACCAACACCTACTACACCACCTATACCTACTATAACACTCTGCTGGCTGGAAACAAGCCCTTCGTCGTGACCAGCAAACAGACTCTTGAGAACGTAGTGACTGTACCACTGCCCCACACAGGGAACTTTATTGAGCACACTGAGGTAAGGCCACATTGACATCTCCTCATTAAGCTATAGGGACTTTCACTTCCACACCAATGTGCAGAATTGTAAGGTCCCTTTTGGAGGGATAAAAAAGAAGGGTGAACTTACACATGACTGTGAAGGGACATATCTAAGAATGCAAGTTAATGGACAAGACAATTGTTTCCTAATCCCATTAGCTATTGACATCCATGTATCAGGGACAACATTAGACATTTGAGTGGAAAAGGTGTTGAGGAAATTCAGACTAAATCATTCTTTTAAAGAATTCTTTTACTATCTATTGTGTATTTTCTAATGTTTCAATGAAAGGTATTTTTCATAGAGAATGTAACAGACATACAGAGAGCAGCAGTATACGTATACTTGTGCTTTGAGTGGTGTGTCACCTCACAGGACATCTCAGAATGGAGCTTGCCATTTGGCCTGCTCCCTGTGTCATATTGGTCTTGCAGCAGATAGGTTGAGGTGCAGTCTGTGATAGGCTGATGCATCTTTTCTGGTGATTTATCACTTCTCCCATTGTGATTTGTGCAGTCACCACCACTGGTCCACCTGTCTCATCTTTTTCCCCATCCCCGTGTGGGGAATCTCCACGTCATGCATACTATTAGACACGTGGTCATGCTTTTCTGTGCATACCACCAAAGATTTGGATGTCCTGTGGTGGGTAGTGGTGGATCACACTTTGCATCTTTGTTACATTCTCTATGAAGAAGTCCTTTTGTTGAAGCCGTACAGAATATGTATTACTCAGTCTTGAGCCTGAGTTGCTCAATTACCTTATCCACATCCATATGTATTTACTCATATGCAAATTTTGGCATTTCAGGTCACTTTTGACACACACACGTACTACAAGACCCAGACCTTCACACGCACCGTCGCCGAGCAGGAGTCCCAGAAGGTGGTGACCTCTCAGGACATCCTGACACAGGTTGTGGTAACAGAGGCACCGTCAGTGGAGCGCACCTCCATCACACCCACTCTGGTCTCCTATGTCACCAAGACCTACTTCACCACACTCACCTACTTCAACACTGCAATACAAGCTGGCACCACAGTGGTCAGCAGTGACATAGTTGTCTCATCAGAGGTTGTAACAGAGACTGTCCACATCTCCAAGACTCCCAGTCTGGATCTGGCAGTGTTTGGCTTCCCTTCCACACCAACCACCCAGCTGGTCACTTCAACCAGTCATCACCATGATGACCTTGTTCTCTATGCCACCAGAACTGTGTACACAACCCTCACCTACCTCACAACCATCCTTGAGGGGGCTGATACCATAACTTCCTCAAGTATTGATATTACCTCAAGTATTATAACAGAACCTGTGACTACAGCTTTGAGCTATGAAGAACTCAGCACCTTGAGGGAATCCTTCTTGTCTGATCAAGCAACTCCCACAGCCCTTGGTGGACCGGAGCCTCACAGCGTATTCTACATCAAGATCCGTAACAATGTGTACAAACAGCTACGCACACTCTTTGCCACGTACACTCACTTCACAACCCGCAACAATGGTGAAGTGTTGTCCAGAATGGAAACCAAGACACAGATTCTAACCTCCACTGTCACAACCTCCAGTGTTGCAGCATCTCTTCTTATTACTCCCACAAGTCAAGTTGATCTTCCAGCTTCAACAGCTGTTCCAGGAGTTGATACATCCACACCCGTTCAGCTGGACCCATCCTATCTGTCCTCCCTAAAAAGTTCATATTTGGGTCATGAGACCACATCTCTTGCTGGTCCTGTTGAGGAGGAAGGACTGCAGGCCACAGTGCTGGTGGAAGAGGGAGATGCTTCTGGTATATTTGTGGTTAGTGACTCCACCACCTCAGCTACTTTGCTGGTGAAACCCACAGATGAAATCTCCACATCAGTAACAACAGGTCAGACCATTGTAATATTTGATCCGGATCATCTGTCCTCTCTAAAATTGTCATTCCAATCAAGCCTCGGCTCTGCTACTCCAGAAGGCACCCCAACACCCACTTCTGTGGTAACAACTGAGGATCCATCCACTGATGCACCGGTGTCTGTGAGCGTCCCCGTAGTGATTGATCCTACACTACCTAGCACACCCATAGGTCCTGTCACCTCCCCTGATCCACCTGTAGAGCCTCCTGTTTCACCAGAAACAGTGTCTTCATCAACCTCCCCAGAGGTCACGCCATCAGCATCACCAGAACCAGAGGTAGCAACCCCTGATAGCTCCACAGGTACCCCTGAAAGTGAACCACCAATTGTTGTTTCATCATCCCCTGCTGTAATTCCTGTTCCTGCTCCTGCTCCTGCTCCTGCTCCTGCCCCTGCTCCTGTTGCCACTGGCACCACTTCTGCTCCTGCAGCAGGTAGTGGTGGTGTAGGTCCCGGAGAGTATTCACTGACAGGCAGCAGTGATAATGCTCTTAACATTGATCTTGGCCCCATGCTAACTGCTGTGGCAAGCTTGTTGCGCAATAATCTCAACAGTCCGAGCATTAGTTCCAAAGCTGATGGTGAAGTGAACAATCGTAGGAAAAGCCCACCTCTACGACCCACAAACACTCTTATCTCTCCTCAACAGGAGCCTATATTGATCCCTGTAGGGGGAGTGGGCTCCTCACTCAGTAGCTTACGGGATCACACACTGGGTCCTGAACATGGCTACATTCCCATGAGGCGACCTGATGGCAGCATTCCACAGAGTCAGCCGCGATTCCCTGGCCAAGAATCTGACCATGCACCACATAATCCAGGTTATATACAGATTGCACCTGGAAGACCAAGACCCATTTTCTCTGCCCCAACCAGCATTAAAGACATGCAAGGCTTTGGTCCAACCTTCCTTCCACCTCAAACACAGTCTGGCTTCACTGCAATGACAGATGACCATTTTGATTCCACCCGAGTTGCTATAATATCTGGATCCCCAACCATCTTCTTTGGAGGTATTGGATCCTATGCCCTCCCCCCTCCAGGCCAGCCAGCCCCCTCCCCAGGCCAGGGCCAGGGCACTGAGCACGGCACGGTCACCATTCATCCCACCCACACAATCCTTGAGGGTCAAACAAGGCCTGTGCCTCTACCAGTCAGAGTTCCACTGCCTGGTGACGGAGGACCAATCCCCAGGCCAGTGCTGCCAGAAGGCATCACAGGTGACTTTCTCCCAAAGATAATGGCCTCCAAACCAGGCCCTCATCATCCTCAGCCATCTCTTTTGGGACCCCAGACCATTGTGAGCATTGAGGGTGACAACAGAATTGTGGGAACACAAGTCATCCACGGACACCCAACCGCCCACCGCCAACCCGAGCCACCCATCATTGTCTCCCCTGCAGGAGGCGAGTATTTCCTTCACTCAACAGTTGGGGTGGGAATCTTTTCTGGTGAACCAGATGAGGAGAGACCACTACCACCTCCAGGCCTGCAAAGTACTGTCATATCTGGGGCAGAGACCGTCTTCTTGGGACAGGGCGAGGACAGGGGCCGCACCACAGTTGTGCGTGGCTCCTCTACAGTGCTGTCTGGAGCCACTACTATCTTTGGCTCATTGTTCACTCGCCCAGCAGGAGGCAGTGAGCTGGCAGGTGATTTGACTTCTATCGTGAATGGACCAAGAGGTGTTCCGACACGCTTCATAACCCGCATGGAGACCTTGCCTCGCACTGTCACGGCCACACAGACGGAGTTTGTGTATACAGCGGGTGTGACCTCCACCATAACACAGGTGGTGTACAGCACTCTGCCGCCACGCACCATTGTCTCCACCATTATTGGCACAGCCACCAGAGTTAATTATGTCACTGTCACTGTGACCCCAGATGGTGCCATAACTAGCGGCCTCCATGGAGGGCAAGACCCAACCACATATCCACCGGGCTCACCCTTTGACCCTGCCAACTATCCATCATTTCCACTGACCCCAAAGCCTTTAGAGGAAGAACTCAGGCTACCTGGAGATGCAGAGGCTGTACTAAGTGAAGATACTTTAGGCATTGCAGAGGACAATGAAATCAGCAAAGTAGTGGAGAGTAAGAGTCCAGACCAAGAAATCAACCTGGGAGGTCCCATGAGAGCACCCGTGTCCCTGTGTGACCCGCAGTGCTCCGCCGGGCGCTACGAGGTGTGTCGCGTCATCCGTGGCGCCCACACCTGTGTCTGCCGCCCCGGCTACTCCCGCAGGAATGACTATGATGCCTGTAAACGTAAGTATCATGACAACTATTCTCCCTCGTACCCTTATCTTCTATGTTCATTTATCTAAATGTATGCAGACTGGAGCTCCTTTTGGAGGCAATTTTGAAGGCTTTTGAAGTCAATACATAGAGATATTTGAATCATGAATGTGGAGTTTTGCATCAAAATTGAGGACTCAATACTAGAAAATGGATGAAAGCATAAAAATATTGCATGCAGGAAGATAGGTTATTAAAAAAATTAATTTGAAGTAAAATTTTAGAATTTAGGGCAAAAATTATATAATTGAAGAAAACTTGCTAATGCTTTTCAATCTGCACAGGTTCCCTTGCCTACAAGATCCAAGTGCTCCTGGACGGCATGAGTGACGGGCAGCTGGTGTTTGACTCCGTCCTGCACAACGCCTCCCACCCCATCACCCAAGACCTGTCCTACATCACCATCCACGGCGTGGGACAGTCCATGATGAACACTCCTCTGGGTCCTCGCTACCACACTGCCACCATCACCAAGTTTTCGGACACTAAAGGAATGGTGATGCCGGCCTCCGTCAGTGATATGGTAAGATTGATGGGAAATTGCTCATACAATTTTTTTCTGTGATAGTATATTGATTAGGAGTAAGTGAGAGTGTGAAAACCTGACCTATATGGTAGGGCAGCGTCCCCTCAGACGCCCCCCCACCAGCGAGTTCCCTAACCTAACCTGGACATTGGTCCTGACCTAATTGGGGGGCAGCACCCTCCAAGACCCTCCTCCGCTAGTTCACTAACCATCTCAGTAACTATTGGTCCTAGAGAAAAATGCATATGTATAATTAAAGTTGTTAAACTCAATCAGTTTTATCCAATCCTGCAATAAAAATTCCATTTACATCCATACTTTCCGTTCCGAGAAAATAAATATTTTGTGAAATAAATATATTAGCAAACATCTGAATTATTTGCATTCTAAACTTATTTTATTATATCTCTTCAGACAAGTGTTTTCAAGCTCTATATTTATTGTTCTATGCATTGTTTTCGTAAAGCACATCGTTTTCAAGTTATTAAAGAAAATATGATTTTTTAAATAAAATTCCCAAAGGGAGGAAGGACCCCTGCAGACGTTTTGGGAAAATGTTGACAATTGCAATCCTTCTAAGCCTTGGTCCACAGGGGTTGGGGCTGAACACGAATCTACAGTCTGTTTCTTTCTCTTTGTCATATTTTTTGTTTCAATATTAGAATTGTAGAGGCTATTTCAGGCAGGTGGTGGTCGTTAGCCATGGTAGGCAATCCACCTAGGTCCTTATCCGAAAAACTTATGTCTTCCTGACAGGCAGCCCCTGCTAAGGGGCTGCCTGTCAGGAAGAGCATCCGGGGCGTAAAAGTCATGCTGCATATTTGATGATAAACGCCGACAATAGAATTGGAAGCGTATCATCGACCGTTTAACCTCATAAGACATTATGGGAAAATCTGACTTTAAACAGAAAGATGATGATGAGAGAGTGAAAACAATCTGACAACTTTGTTTCATAAAGTAGTAATAGAACAAAAGTTTGCGAGGATTTTAAATCATGACAAGGACTATAATATTTTGATGACGTCGTCCTCTGTTTGAAGTATGACTATGGTCTTAATCTCCCTGTGACCCTCAGGACCACGGACTGGTGGCGGACGTGAAGGTGGAGTTTTTGAGAGGTGATGAAGAGGTGGAGGAGTTTGGCCTGAATGAGCTGATGGTGAGGCAGGCCCTGGAGACAGTCTTGAAGCAGAGCAACTATTCTCTGGGCGGCACTGGCCTCTTCACCAGCAGGACAGCAGCAGTGTTGGCCTCAGAGGACTTCAATGAATGCACCTTCCAAGACCACAACGACTGCTCCATCAGCGCCAACTGCTTCAACACACCGGGCTCCTACCTGTGTGCCTGCAGAGATGGCTTCAAGGATATTTCTGAATTGCCAGGAAGGGAGTGTGCTGGTAAATATAGTACTTGTATTGTGCATTGGATTTCCTGTTTTATGAGGTTTTCTTCATATCTGGTCACACATGCTGCAAGGGTGTGAGAAACAGCCAATGACCTGATATAAAAACCATCTGCCAAAATTCTAGCACCTCAGTCTGACCTTTTTATGTTTGATTGTTATGGTTTTTTTCTCAAGAATTCTACACGGCCTTCGCTCTTGTAATCAAAAAGTTACCTTTGATAACATGCAGGGAAATGGAACATGCATTATGCCTAATCTTGTGTTCCTGAGATGTAGCGATTTAGAATAGTCACACATCTATATTCCAAAGTTAACTAACAAAAAAGTTCATTTGATTATTTTTTTCTCTTGCTGATAGTTTCTTTCCTGCATTCCCTACACGTGTTACCTTATGTGTGTGGAAACTGTGCCTTTATTTCAAGATCATACATGCTATATAAAATAATATAGTTTTATATATACAGTATATTAATTTTAGTTTGAATAAAAGGCTTTAGTTTAAATGACTGTAGGTAGCGTTTCTTTTGTATGTTATCTTGTAGCCATATGATACACTACATATACTAACACGTCCATCATGGTACACAACAGTCCAGACGGAGCAGTGTGCAGAGTGCAACTTCCAGGGCGAGTGTGTGATGGAACGCGATGGCTCGTTGGGGTGTCGCTGCCTGCAGTGGTTCAGCGGCGACCGCTGCCAAGTGAACCTCAGAGGTAATGTGGAATGCAGACTTGTGTTACAGGAATTAAATCTGCTTTGGGCTGCCTGTTTAGATACTGTTACATGTTCTCATGATTAATCATATTAACATTTATGACAGTGTGAGAACTTGCTTAACTTTTGTGGAAGTTATATTTTTTGTATTTGAATTTTTTAATATCTGTACATGAAAAATGTATTTGGATTGAAACAAGGAAAGTTTGGAGAAGTAAATGATATATGTGGGAAAAATCAAAGACTTGTACTCTGCTGTCTGTCTGGAACATACCATGGCATTGTGCGTAAAGCAAAGGTCATTTAAGAGTTTATTACTATGATACTTATGAAATTGATTTCTATAAAAGTGTGGTTGTGTTCATACATGCAACACTCAGAGTAGTGTTAGAGTGAACTAGAATTTCATGCAAGTATTTTCAAATCCTTATAATATTTGTAAAACATCTAATCTGACAGTGTTTTGTAAATCAAGAACATTTGGAAGTGCCTCTGGAGTCCTTGGAAGTAAACCTCCTAAGATCTTTACTTTTGCTTGCAATTTATTTTGTACTGTATTTCAATGTTTTGGTTTGTCAGTGATGCTGATAGCACTGGTGACGGTGGGCTCCCTGCTGCTGCTGCTGCTGCTGCTGTGCTTGGTGCTGTGCTGCCTCAGGGCCAGACGCAACACCCAGGACAAGCTGACACAGGTGAGGAACCCTGCTGTGTGCTGGGTGCATTGGCAGTACAACAAATATCCTCTCGACTCTTTTCATCAGTATGTTCCTGCATGTGATGAGCGTCTCACTAGTAGTGCCATCATCCTCTTTGATTGCATTGCTATCATTTCTCACCCCAAGAAAAGTGAAGATATGAATTAAAGCATTGCTGGAAAAGGTCACACAACAACCACACAAACCACGCTTCGTATAAACGGCGAATATAAATCAGTCACTATATATTTCTCCTGTATCAATGGAGAGCCTGTCTAGCTTGTCTACCACTGCCTGACCTGTGCCTGTGCCCTGCAGGTGACCGGAGCCCCAACCTTCCTGCGGGCGCGCTCCACCGACATGTCCGGCACTCTGGACCGCCGCGCCATGATCCACGAGACCTCCTCCGAGAGCTCCGGAGAACACCCTCACCAACCCCACAACCCCAACCCCTACAACCACCACCTCCGTCACGCCTCATTCATGGTAAGGCTGAGAGAAGGAAGAATCAGTCTTTTTGTGAGTGTTGTGAGTGTGATTCATAAGTGGTTGATATGATTTTTTACACTAGTACTGAAGTGCTTTTTCTCCAAAACACTTTAATTTTAGTGTTGAATTATCGACTGGACTGATTTTCATGAAGTTTGCATGTACTACTGGAGCTTGAGATATAATATTTTTGGTCTATCTTATATTTTGCCTTTTTGATGCAGGTAACCATCTGAATTAATCATCAAATTTCATTGTACCTTATTCATTGTGAAGTAATTGAAAGTTAATCTGATCTGATAGCTATGATTTTGTTTCAGTTTTAGCACAGAATACATAGTACTTATAGTTACAGCACAGATGACTGATAGGGTTAGGTTTGATAGGCAATATGTAGAAGTTTAAACAGATTCTTTGTGAAAACTGCAATCTTCAGTAAAATGATGTGAAGATGATGGAGTTTACAAATACAGTAAAACCTCTCATATTCGGACTAATTGGGCCAAGGAGTGGTCCGAGTAATGCAAGGCTCTGAATAATGGGGGGATAAGTGTGAAAAAAAAAAATTAATAATAATAATTCTGGGTGTATATATTATAGCTAAGAAATTTCGACCCCTTAAAAAAAAAAAAAAAAAAAAATATATATATATATAGATGTATGTATTAGCTAAGAAATTTCGACCCCTTAAAAAAAAAAAAAAAAAAAAAAAATAATATATATAGATGTATGTAGTATTAGCTAAGAAATTTCGACCCCTTAAAAAAAAAAAAAAAAAAAAAAAATATATAGATGTATGTATTAGCTAAGAAGTTTCGACCCTTAAAAAAAAAAAAAAAAAAAAAAAAATATAGATGTAGTATTAGCTAAGAAATTTCAACCCCTAAAAAAAAAAAAAAAAAAGGGAGGAGGAGGAGGTCCGAATAATGAGGGTCCGAATATGAGAGGTTTTACTGTACCTTAGCTCATGTATATGAAGAACACTAACCAAGTTTCCTCCCATCCCGGGGCGGGGGCGTGTCTCACACAGCCGGTCTCGCGGGCAGCTCCCCCGTGGTGAGTCTCTCGTACCCCTCACAGCCTCTGCAGGGTGGAGTCCACTACTTTGTGAAAATAGTGTTGAGAATACTTCCATGAAATACTGCATGAAATATGTATCTTCAAAGTAGAGTTCTTGAGTTCTTTTTTGTTCATGTATTCCTGCTTTCTAATTTTCTGTTGATCATCTTTATCAAGACATTTATACATCTCATTCAGAATCTGTATTTCCTGGAGGAATTGAATTGGTGGTCATGTCTGAAAAGTTACCAGCAGTCTAGGCTCCCCACTGTGAGCACTGAGCAGGGGCTTCCTGTGCTCCCCTGGTATGGAGAGGATATTTTTTCTTGCTTAAGTTTTACTCATCAGCACAGAATAAATGCAATTATTTATTTGCAGCTGATACCCAGAGTGAAGGGTCCGGCGCCTCCCCGGCCCGCAGTGGTGAGCCGGGACAAGGACGGGGAGCCCAGGGTCATGATTGGCGCTGATGCTCGGTCTGACCTGGCCGGCACCCAGCAGGCCTTTGTTGACCTGCTGGACCCGCCGGGACCCGTTGTAAGTCGCTCCAGCAGGAGGGAGACCATGACTCCCGCTTCCATCCACAGCAGCGCTCGCATCAACCGCTCAAGATCACACTCCCGTGAGGGCCTGTCTGATGCCTTCCTCCACCAGCTACACCCACAGGGATCCACTCGCTCTCGCTCCACCGACAGACTCCACAACAGCTCTCACGACCTCAACTCAGAATTTGGCGTCAACTATTCTTTCCGAGGAGATGGAGAAAGGTGAGTTTCCTGATATTGACTGATATTTTTCTGAAGGAATGTCAAGTCTTGTGTTTGAGTTGTACTTTTGTCACAAAGTTTAGATAACCTTCAGGCAGTGACTAGATTATTCCAATATATGAATACTGGTACCTATATGTTCCCATGTGTAGGCCTATATGAATATGGCTGTTATATTGTGGGTGTTTGTTCTTTTATACGGAGGAGTTTCCATTTGCAGTTTCACATAAAAGATTATAATAAGAGTCAAATAGATATTAGATTTCTGTGTATGACAGGATTGAACCGACCATTGCATTAAAACTGGCTTTAAATAGAAATAGATGTTTTTAGGTCAACCTTTCATTGAATAATGCTAACTACTTTTGGAGTAAGTATTAATGATTATTCTTTTATTGCAGAACAATGAGTGAAGCGAGATCTTTTGACGAAACCACAGTGCGTCCTCCAATCAGAAGCCTTCGAGCAGAGAGTTTCTATTCCTCCAAGGCACTTTCATCTCAGCACATCTCTGTAAGTACTTCAAGACATGGGAGATGACGCCTCACTTCATGGCTGTAGTGGTGGAAAGTATCAATAGAAGATAAAATATTGCATGCATGTAGTTGATTATGTCTTGATAGATTTTGCCAAGACCATATAGATGTACATTATAGCTTTTTATGTCACAATTATGTTTCCCAAGTATAACACACCACATGACATTTCTAAATGAGACACTTCCAGCCACAGGGCACAGATCCTTCCTGCAACACAAAACCTTGTCGTAATATGTTGTGTTATTTAGATCTCACTCACGCTGCTCTAAGTATCATTTGTCTCACCTATTCCTGCACTTCTCCCTCACCCTGTCCTCTCCTCCTCTAGGAGCACCAGACTATGGCTGAGAGGGATGGAGGCTCTACTGTGGTTTATCCACAGACTGAGTTGTACCGACCAGTGAGGGTAAGTGTCACCCCAGCTCTCTGCCTCTCTGCATGTATTATACTGAATCAAGATGGGCATCTCTAGCAACATTAGGTGCATACATAGCTTGTTTGTCCCCAGCTCTCTTAAAGTCCTTGAGAAACATTCATGTTACATTCTATTTTTCAGGACAACGACTCCCTGAGTGACATGAGTGAGCAGCACTCCAAGGTCACCTCCTCCAGGGGCGCCTCAAGGAACTTCTTCTCCTGAGCGGCTCCACCATTGGTCGGCCTCGATCCCATCCTGCTCAAGACTGCCTCAGAAGGCGGCCGCTGTTCTCAGCGGCCGGCCTGTGTTAGGCAGCTTCTGAGAAGTTGAAAATATTACTTATGTGTGGCAGGTGTATATCAGGAAATCAAAAGTATATGATTCAGTAATGCTAATTAAGATTACACAATACATGTAAATCAATTATTGTAATGGAATTTCAGTGTACAAAAACAAGTAACTACTTGAAATTTCATGAGGATGTTCTTCAATAATTTGTTTTGAAAAAATGTTTGTGACACGAGGAGCACGTTAAGAGATTAAGATGCAGAGGATGTATATTATTAGTCTATATTTTTTGTACTTGCCTACTTATTCCCATCACAGAAACCATTAATGTTTACCTGAAATTAAGAATGGCTGTTTGCCGTTGTTAGGATGCTGTTCCTCTTATTTTCAGAGGCGTGTGTGTGGCAAGGGAGCAACTCTTGCTCCCCTTCATGGTGCATATCGAAAAGCAAAATAGGTCACTGAAGGCTCAGGTAATACACTCACTGCTCAAGAAGCTTCATGATATTTATTTATTCTGATGAAACAGGTTTCATGTCTGATGCATGCTTTCTGTTTCATCTGGTTGCCTTTTTATCTTGATAACCTATAATTATGAATTCAGCAATGTCAGCCTGAATTGTGACCTATTTTGCTAATCAATAGATATATATTTTTCCAGAAAACTATCATGTATTATACATATACATATATACACATTTGTTACTTTGGTAAACAATCAATATGTTTGTTATATTAGTACAGTGTAATTACTAATGTCTAATTTTAGGATAATATTCATTTTTTGAAGGTTGCATTTGAGTTGAAAAATTTTCCAAGTGATATTTGCCCCAAATGAGAATTGTCTGGGGCTGTGCCCCTCCTTTCTCACTTGCATACTTTGTGAGGTGAATCCTTATCCTAGCAGCTATGAAATGTAAATACAACCATTGTATATATTTGTACTCAAGAGCATGTCTGGCTGGTCCAAGCGAACTACACCACCCTAACAGTCTAACAGCTGATTGGTGCATTGACAAAGTCTCAGGTATTGCTCGTGTCAGCAGGAAGACGTCACTACAAGCCGTTATGACTACAGTGTCACAGTTTCTTCCGAATGCCGTGGCAGAGTTGGTGCGGTGTGGCAGACAGGCCGACACTGGCTGTACCTGGGATGTGTCCTCATGGTGGCAGGTCCTCTCACACCATCCTAGGTTTGATATTTTGTACATTGTAGGACAAAGGTTCTTCACCGCTGTGCCAGACTGTTCCCTTATCTCAGGACTTGCTGCAGGGAGGCGCCCTGACAGCAGCTCCTGGCGGGGCAGCACACAGTTCAAAAGATGGATTATCATTTTTGTATAAACTGTCTTTGTGCCAAATGGCAGCACTTATTGGGTTCCTGTAGTTCTTGGGTAGTTATATGTGTGGTGAGGCAGGCAGTGTTCCTTCCCACCTGCCTCACCACACCGAGGTCTGGCCTGCCCTGAGGAGGACTAGTCGAGTGTGTACTGCGCTTGTTCCTTTTGATTAATAAATACTTTATCGATTTTTCTTATTTAACAGCCTGCACTTGTGTCCTTCATCATGTTCTAAAACAGAGATAAATCATCCTATCCCACAGGAGTGTCCTCAATTACTGAGGTGTTGGTACAATCTGGGGATCTACTTGCAGCAAAGACGGAGAGAAAGATAGCGTGCCCAGTGGCGTACCGGGGGGGTGCATGCGACCAAGGCCCCCCCTTTTGCAAAGACTAAGTTATAATATATGAATATATTTGTTTTATATATATATATATATATATATATATATATATATATATATATATATATATATATATATATATATATATATATATATATTTAGAGAGAGAGAGAGAGAGAAAAAAAAAAACATTTTTTTATTTTTTGTATTTAGAATTTTTTTTTTTTAATTTTTGTTTAATTTCTATCTATTATTTTTTATATTTTTATATTTTTATTTCTTATATTTTTTTATAATTTTTTATTTTATATATATATATATATATATATATATATATATATATATATATATATATATATATATATATATATATATATATAATATATATATATATTCTATTTTTTTTTTTTAAAGATTTTCTATATTTTTTCTTCTATTTTTCGATTTTTTCTATATATATATATATATATATATATATATATATATATATATATATATATATATATATATATATATATATATATATATTATTATATATATATATATATATTATTTTTTTTTTTTTTTTTAGCCCCCTCCTTTTCCATGTTGTGGGTAGAGCAGTGAACAGTGAGCGTGCCATCTCTATAATGGAAGGTCCTGGAGGTGTAGGTGGCAGAGCCCACGTCCTCGGCACTTGAGGCACATAGAAATGAGTGGACTGGACGCAAGTGTAGTAGAAGAACCCTCCCTTCAAGAGCCCCGGGGAGATGCAGGATCTTACTGGCTGTCAGTCTGGCTCATGAAGGGCCATTAACGGGCCTTGAATGTTCAATAGCCTCTCCATGAATGTGAGGAACATCACAGGGTGCTCTGTCAACACATTAAAATATGGTCTGGATAAAATACTCGAGACCGTGCCGGATGAACCTCCAGTAGCGGGCTGCCCTGCCCTGTGTAGGACCTCCAACACCCTGCCAGACCAGGCGGCTGCTAGACAGGGGTGCCAGGCCTGGCAGCAGCGGTGGACCACCACTGTGAGGCCTCGCAGCGATGCCAAATAAGTAAAAGAAAAGAGTCACCTTATGATATACAAATAGTAATGTTTTTTTCTGTTAACTTTTTCTACCTCAATCCTTGCATGTTAGGCTGTAGCAACCATTGGCAAGGGGAGTCAGTCATGTCGTCAAGGAAGATGGAGCCATCCAATATATGGCTATGCTTGTTTTAGAAAGGTAAATCCGTGGTTGGCATAGGAAGCATCTAAGCATTCATTCAGCAAATATGCGACTGTAGGTGTTGAATTTAATGATTGGAAGCACTTAGCCTAAAGGTGAAAATATATTATATAAGTGGTCGTTATCTAGGTACCTATGGTCACTAAATGGAATTACATTTTTCTTTTAAGTAGCCTCAAAAGATATGAATCTTTCTGCATTGTTTAACTTACAGAAAACATTCAGAATAAATATATTACTCACAGAAATAGGCATAGCAAACGAGAAAAAGTTATATATCAACAATGGTAAAAACTGATTTGATATCAATGACGTAACCTTGTTTTAAAGTGCTTGTGTGTATCGTGCGGCAAGCAGTGCAGGAGGAGGGCTGCCTCATTACAGGTGAATAGCTAGCTTATTTTTGTTATTTCAAGATTCTGTGTATATTGATACGGTTTATAAGAGTGTAAAGTACATCTATGTGCCTTCAGTAGTCTGGGAGACATGTGTGTGGTGTGGTAATGGGGGTGGTGACTGGTGTGGTGGGAGGCGGGAGGCAGGGTCACAAACATGGCTGTGACTGCGCCTGCGTGCCTCCACGAGTCACGCCTGCCAACTGTTCGGGGTATAGCAGGGTTTCTGGGGCATTTAAGCTCACTATAGTTTCCAGGCATCATACTGGCTTCCGTACATCATTTACACAACGTTGGAAAAGGAAATATGTTTATTTGAACCTTTGATATGCTCTTGAATGTTAATTTGAATGGTTGATATTATGCGTGCACAATGACGACGCCACTCCCGTGTTTCCTGAAGGTAGTTCCCTCGTCGCTCATCTGCGTCTCACTACCATTCATTATAAACGGATAAGAGTATGAAGTGCAATTAAATGGGATCTAAACGTTAAGAAAAAAAATGAAAGACAGCATATAGCCTATCCTACCTTAGAGCACCAATTTCCTAACCGGCTGACTCATGCAATCAAGAACCTGTCTGTTAATTAACGAAGAAAATGACGATGATATTGGTTGATCAACACAATCGAGTCATAGTTACCATATTTAGAAGCTCTTAGAAACGAAATCTATGTAGCCTATATACTATGCCGTGACTGGATTTGCCCCCTATTGGCAAGGACTCAGCTAGCCTATATAGATTGGTACTGCAAAGTGTCTAGATAGGATCAAAGTATCTTATCTTATAGCCTATAGAGAGAGAATAAATAAAATATGTATAGATAGGTGTTGGAGTCAAGATTATGAAGGGCCAGCAACAGTGTGATCAGCCTGCGCGGGAAACAGGGGACAGGACAGGAGGGAAATAAATGGAAAGAAAGGGAGAATGTGTTGGAAGTGAAATAGGTGAAGAAATGTAATTATGAGAAGAAACTAATATTAGAGAGAAATGGATGAGATTGATGTTAGTTTACAGAGAGAAGAGAGAGAGAGAGAGAGAGGGAGAGAGAGATGTGCTGGAAGTGAAATAGGTGAAAAAATGCAAGAGAAAAGAGTAACAGGATTGGAGATAAATGGATGAGATTGAAGTTAGTTGAGAGAGAGAGAGAGAGAGAGAGAGAGAGGTTATTTACGTCATGGCAACACAACCTGGCAACACAACCTGCACTGCGAAGGCCGACCTGTATCCTGCCGCCTATTCACCCCCGCCGAGCTTGCAGGCTTCACGGAAACAGTGGAGCTATCTTTTTAATTAAGACGAACTAGATTGGCCTCCATTCCTCTTTTTATTCATTTCCTTTCCCTCTGTATGGAGCAATATTAAATGATTTCTTTCCCCGTTCGTTTCGCAGTCTCGTCTCGGTCTGTGTGAAGGGATAGGTACCTGGAACTGTCGCCGATAGGTATTCTCGCCGCCGTCGTCGAGTGTTCCAATTCTTGATATTACAGGACCCAATATATACATTTAATCAAGTTTTACCCGTGTTTCTGCATTCAGGGGTGAAATACGATCGTTAGCTTGATCAGTTAGGTTAAGTTAGGTGCCAATGTCCAGGTTAGGTTAATATTTCCACGTCGGCGAGAGTTCTAGGTTGGTGTTTCGGCGAGAATTCCCATCGGCGACAGTTCCATAAACTAAGGGATAAAAATACAATATATACGTAAACAATATTGTCAGTAAAGATTCAGAATTAACACAGTTTATGTATTTTTTTGCGTGTGCGGCAGCGTTACTGTATCAATTTGTTTCACTCCTGTTTAGCAGTACAAAATCTATACGGGCTACACGTGTCGTTGCCTCCAAAGAGCCTAACAAAGAACTATCGGTTATCTATTGAACTATTATATCTATCTAACTATCTAATATCTACTAGCTATCTAAAAACTATTGGTTATCTATTGAACTATTATATCTATCTAACTATCTAATATCTACTAGCTATCTAAAAACTATTGGTTATCTATTGAACTAGTATATCTATCTAACTATCTAATATCTACTAGCTATCTAAAAACTATGGGTTATTGTCTATGGGTAGCTATACTCTGGTTGCCTCCTCTCCTTTACCTATCGCTCGCTGCCCTTGTTTCCTCCTACCCCCCCCCCCCCCCCTAACATTTATAAATACCGAACACTGACAGGCTTTCTACTTAGCCCGTGCTTCTCTCTTAAGGACAGCAATAGGGGAAAAATAGTAAAATAAGTAAGTTTATGTTGCGGGGAGTAATGAGAGGGCACGTGATAACCACATTTATTGCACACTGGTACAGACTTACGGTAGCTTTATGTACAACTCAATCGAACCTCGTTGACACATCATTGTTTGAGAGAGAGAGAGAGAGAGAGAGAGAGAGAGAGAGAGAGAGAGAGTGGAGAGTAGAATAGATGAGAGAAATGAAGAGAAGAGAAGTAACAGGATGGAGAGAAGAATGGATGAGATTGAAGAGTTAGAGAGAGAGAGAGAGAGAGAGGAGAGAGAGAGAGTGGAGGAAGAGAGAGAGAGAGAAAGCATGGATGCCAAGAAAGATGAGTTATATTAAAGGAAGGAGGGAGAAGTAGAAGAGAGAGAGTGGAGAGAGTGACGATTGATTGGGCCCATTTTGGGAAGGAGCGTGGTTAGTTATAGAGAGTGTGGTGAGAATGAATAATTTACTTGGAATGAGTGGTACGTTATTTGGGAAACAACATAACTAAAAAATCGGTACAACTAGAAAAGTGACGTTTTGGTCTAAAAATCGTAACTAAAAGTGGTGTTTTGGTCTAAAAATCGTAACTAAAAGTGGTGTTTTGGTCTAAAAACCGTAACTAATAGTGGCGTTTTGGTCTAAAAATCTTAACTAAAAGTGGCGTTTTGGTCTAAAACTAGTGACTAAAAGTGGCGTTTTGGTCTATAAATCGTAACTAAAAGTGGCGTTTTGGTCTAAAAATCGTAACTAAAAGTGGCGTTTTGGTCTAAAAATCGTAACTAAAAGTGGCGTTTTGATCTAAAAATCGTAACTAAAAGTGGCGTTTTGGTCTAAAAATCGTAACTAAAAGTGACGTTTTGGTCTAAAAATCTTAACTAAAAGTGGCGTTTTGGTCTAAAAATCGTAACTAAAAGTGGCGTTTTGGTCTAAAAATCGTAACTAAAAGTGTTGTTTTGGTCTAAAAATCGTAACTAAAAGTGGCGTTCTGGTCTAAAAATCGTAACTAAAAGTGGCGTTTTGGTCTAAAAATAGTAACTAAAAGTGGCGTTTTGGTCTAAAAATCGTAACTTAAAGTGGCGTTTTGGTTGTTTTTAACATTTGCAAAAAATAAAACATGAAGATATTGTATTGGTTGTCTTCCACTATTTTGTGAAGCTTACCGTCTGTGCTTTTCTGTGATTTGTTATGTTTTCTCGAGTGTGTTGACGGAAGTTATGACAAGTGTGTAGAGAAGCAGAGGGTAAAGTTTGGTTTGAGGTGTGTGTGTGTGTGTGTGTGTGTGCGTGTGTGTGTGTGTGTGTGTGTGGTGTGTGCGCGTGTGTGTGTGTGTGTTAATGGTGTTCTTTATACATATGTAACATCTTTTTCTATGTATTGGGGGAGGAGGAAGGAGAAAATTGAGGTTCAGTTAAGAAAATACACACACACACACACACACACACACACACACACACACACACACACACACACACACCAACACACACACACACACACACACACACACACAACAAAATACTTCCCCCAAGCATTCACTGACATACTATAGGCCTATTTACATAACGGTGCTATGCGAGAAACACAGGCCTACACCAGACTACAATTCTGCTACTTAAGTGTAGTTCATATTCTTTGGCGTTGGGTGTAATGGGGGCGTGAGGGAAGGTATGGGATGGGAAGGGACAGTAGGGAAAATAGTGAGAGAACGGGAGAATGTGCTAGAAGTGAAATAGGTGAAGAAATGTAAGAGTAAAAAGTAGCTAACAGGATTGGAGAGAAATGGATGAGATTGATGTTAGTTTACAGAGAGAGAGAGAGAGAGAGAGAGAGAGAGAGAGAGAGAGAGAGAGAGAGAGAGAGAGAGAGAGAGAGAGAGAGAGAGAGAGAGAGAGAGAGAGAGAGAGAGAGAGAGAGAGAGTGAGAGAATATGTAGGTCAAAGTAGTACCTATAGTCCTATACCAATATGACCCTATTTCGATGAGGGCGAGGTCATGGTGGCGGACAGGTCAGTGGGTGTGAGGTCATCGTCGCTGTCCTGGGTCACGGTCAGCTCCTCGTCGTCGTCGTGGTGGTCGTTGTTG
This sequence comes from Chionoecetes opilio, assembly GCA_016584305.1. Taxonomy (NCBI): domain Eukaryota; kingdom Metazoa; phylum Arthropoda; class Malacostraca; order Decapoda; family Majidae; genus Chionoecetes; species Chionoecetes opilio. The sequence continues at coordinate 55,691 of JACEEZ010008736.1, forward strand.
GCATGGCGGGGGGCGTGGCGGGGGTGCGGGGCGAGCAGGGGGGCTTCCTCGCTTCTCCCCAGCGGTCGTTTCTCAGGGGATGAAGGACGACTGCCGAGCTGGGGGGAAGGGACGACCCGGTTTATTGGTGTGTGGTGACTGTATGGATGTAGAGATGATAGGCTTGGATGGCGTACGGGTGGGTGATGGGTGTTATGACCTCAGCTACAGTAGTGCGCGTGCATGGTGTATGGATAATATCATTAAGATCAGTGCCGTTTCTTGCCATTTGGGGGCCCTATGCGAAATGCTGTTTGGGGGCCCTATTTTGTAAAACTATGGTGGGGGAATTCCAAGCCCTGTAAGGTGGTCCGGGGGCACGCCTTTAGTATTTAAATGCATCAATCTGGTGCATTTTAATATGAAAAGAGACTAGATTCTAAAAATAAAAAAACATAATGGCAGCACGGGGGCCCCTTGGTGGCTTTAGGGGCCCTATATATGCAACCGCGTAGTCCGCATATAGTGAGAAACGGTCCTGATTATGATGCATTAGAAGCGTTTGTAATATTGTGACGCTGTATGGAAGGAACTAAAAGTTAAAGGACATATGTGATGGATCGATGGTTTGGATGTGTAACAGTGTTGGATGTTTTTGTTAGCCATGGCCCTGAGCATAGCATGAGACACTCACATGGGTGTGGGCGAGGTGCATGGGCAGGGCGAGGCGCGGCAGCAGGGGGTGGTCGTGCAGGGAGGCGTGGCTGAGGCAGGGACACAAGCCCGCCCCGAGGCAGCCCACGTGCTCCTCCCCGCGCCACCGCAGGGTCGCCGCGGCCGCAGCTCCCAGACTGCTGATGCTGCAAGAGAAAGACGTGTTGATGGGAAGGTGCGAGTGTCGGGAGTGAACTCCCTCGTGCCAAGTAGCCTACAGCGAGGAAAAGCAGAACTCGAGCAGCCTGGGAGTTAAGCTAGGGCTACGTAAATCACATATCGATGAGCTTTGCTAGGGGTGGTGTGGAGGCTTACCTGGTGGCGACGGCGAGGTGCTCGTCTGCCGTGAGGGTGGTCGGCGGGGCAGCAGTGGTCAGGGCGGGGGGCGGCGAAGTGCGGCGGGGGGCGGCGCTCACCGGCAGCCTCTCCCCGCCCACCGCGGCCTCGGAGGCGGAGCTGGGGGGGAGAGGAAGTGGGGGCGACGGTAGCGGCGCCATGCCCCGCCCCGTTGTGGGGCTGCCGGGGCCCGGCGGGGGTGGGGGAGAGCGAGTGAGCCAGGACGGCGGGGACAAGCCCAGGTAGCGGAGCCTCCACGCGTCCTGAACGAATTGCATCCTCGTCTGTTTGCGCCACTTAGCCCGCCGGTTCTGGAACCACACCTGTGGGGTGTTAAAGGTAGTCACCAGAGGGCGACTAAGGTGGCGCGGCAGACATGTCAAGAGATGAGGGGAGAAGGGACGATGCGCCGCTCTGAAATGGGGCGGCGGCGGCGGCTGCGACCCCGGCCAGCCGCGGGGCCCGTCAAGGCCCTGCTGCTGGCGACATGGTGCCCTTGCATGTTGCAGCCGCGGTCTTACTTTATGCCAGGGTGTTATGGCCTCACGCTGACCAACCCTGCGTCATGCCCTCCTTCTATCTATATAGTCCAGCACCACCATCTCCCTCCTCCACTCATTTCTATATAGCACCTTTTTCTTCCGTCCTTCCCCCCACCTTCCCTTTCCCTCTCTTCCCCCTCCCCTCTCCCTTCATCCCCTGACACCGCAGGAGGGGGGGGGGGAAGGGACCCTCGCCGTTAAATTAAATTGGATGAGGTGAGAGCACACGAGTCAAGTTTTACACGCTTATTAAAATTTCCTTTGTTAAAATTTAGGCGAGTTCCTTCAGGAGATGAATGTGTTATTGTGAGCAGCGGGGCAGGGAGGGGGCGGGGCGCGGGAATAATGGAGGCTGTGATGGTGGTGGTGGTGGTGGTGGTGGTGGTGGTGATGGTGATGATGGTGGTGGTGGTGGTGATGGTGATGGTGGTGGTGGTGATGGTGATGGTGGTGGTGATGGTGATGGTGGTGGTGGTGGTGGTGGTGGTGGTGATGGTGGTGGTGTGTGGTGAGTGATGGTGGTGGTGGTGGTGGTGGTGATGGTGGTGGTGGTGGTGATGGTGGTGGTGGTGGTGGTGATGGTGGTGGTGGTGGTGAGTTAGTTGGCCAAGACACATGTAGACCAGTATCTAAAGGATTATATGAACGGTAATGTATTGAAGATGATTATAGTCGAAAGAGTAACACAAGGGTAACTTATTTGCTATTGAAATATTAAAGTAACTGTATTAATAAGGGATAATAACGGAGGAGGAAGAACAGGAGGAAAGGAATAGGAGGAGGAGGAAAAAATAGACGAGCTTAAATAAAACATCCTCTTATGGTATACAGAAGCAAAAAAAGGAAGAGGAGGAAATGGAATGAATGGAAATGCAAACGAAGAAAGATAGAATAAAAGAGAGACAAGAAAAAGAAAAAACAGATAAGAAAATAAATGTATATGAATGGAGATAGGATAATGAATGAATAAAGAATGAAGGTGAAAGGAAAGTATATAGGCAAGTATTATTAAGAATTGGGAGAGAAGAACATTTAGATAAAAGTAAAGAGGAAAGGAAGGAGAAAGGAATTAGTCGCAAGAAAGATTGAAGATAGAAAAAAACTAAGAATAAAAGTAAGGGACAGCCACAAAGGAGAGAGAGAGAGAGAGAGAGAGAGAGAGAGAGAGAGAGAGAGAGAGAGAGAGAGAGAGAGAGAGAGAGAGAGAGAGAGAGAGAGAGAGAGAGAGAGAGAGAGAGAGAGAGAGAGAGAGAGATATTCAGATTCAGATTCAGATTCAATACTTTTATTCACAATTGAAGAGAGAGAGAGAGAGAGAGAGAGAGAGAGAGAGAGAGAGAGAGAGAGAGAGAGAGAGAGAGAGAGAGAGAGAGAGAGAGAGAGAGAGAGAGAGAGAGAGAGAGAAAAAAAAAACCAACGAATCGAAAAAAGTGAAAAATGTATCCTGCTCAAAAAAAAATAAAAATGAGAAGGCAAACCCAAGGAGCCAAACTGTGCCCTCCTCTCACCTGCACTCGAGCCTCCGACAGGCTGATCCTGCAGGCGACCTCCTCCCGCAGGAACACGTCGGGGTAGTGCGTGCGTTGGAACAGGGCCTCTAACTCACTCAGCTGCTGCGCCGTGAAGGTGGTGCGGTTGCGGCGCTGAAGGGAGACAAGGAGAAGGTGAATGTGTGTGTGTGTGTGTGTGTGTGTGTGTGTGTGTGTGTGTGTGTGTGTGTGTGTGTGTGTGTGTATGCGGCGGCGTTTGGTGACTAGTTTAAACCCTTCACGCCCATGGTATTTCCTTTGCTATAAAAAAAATTGTGTTTCGAGCCATATAATTACGAAAAGTAACTGAATACACCAAATTAGTTAGTGGACAAGGATACTAAACAGGTCATATCTATGAAATATTGCTTATATTCACAAAAAATCGTCTAATGGTAGCCAACTTACAAGGAAAATTACATTCTGGGTCTCAAGGGATTAAGGGAAAATATTATGTTTTAATGTCTTGTGGTATTTGTTTTAAAGGGAAGGTGCGTTATTATGTGCTGATGGTGTTATAATGTGTGTCTGTGTGTGTGCGTGTTATTCACTCATGGTCTTGTCCACGCGAGTCGGACTCGCGATCGCCAGTTTCACCCTCCCGGTGCGAGCTTGGAGCTCATTATTACCGATCTTTGGGTGATACTGGGACCTCACACACCACACATCCCCATCCTCTTGCTCAAGGAGGAAGGTAATCGCCCGAATTTGTTGGTGAAAAATCCCCGGGAGCAATGAGGATTCGAACCGGCTACCACAGAATGGCAGGCCAGCGCGCTATTAACCTGACCATTGAGGCAGGTGTGTGTGTGGGGGGGATGGGGGGTAATGAGATGTTGTCGGAGTCAGGTAGGAATCAGTGAGTATATTAGAAATTGGGCGACTCAACAGTGTGGTCATTTAGATGATAATTAATATAATTAATTAATTGAACGTGCGTCTAATTCCTGTAGTAGTTATGTTAGGTGATTGCTGTGTGGTATGAGATAGTTGTGTGTAGGACAGCCATTTCATAGTAATGATAATGAAGATAGTAATATTAATGATGATGATACTTATTAGTGATGATAGTAATATGGACAATAATAATGATAGTATCAATAAAGATGAAAAATCAAATTCTACTACTATGCTATATACTACTACTACTACTACTACTACTACTACTACTACTACTACTACTACTACTACTACTACTACTATTTCTTTTCTTCTTCTTTTCTTCTTCTACAACAACTACTACTACTACTACTACTACTACTACTACTACTACTACTACTACTACTACTACTACTACTACTACTACTACTACTACTTCAGTTTCTATGAATAATGATATAATTATGACGATAAAATTGATAATGCCAATAATAGTAGTATTATATAATGATAGTAATTGTGATGATAATGATAAAATCAGTTTCGATAGGTAGTGATAGCAATTATAGTTATAATAATAATAATTGTAATAATAATAGATAATAATAATGGTAATAATACTAATCATAACATTATTTTTATAACAATTATAATTATTATTGTTATTATTATTCTTATTATTATTATTATTATTATTATTATTATTATTATGATCATTCATGATTACTATGGTTTTATTATTATTATTTTCATTATTGATAGTGATAATGACGAAGATAATGACGGTTGTAATAATGATGCGTCACGAGTGTTTGGACATTATACGTATACAGTAATTCCTGTCTTGATCTTGAGTAGCATACGCGTCCATTTACCGAAACACACACACACACACACACACACACACACACACACACACACACACACACACACACACACACACACGGTATTGATCATAATGAAGGAAATATTAAACCCTGCCTAAACCCAGATAATTTCTTTACTATAAAAAATTGTCTGTTGTTAGCCATACAATTACGAAAAGTAACTGAATATACTAAATTAGTTAGTGGACAAGGATACTAAGCAGGTCATATCTATAAAATATTGCTTATAGTCACTACAAATAGTCTGATGGTGGCCAAATTACAATGGAAATTATGTGTTGGGCCTCAAGGGGTTAAGGGGCTTGTGAGGGGTGAGTAATAGATGACTAATGGGTAATGGTGACGAGTTATTACTGTTGCATTTTACACCTACGCCACCGCTCGAGTGTTTGCTGATAGTTTTGTTTGATTCATATAAAGATATTTGTTCATGTTAAATTGTTAATGCTTCTCTGCTATATATATACAGGCACATGGGCTACGGATTTGTCATGATGATGATAATAGTAACGATAATAAGAACATAAGAACTTAAGAAAATAAGGAAGCTACAAGAGGCCGCGAGACCTACACATGGTAGTTCCTGTTACTTAACATTACCTACATCCACCTTGCATCCCCAAAATAATGGTATAGTAATGCGATTATAATTTTAATGATATTAATATTAGTATCATTATCATCATTATTATTGCCATTATCGTTATCACTTATTATTATTATTAGGGTATTTTCATTATATTATTATTATTAATATTAATATTATTATTAATATTGTTATTGTTGCTGTTATTATTAATGTCCCTTGTATTAATACATTCGATATGTCACGTGTACCATACTATTTATATCATGATTTTAACCACCTGAATAATGTAATTTTACTTAGATACAACAATATATTTTATTAACTATAGTCAAATGTATGGGACGTAAATAAGATGTTAATTAGCAGCAGAATGTATCATATCATCAAGGCATTTAGACAGATCGGCACCGTGAGTGTTTTGTCGTTGTAAATTTCCAAAGCATAATTTAGCCGCGTTTATTATATATAATCTTTTGGTTGGTTTTGGCAGCATCTAACTTGTTAAATTTGTATGCTTGCTCCGCATAAGCATGTGCGCTAAACGGTTTTTTTATGGTTAAACATTTTATTAACGTTATCATTTTATTAAACGTTAGGATTAACGTCATTTTTTATTAGCGTCATATATATTTTAGTATAAGATAAATATCAAAATAGCTTAGGCAGGTAAGGCTGGGGCAGGTGTGGCAGCAAGTGCCGCCACACCTGTCCTCGCCGCACCAGGGGGAGGGGGGAGGGGAGGGGGAAGGGGCTCACCTGTCTGCGGCGGCCGAACATGTACTCGTCCATGAGGATCTCGGTGGGCAGGTGGGGAAGACCGGCCCCCAGACCCCCCGCGCCGCCCAGGTAGCCGCCCGCCATGCCCCCGCCCACGCCCACGCCCACGCCGCAGCGGCCGGTGGTGTAGGAGGTCGCCGGGGACTGTGAGGGACCGGTGGGAATGCTGGTGGTGGTGATGGCGGTGGCGGTGGTGGATGGTGCTCGGTGGTGGTGGTGGCGGTGATGGAAGGTATAGCGGCGCGGAGAACTGTTGGTGCGGAGTGAGCCTTGGGGCGTATGTCACGTGGCGGGGCACTGGGCGAGGTGTGGGTGTGGGTGATGGTGTGGGGCACTGTCAGGGATGGACACCGGCCGCGTGAGGAGTACCCAAGCCGCGCTGGCCCGCCGCTGAGGTGCTGGACAAGCCGGGACTCACCTCACTTTGGAAGGGTGGCGACAGCTGCGGCAGGAGGCTTATTTACGCGACCCGTGTTACCGCGATGTCCTGGTGGCGGGGAAGCGGCGCGTGAGGGTGGCTGGGGGCGTGATGGGCGAGCCTCTCCGTCGTGTATTTATTGCGTCCACGTCTGCTTCGCCACGGCCTTCGTCTGGTGCGTCAGGCGTCGTGAGGTGCGGCTGGCGTGCACGGATGCTACCAAGAGGCCCAGTGGTGATGGCAGGGCATGGCGGTGGCGGCCTGCCTGGAGGTCCTGCGTCGGGTCACTGGCGAGTCCGGTGTCCCTAGTGATCCATGGGGTGTGTGTCCTCGCGCCGCCAGCCTGGGAACCGCCGAGACCCGAGTAATTAGGGAATAATAATGACAGCAGTTATGAGCAAGGGATTTATAGAAGGCGGGGTGGCGGTGCGCGCGATGCTTGCCCCGCCCTCCTCTCCCCTCCCAGCCAATCACGACGCGACACTGGCACTCTCCCCTCACTGTTTCCCTCTTGTCCCTCTTTCCCCTCATCTCCTCCTCCTTCCTTCCTCTCTTCCTCTGGCCGCCCTAACTCGGTGTCCATTTTCACATTATTTTCCTCTCCTGATGAGATGTAGGGAGGCGGAAGAAAAAAAAATGAAAAAAGCGCCTAGGAAATGATTTAAAACTTGTTACGTCCATTGGTGGAAAAGAGAGTGTGGGAGAGAGTGGATATAGAAGTAATGTAGCTCTCCCTCCCACTCCTCCTCCTCCTCCTCCTCCTCCTCCTCCCGTCCCCACCCCGCCTCTCCCGTCGTGTGCCGAGGACCTGATCGGCTTGGCGGCGTCCTAATCGTCCTGTTTAAGGGTTTTGATTAACGGTTAGGTGACGCTTAGAGAGGGAGGCTGACGAGGAAGGGGGGTGTTACAGGTACTCCTATAGTTAACCTTGACTGTGTTCCTTTATTGCTTTATTGGGTTTGATTTGATTTCATTTTATTGCTTAGTTTTAGTTAGTGTCGTAGTTTTGAAAAGTGGATGTATTTGTGTTTACTTATATTTCTTTTCATTTTTTTCATCTTAGGGAATGTTTAGGAGAAAAATGTTGAATGTGTTGGAGATGGAAAGGGAAATAATGATCAGGTAGTACAATAGGAATGAACACACACACACACACACACACACACACACACACACACACACACACACACACACACACACACACGCACACACGCACGCACACACACACACACACACACACACACACACACACACACACACACACACACCACACATTCGTTTACGTTATAATTATGCACTGAACCTATTTTACACAAGAATCTTTGGTGTTGCTTGCCCGCTGTTTGCTGCCGGTGTAGCGCTCCGACTACACTCTCAGAAATAAGGGGTATATTAAGGGTAGAATTGTTACATCGCACCATCACTACCCTTTTTATACCCTATGTCCAGGCTGGAGGGTAGATGCTGCCGATTATACCCTTCATCTACCCTTTATCTACCCTTTTTAGACGAGAGGGTTGAGAAAGGGTATATTTGGGGTTCGAAAAGGGTATATTTGGGGTTCGAAAAGGGTATATTTAGGGTTACAAAAGGGTATATTTGTAAAAGTAGAAAAAGGGTAGCAGTATTTCATCACTACAAACACCCTTTTTCTACCCTTTTCCTACCCTTCTTTTCTAAGAGTATACGTATCTTCACCCGTCCGATTAGCTTCCCAGCCGCTTATTTAACTAAAAAAATGGTTATAACTAAATAACTCTACAAAACTTAACCCAAACCTATCCTAAATCTAACCAAACCTAAACCAAACCTTAACTTATCCTAAATTTAACCACTTATTTGTATTTGATATAATAGCTAGGTTAGGTTATGTTTTGGTTAGATTAAGGTTAAGTTAAGGTTTAGTTTATATTTGATTATGGTTTGGTTAGGTTTATTATAGGTTTTAGTTAAGTTTTGTTGATTTATTTAGAGTTATAACCGTTATTTAGGTTAAATAAGCGGCAGGGAAGCTATTCGTGGGGGTGAAGCTCGTCAGATCGCTCCACCGGCCTATAGCTGTTGCTGTGGGAAGGTGTGGGGAGGGAGGAGCGCTGGTCTATAAGATTCTCCCGCTATAGGTAGTTTGCCTTTAGTAGTATATACGTCGTTTAGCAGAGACGCTCGTAATGTACCGACAAGTCTCCTGATATCTGTTTTTCCTATGTTATTATTAATCTTCACTCTCAGAAATGGGGGGTATATTAAGGGTAGAATTGTTACATCGCACCATCACTACCCTTTTTAAACCCTATGTCCCGGCTGGAGGGTAGATGCTGCCGATTATACCCTTCATCTACCCTTTATCTACCCTTTTTAGACGAGAGGGTTGGAAAAGGGTATATTTGCGTCGATCCGAAAGGGTATATTTGTAAGGGTAGAAGCCCGTCAGGGTGGCAAGGTTGGTAGAGACGTGAGTTCGCAATGTGCAGCGTCCCTGTGCATTCGGTCAGCGGTTCGAGTCCGCCTAGTTCGTGCTGATGTGGCGGCGCTTTGTATAGTCAATAACCTTGTAGTTGGTACTTGCAAAGTGTCTAGATAGGATGAAAATCTTATCTTATCTGTAAGGGTAGAAAAAGGGTAGCGGTATTTCATCACTACAAACGCCCTTTTTCTACCCTTTTCCTACCCTTTTTTTCTAAGAGTGTAGGTAGTTTGCCTTTAGTAGTATACGTCGTTTAGCAGAGACGCTCGTAATATCCGACAAGTCTCCTGATATCTGTTTTTCCTATGTTATAATTAATCTTCCTCCTCCTTCTTCAGCCTTTCCCATCGAATTCCACACTCTTAGAAAAAAAGGGTAGGAAAAGGGTAGAAAAAGGGTATTTGTAGTGATGAAATACTGCTACCCTTTTTCTACCCTTACAAATACACCCTTTCGGATCAACGCAAATATACCCTTTTCCAACCCTCTCGTCTAAAAAGGGTAGATAAAGGGTAGATGAAGGGTATAATCGGCAGCATCTACCCTCCAGCCTGGACATAGGGTTTAAAAAGGGTAGTGATGGTGCGATGTAACAATTCGACCCTTAATATACCCCTTATTTCTGAGAGTGCATGGCAGTGTTTTAATTAACCCATTCGCTGCGGTGTCTTTCATGGTGTTTATCTGAGCCTTTGTCTTGCTGGTCTGGGCTGCATGGAGGGAGTGAGGAGCCTTCAACTTTGCTATTATTTTACCTCAACCATGTACACACTCAGAAATAAGGGGTATATTAAGGGTAGAATTGTTACATCAAACCATCAATACCCTTTTTAAACCCTATGTCCAGGCTGGAGGGTAGATGCTGCTAATTATACCCTTCATCTACCCTTTATCTACCCTTTTTAGACGAGAGGGATGAGAAAGGGTACATTTGGGGTTGGAAAAGGGTATATTTAGGGTTGCAAAAAGGTATATTTGTAAGGGTAGAAAAAGGGTAGCAGTATTTCATCACTACAAATACCCTTTTTCTACCCTTTTCCTACCCTTCTTTTCTAAGAGTGTAGAAACGTAGAAAGTAGTCACACAGGCAGCTTCGTTTAGCCTAGTAGAACTGTTGCTGTCTGTTCTTCCTTTGTATTCCTTTTAGTGTTTATCGGTTCATTGCATGCAGTAGATGTTAATTTTAATGTTGTGTTATTCACTGAAAATTTCTTGCATCACGCGCTGGAATCGTGATCGCCAGCTATTATATCACCCCTGAAAGAACCCAGAGCTCAGAAAGACCCATCCATGTGCACGCGCATTACCCGTCCAGGCGCTTTTGTTGCCTCATATAAAAACTGCTTTCTATTTTACGCCAGATAAGGAGTTTGCTATATTTCATGTCCGTCGCCTTTTAATATTTTTCGATGGCACATGTGAGCTCAGGATATTATGAGAAGCTTAGAATATTATGTACTACACGTGACCCTTGAGAAGCGTAGGGGAGGGTGGGGTTAGACGAATTTTTTCTTTCTCTAAGGAAGAATTGTGTCTAGTAGCCATACTTTCGTCCAGGGTAGAACTAGAAGTACCGGATTCAAGCTGGAAAAGCGTAGATTTAAAAAAGAAATAGGGACAAAACTGGTTCACAAATAGGGTGGTGAATGATTGGAATGGACTCAGTAGACAGGTAGTTAGTGCGGAGTCATTAGAGAGCTTTAAAAGGAGGCTAGATAAATTCATGGATGGGGATGAGAGGTGAATGAAGGTAGTGTTAGGTAACAGGAACTATCACGTGTAGATCTCGCGGCCTCTTGTAGCTTCCTTATTTTCTTATGTTCTTATGTTCTTACTTTCTGTAGTAGGATTTTGATGAAGAGTTTCCCTTGAAAGCTTATCATATGACCATCTATATATACGACGTGTACTGCACCATCTTGTTATACCTCTAACTTTGTGAACATAGACTTTAATAAAAAGCCAAAATGGGCGTCTTAACCCATGCACCCTCCCCTACATGACGGTGGTGTACTCGTGGGTGGCAGGCTGGGTGTACATGGAGGAGGAGGCGGAACTAGAGAAGAACAAGGAGGAGGAGGAGGAACTAGAGAAGAACAAGAAGGAGGAGGAGGAGGAACTAGAGAAGAACAAGGTGGAGGAGGAGGAACTAGAGAAGAACAAGGAGGAGGAGGAGGAACTAGAGACGAACAAGGAGGAGGAGGAGGAACTAGAGAAGAACAAGAAGGAGGAGGAGGAGGAGGAACTAGAGAAGAACAAGGAGGAGGAGGAGGAGGAGGAACTGCAGAAGAACAAGGAGGAGGAGGAGGAGGAGGAACTAGAGAAGAACAAGGAGGAGGAGGAGGAACTAGAGAAGAACAAGAAGGAGGAGGAGGAGGAGGAACTAGAGAAGAACAAGGTGGAGGAGGAGGAGGAGGAGGAGGAACTAGAAAAGAACAAGGTGGAGGAGGAGGAGGAGGAACTAGAGAAGAACAAGGAGGAGGAGGAGGAGGAGGAGGAACTAGAGAAGAACAAGGTGGAGGAGGAGAAACTGAGAAGAACAAGAGGAGGAGGAGGAACTAGAGAAGAACAAGGTGGAGGAGGAGGAGGAGGAGGAGGAACTGCAGAAAAACAAGGTGGAGGAGAAGGAGGAGGAGGAGGAGGAACAACTACAGAAGAACAAGGAGGAGGAGGAGGAGGGATAACAACACTTAAAAAGAGATAACGGGGGTAGAAGTACATGAGGAGTAAAACGAAGGAGGAGGAGGAGGAGAGGAGAGGTGTGTGTGTGTGGGGGGGGGAGGAAGAAGATGGTAGGAAGGGGGGGGGGGGCGTAGCAGCAGCACACACAAGGCAGAGCAAGGCAGGTAAACAATAGTATGATCGCCCTTTGACCAAGCAAGTGTGAAATAGCCAGCTAATATTCCCTAAGTGGACATGTTGTTTTAAGGTTCCCGGCACCTTTGTCTCGGGGCAGAGGGGGTTGGGGGGCCCGGGGGGGAGAGGGGGAAGGGGGGGGACTAGCTGGGACATTATTTATGATGATCAACTGCAGTGTTTTCCCCATTAGGCTAATATCACAAGGCCTTAGATCTTGGCTGTGTTGTCAACTTGGCCGGTGGGATGGGGTGGATAGGGTATAGACTATATGGGATAGTGTTTAAGGTTGATGTCAGTGGGGTTTATGTAGCGACTTTAAGCCTTAGTGAGGGGCAGGGGAAGGGCAAGGCATGGGGTGGTCCTCGGTCGCCATCGGGTTAAAGGAAAGGAACCAGTTAGTTGAGGAGAAAAGGGCAATAGAAGCGTGAAGAAGCACCTCTTGTACGCCCTAACACGCCCACCGCTTGCCTCCTCCTCCTCCTCCTCCTCGTCCTCCTCCTCCTCCTCCTCCTCCTCCTCCTCCTCCTCCTCCTCCTCCTCCTCCTCCTCCTCCTCCTCCTCCTCCTTAGCCCCGTCACCAGCAGGGAAAAAGTCAAGGTTTTGGAAGATCACACAAGTCTACTCTCTTTATAGTCTCCTTTTTATTATTTTTATTTTTTCAAACTTTTATTCACCTCGTCCTCGACCTCCTCCCGCTCGTCCTCGTTCGTGTTCCTGTTCTCTTCTCGTTATCTTCGTCGTTCTCGTCGTCCTCGTCTGCATTCTCGTATTCGTATCTATAGTGGTGAGGTTGTTGAGAGAGAGAAGAGAGAGAGAGAGAGAGAGAGAGAGAGAGGAGAGAGAGAGAGAGAGGAGAGAGAGAGAGAGAGAGAGAGAGAGAGAGAGAGAGAGAGAGAGAGAGAGAGAGAGAGAGAGAGAGAGAAGGAGAGAGAGAGAGGAGAGAAGAGGAGAGAGAGAAGGAGAGTAGTGGTAGGAGAGAGAGAGAGAGAGAGAGATGCTGGAATAAGTTTGTGAGAATGTAGGAGAAGAGGGAAAGAAAGGACATGAATGGTGTGGTGTTGTGTGGTGTGGTGTGTGTTGTCTGTGTGTGTGTTGTTGTGTGTGTGTGTTGCTTTGTGTGTGATGTGTGTTGGTTTTATAGGGGAGAATATCTTGCTGTGTGTGAGAAGGAGGAGAGGATAGCAAGGAGATATAAATAGGTTGTTAACAGCATGAAAACAGGAACACAGCAGCACCACAGCCACACAGCAACACAATAACAACACCACCAGACACACAGCAACACTCAGCACCACACACAACATCACAGCACCAGACACAGCACAGTTTGGTAAGTTAGCATAGGTTATTACGCAGAGAAGTGTGTGAATGGTTGTAATGAATGGTTGTTAGTGTGTCAGATCCGCTCCTACTACACACTCAGAAATAAGGGGTATATTTAGGATAGAATCGTTACATCGCACCATCACTACCCTTTTTAAACCCTATGTCCAGGCTGGAAGGTAAATGCTGCCGATTATACCCTTCATCTACCCTTTATCTACCCTTTTTAGACGAGAGGGATGAGAAAGGGTATATTTGGGGCTGGAAAAGGGTATATTTAGGGTTGCAAAAGGGTATATTTGTAAGGGTAGAAAAAGGGTAGCAGTATTTCATCACTACAAACACCCTTTTTCTACCCTTTTCCTACCCTTCTTTTCTAAGAGTGTACTATATAGGGATGTACCAATACCAATATTTTGACCGATACCGATACTGATACTCAGTTTAAAGACGATACCGGTACCGATACTCCGATACTGTAAATCCACCGATATTTAGTCGATACCGATACCGATACTTTTTTCTAGAAAATTCAATTGTGAATGTAAGGCTATAAAATTAAGGTTACTATATAATGTAGGCTATAAAATTAAGGTTACTATATAATGTAGGCTATAAAATTAAGGTTACTATATAATGTAGGCTATAAAATTAAGGTTACTATATAATGTAGGCTATAAAATTAAGGTTACTATATAATGTAGGCTATAAAATTAAGGTTACATATAAATGTAGGCTAAAAAATTTAAAGGGTTTACTATATAATGTAGGCTATAAAATTAAGGTTACTATATAATGTAGGCTATAAAATTAAGGTTACTATATAATGTAGGCTATAAAATTAAGGTTACTATATAATGTAGGCTATAAAATTAAGGTTACTATATAATGTAGGCTATAAAATTAAGGTTACTATATAATGTAGGCTATAAAATTAAGGTTACTATATAATGTAGGCTATAAAATTAAGGTTACTATATAATGTAGGCTATAAAATTAGTCTCATAATCGTATATTTAAATCTTAACCTCCTTGACACCCATGTTCAGTCAATAGCCAATCCTGAGGTGACTTCCTAAACAGGGAAAGGATGGATCAACAAATTATATAAGAGGAAAATAAGGAGTGAGACAAAAAATCTACCGGAAAAAGCAGATACAAAATAAATATAAAATGGAACATCAAAATCACACAAAATGTCTCAAATAATAAGAAAGTAAAGTATCGGCAGTATCGGCCAATATTTCACCGATACCTATACTCCTAAAACACGCCGATACCACCGATACCGATACATCGGTACATCCCTACCTACAACCTTACATATACCCTTTCTTTCCATCCATCAATCCCCCTCCTCAATGCATATATCCATCCATCCATCCATCTATCCTTCAGTAAAAAAAACTTTTAGTAATGAGAAGAGATTGAAGCTAATCAATTTACACTCACTCGAGAGGCGTAGAGTAAGGGGCGATCTGATGGAAGTTTTGAAGTGGTTAAAGGGATACAATAAAGGAGATGTAGGAAAAGTTCTTACGGTTATGTAGTAATTAGGTATATAGAACAAGAAGTAACGGATTCAAACTGGAAAACCGTAGATTTAAAAAGGAAACGGGGAAAAATCTGGTTTACAAATAGGGTGGTAAATGATTGGAATGGACTCAGTGGTCAGGTGGTCAGTGCGGAGTCAATAGGGAGCTTTAAAAGGAGGCTGGATAAATTCATGGATGGGGATGAAAGGTGGATGTAGGTAGTGTTAAGTAACAGGAAACCACGTGTAGGTCTCGCGGCCTCTTGTAGCTTCCTTAATTTCTTATGTGTGTTCTTATGTATTTCAACCCTTCATTCCCCTCACACTTACTCATCCTGTCCATCCATCCATCTTCGTAGCTCCATCTCCTCCCCATCATCTTCATCCATCCTTCTTCTTCTTCTTCTTCTTCTTCTTCTTCTTCTTCTTCTTCTTCTTCTTCTTGTGACCTTTGTCGTTTAGTATCGCTTCATAGGTCCTCTTCATAGGTCTCCTTCGTTAACAAGCTTGTCAACTCTTCCCTTGTCCATTTCACCTGGGATACTAAAACCTTTTCATTAATTTTGGTCCTTATACTATCATCCTAATTCATTGTCTCCACGTGCACCCATATCTTCCCTCCATCCTCATGTTTCCCTTTCCCTTTCTTTCTTCTTCTCTCACTAAATCCTCAGTCCTCTTCATGCTCCTTCGTTACAGTTGTCCTCTTCCCTTGCCCATTCACCTCGATCCTAAAACGTTCATGTATTTCGGCCTTTACTATCTTCCCATTCATGCCCCATCACCCTCCATCAAATCCTCCCTCCCCTTCACTCATGGCTACCTTCTCACTGTTACTATTCTTCCTCCTCATGCCCCCTCCACTAAATCCCCCTTCGCTCCCCTACACTCATGCTACCCTTCCACCTGTTACTATTCTTCCTCCTCATGCCCCCTCCACTAAATCCCCCTCCACTCCCCTACACTCATGCTATCCTTCCACCTGTTACTATTCTTCCTCCTCATGCCCCCTCCACTAAATCCCCCTTCCACTCCCCTACACTCATGTCCTTCATTCTCTTTCTTCTCCCCTAAACCTTCTTTTTTCCTCCTCCTCCTCCTCCTCCTCCTCTCCTCTCTCCTCCTCCTCCTCTCCTCCTCCTCCTCCTCCTCCTCCTCCTCCTCTTCCTCTTCCTCCTCCTCCTCCTTGTGTCTTGTGGATGGAACACTTTCGGCTGTTGCAGAAAATACTAAATGGAAAGTGTTAATCGTAACCTTTGCGTCATCATCATCATCATCATCATCATCATTGTCATTATTCTTGTCATTGTTATAGCATCATCATCATCATCATCAAATATCGCCTCATTGCAAACAACAACAACAATAGCAGTAGTAGTTAGTAGTTACAACGGTAAATTTTCAGATGTACACCGAACTTCCTTGTTGGACGAAACTATTTCTTTCTGGTAAATTTCGATGTGTTTTGCATTAATCTGCTAACCGTTTCTGTCGCAAATCACTTTTTTTCTTCTTTTTTTTGCAATAAAATGAAAACCAACCAAATTGAACCTAACCGAACCTATACCTAACCTAACCTTTACCGAACATAACATAACCTTTACCTAACCTATCCTATACCTAACCAAACCTATTCTATCTAACCTAACCTAACCTACCTAACCTATCCTATACCTAATCAAACCTACTCTATACCTAACCTAACCTAACCTACCTAACCTATCCTATACCTAACCAAACCTACTCTATACCTAACCTAACCTAACCTAACCTAACCTACCTAACCAATCCTATACCTAATCAAACCTACTCTATACCTAACCTAACCTAACTTTTAGCTACCTAACTAAAAACAAAAAAGAACAATGATTTGTGACAGAAACGGTTAGCAGATTAATTCAATACACATCAAAACTCACCAGAAAATATAGTTTCGTCCACCAAAGCGAATTCGGTGTTCATCTGGAATAATACCTTAACAACAACAACAACCAACAACAACAACAACAACAATAGCAGTATATAGTAGTAACAACAACAAAAACAACAATAGCAATAGTAACAACAACAACAACAACAACAACAACAGCCCCCGGAACACAGCTGGAGCGGCAGGCTGGCGCGGCGCCCCCCCTGCCGCCCTCCCCTCCTCCTCCCCAGCCGGAACGTATCTATATTTTCATTAAAACACAAACCTCGAATCTAAAATTATAAAATCAGAGAATTCCAACGAGAACAATGTCGACAAAAGCCTCGCCAGGTTGATAACAAACAACTTTTGCCAACTCGAGAGTGACTGTTGGAGAGAGGGAGAGGGAGAGAGGGAGGTGAAGAGGGGGTGAGGGAGGGAGAGAGAGGTGAAGAGGGGGTGAGGGAGGGGGGTGAGGAGGGTGAAGTGGGGGGTGAGGGAGGTGAAGAGGGGGTGAGGGAGGGGGTGAGGGAGGTGAAGAGAGGGTGAGGGAGATAGAGAGGGAGGGAGAGAGGGAGGTGAATAAGGGGTGAGGGAGATAGAGGGAGGTGAAGAGGGGGTGAGGGAGATAGAGAGGGAAGATAGAAGGGGAGGGAAGGAGGAAGGGATGAGGAAAGGGGAAGGACTGCTCGTTGCTTCCTGTTTGTTTGCGTGTGTGTGTGTGTATTCCTCTAGTAGTGTTTTACAGGGCCTGAGCTACTTTTCGTTTTGGGGGGCCCCGGGGGTCCCCCAAAGGGCTACATTTTATCATTCATCCTACTGCTTAAGTGTT
>JACEEZ010008736.1:78261-91901 GCA_016584305.1 Chionoecetes opilio
CACACATCAGGTGCATAGGCCTCTCCTTACCCTACCCTGACTATGGGGACGCCCTGGGTAGTGTAGAGGCGGCATGAGGACGAGTTATAGCTATATGTTCGTGGTGTTGAGGGAAGTCTGAGCGATGTCTGACGGGAGAAAGGCCCCGCCCACCACAACTGAGCAGTGATTGGTTGTGAATACCACGAGCGGACTCCCGGGGAGACGATGGAGTTGCCATCTAGCAATCGGGAAATCATTTTTATAATAGCCTTTCTTGCCGACTAATCACCTTTATTGATGGCCACGGCCTCTGCGCTGGAGCGAGAGAGGTGCTGAGGAGACGCCGGGAAGGTGGCGCTAAGGTGGAGGAGAGGGAACAGGAGGGAGCAGGTGGAGGGGTGGGTGGCGTGGAGTGGCCCGTCAGCAGGGGACCCCCACCGCCGCCACCACCACGTCGGGGGGTGGAATGTTTTAATCAAGTTGGTTGGTTGTGGAATCAAAAGGAAGACCCTCCGCGGTACACACTCCATTTCGGCTTGTCCATTTTATCTGTCAGAGTTAATTTCCATTTTTTTCTTTTAACTCTCTCTCTCTCTCTCTTTTCTCCTCTCCTCTCTCTCTCTCTCTCTCTCTCTTCTCTCTCTCTCTCTCTCCTCTCCTCTCTCTCTCTCCTCTCTCCTTTTCTCCTCTCTCTCTCTCTCTCTCTCTCTCTCTCTCTCTCCCTCTCCTCTCTCTTCTCTCTCTCTCTCTCTCTCTCTCCTCTCTCTCTCTCTCTCTCTCTCTCTCTCTTTTCTCTCTTCTCTATCTTTCTCTCTCTCTCTCTCTCTCTCTCTCTCTCTCTCTCTTCTCTCTTCTCTCTCTTCTCTCTCTCTCTTCTCCCCTCTCTCTCTCTCTCTCTCTTCTCTCTCTCTCTCTCTCTTTTCTCTCTCTCTATCTTTGCAGTTCTCCCCACTCTGTATACGAAGATGATCTTTCTATTCTACATTCTCTTAAACTTCTGTGCTTCTTCTGTGTTCTCTCTCTCTCGTCTGTGTGTCTCTCTCTCTTCTCTCTCTCTCTCTCTCTCTTCTCTCTCTTGTTTGCAATTCCACGAAGCTTTGGTTTTTTTAGATTACAATTTTTGGTGTTTTTGTTGTGTGGTGGTTTTTGGGGGTTTGTTTTTCTTTTTTTGAAGGTTTGTTTTTTCTAGATGGACACGCTCACACATCCACACAGATGCACACACACACACACACACACACACACACCACACACCACACACACACACACACACAACACACACACACACACCACACACACACACAGACACACAGCACAGACAACACACACACACACACACACACACACACACACCACAGACACAAAACACACACACACACACCACACACACACACACACACCACACAGCACACACATATGATTACAGGTCAAACCAAGTCTCGTTTATGGACAATTTTAATTAGGAGAGAGAGGAGAGAGAGAGAGAGAGACGAGAGAGAGAGAGAGAGAGGAGAGAGAGAGAGAGAGAGAGAGAGAGGAGAGAGAGAGAGAGAGAGAGAGAGAGTATACATAGAATAATCAATGTACAATTTTTCACAAGCCTGACACAACATCTCACTTCCTCCTCCTCCTCCTCCTCCTCCTCCTCCTCCTCCTCCTCCTACATCTATTCCTTCTTCTTCCTTGCCTCCTCGCTTCCCTTCATCACCATCATCTTTCGTCCCGTGATCATGAACCCTTTAAAAAAATATCTGAAATAACAGGAGGAGGAGGAGGAGGAGGAGGAGGAGGAGGAGGAGGAGGAGGAGGAGGAGGAGGAGTTGGAGGAGGCAGCAGCATAGTAGTAAGTCATCTGCATCCTTCCCCCAAGACACGATAACCTTACACCTGACTGATAACAATGGAAGTAAGTGATAACAATTTGGGTAAGTGAAGGCGCCAGTTTAACGCACCGATTCATCTCATAATCTTAAGAGGCGCGGGGTCCGACGGCTCATTTTTGGATGGCGCCCTTTATTATCATCCATCCCTTGAACGCACACTGGTCGAACCGTGTTAAGTCTGCCCGAAGCGCCGCGCACAACACTGATGAGGCACGGGGGGGATGCACTGGGGGTTGGGGCACTGTGGGGGGTGAGGCACTGAGGATGGGGGTTTGTTGATGAGGGGGCAGGAGGTGGATGGAGGTCGTGGGGATGGAGGAAAAGACGTGGGAGTAATGAAGGAAATATTTGTATGACTGTGTATACGTCAGGCATGAGAGTGTACAATTTATCTAACCAGCCAATGGCAAGTACTTAAAAACAATTACCAGCCAAGAAAAAAAATGCTAGCCTTAGGAAAATAAATCAACAAATAATTATTCTGCTTGCAAATTATTTATTGTAGCCCAAGTTGAAGATATATAATAGATTTGCTTGTACAAAAATATGGAATTTTTATTCGGTGGTAATATATAAATGAAAGCTGCATTCATTGACTGATGGGACATAATGTCGCCTGTAGTTCCCTGCATTCATTGACTGATAGGACATAATGTCGCCTGTAGTTCCCTGCATTCATTGACTGATAGGACATAATGTCGCCTGTAGTTCCCTGCATTCATTGACTGATGGGACATAATGTCGCCTGTAGTTCCCTGCATTCATTGACTGATGGGACATAATGTCGCCTGTAGTTCCCTGCATTCATTGACTGATGGACATAATGTCGCCTGTAGTTCCCTGCATTCATTGACTGATGGGACATAATGTCGCCTGTAGTTCCCTGCATTCATTGACTGATGGGACATAATGTCGCCTGTAGTTCCCTGCATTCATTGACTGATGGGACATAATGTCGCCTGTAGTTCCCTGCATTCATTGACTGATGGGACATAATGTCGCCTGTAGTTCCCTGCATTCATTGACTGATGGACATAATGTCGCCTGTAGTTCCCTGCATTCATGACTGATGGGACATAATGTCGCCTGTAGTTCCTGCATTCATTGACTGATGGGACATAATGTCGCCTGTAGTTCCTGCATTCATTGACTGATAGGACATAATGTCGCCTGTAGTTCCCTGTATTCATTGACTGATGGGACATAATGTCGCCTGTAGTTCCCTGCATTCATTGACTGATGGGACATAATGTCGCCTGTAGTTTCCTGCATTCATTGACTGATGGGACATAATGTCGCCTGTAGTTCCCTGCATTCATTGACGATGGGACATAATGTCGCCTGTAGTTCCCTGCATTCATTGACTGATGGGACATAATGTCGCCTGTAGTTCCTGCATTCATACTGATGGGACATAATGTCGCCTGTAGTTCCCTGCATCATTGACTGATGGGACATAATGTCGCCTGTAGTTCCTGCATTCATTGACTGATGGGACATAATGTCGCCTGTAGTTCCCTGCATTCATGACTGTGGGACATAATGTCGCCTGTAGTTCCTGCATTCATTGACTGATGGGACATAATGTCGCCTGTAGTTCCCTGCATTCATTGACTGATGGGACATAATGTCGCCTGTAGTTCCCTGCATTCATTGACTGATGGGACATAATGTCGCCTGTAGTTCCTGCATTCATTGACTGATGGGACATAATGTCGCCTGTAGTTCCCTGCATTCATTGACTGATGGGACATAATGTCGCCTGTAGTTCCCTGCATTCATTGACTGATGGGACATAATGTCGCCTGCAGTTCCCTGCATTCATTGACTGATGGGACATAATGTCGCCTGTAGTTCCCTGCATTCATTGACTGATGGGACATAATGTCGCCTGTAGTTCCCTGCATTCATTGACTGATAGGACATAATGTCGCCTGTAGTTCCCTGCATTCATTGACTGATGGGACATAATGTCGCCTGTAGTTCCCTGCATTCATTGACTGATGGGACATAATGTCGCCTGTAGTTCCCTGCATTCATTGACTGATAGGACATAATGTCGCCTGTAGTTCCCTGCATTCATTGACTGATAGGACATAATGTCGCCTGTAGTTCAATAACGGGTAAGCATTTAGTGAATGAAAGTTCTTCTTCTATCAGCATGTATGCAGTGGCAGTTTTCATCTTCAGATCTTCAGAATCCTTATCTTGCTCCTTCTTTTGCTGACGTTCCAATGCCTTGACTGTTTCCTTGACCTTGGCGATGCAATCAGCCTCACGCAGTTCAATATGCTTCCTACTCTTGCCGCGGTAAACTGTTTATTTCTTATTTTTTATTCTGAGATCCAGTTACGAAATCCGTTTTGCAGCAGCATCTGGCTTTTTCATGCAAATGGAATATTTCATTGTGTTTTCGTTTTCATCGTAGGTAAGCCATGTCCATTATTTTCTCCTTTTTGGAAGAAATGTTCTCTGTGATTTTTTTTTCGTGGGAGGCAACGAGCTTGACGTTGACGGCAAGGGTTTCATAAGTTTCATGTTGGAAGCAAGCGACGCGTCTCGTCAGCTGACTACGGCAACACTGTGTGGGTGTGAACTGTGAACTGTGAGTGTGCAGCAGTGCTGAGTGATGTGTGTGTCACAGCGTGGTGGTGTCAGGTTGTCAAATAGTTAGATGTTCCCACAATTGAGTTGCCAATAGGGGCAGGGCTGCCTCACGAAGGGCTGTCTCACTCGCCACTCACAAGTACAAACATTATGTTCACACTCGCCAGAATAAATTTTTACCCGCCATGTAATATATCTACTCGCCATGGCGAGTAAAATACTCGCAATTTTCAGGCCTGTGTACGTGGATGTTGTAAGGTTTATAATGGTGTGTGTGTATATATATATATATATATATATATATATATATATATATATATATAATATATATATATATATGTGTGCGTGTGCGTGTGCGTGTGTGTGTGTGTTCGTTCGTTGAGGGGTTTGCTTGCTTGCTTGTAAGCATTAGTGTGAATGAAAATTAACTGAGCAATAATGATGATGATAATTATAGCAGTTATGGTAATGATATTGATTATGATATAGATAATGATGATAATAGTAATGATATTAGTAATAGTAATAATAATATGAAAATAAACAATAATAGTAAGAATATCATTATTGTCGTAATTTTACTGCTATTATTATTATTGCATTGTTATTTTTACCAGCAATATTGTTCTTGTGATTATTTTTGCTATCATCATCATCATCATCATCATCATCATCATAATGTCGAGCTAGAAATGTTTAAAAAAAGGAAGATAAAAAATAGATGAAAAAAGATTGGTGGCTATAATACTTGTGACACACAGAACAACACACACACAACAAACACACACACCACACACACACACACACACACACACACCACACACAACACCCACACAACACCACACACCACACACAACCACGCACAAACACACACCACACCAACCACACACCACACCACACCACCACACACACCACACACACCCAACCACCCACCCACCAACCACCCACACCACCCACCACACCCACACACACCACCCACACACACACCACACACCACACACACACACACACACCCCACACGCACCCACCACCACCACCCACCCACACCACCCACCACCACCCACCACCCACACCCACCACCCACCCACCCCCCCACCAACACCACCCACCACACACCACACCAACCACACACCACACCCACCACACCACCACACCCACCCACACCACCACCCACCCACCCACACCACCCACCCACCACAACCCACACACACACACACACACACACACACACACACACACACACACACACACACACACACACGTAATGGCTGGTCACTCATATCAAGAATTTGGAAAGACATTTTTTTATGGCTTGCCTAATTTTTTTTCCTTTTCAATCTGTATATATATATTTTTTTTACTCTTTAGACTCCAATTTGCTGCACCGCATAAGATTTTGTTTCTCTTTTTACCGCCATTTAGCTTTGGCTTTTGAGTGTCCTGTGCTGCATCATAGGAAACTGTCGTCGCAGAAATTGCCATGTTATCATAATGCGAGAGAGACAGACAGACAGAGTTGAACAGATAGTTACAGGGAGGAGATAGGGGGAAGGGGAGGTATATACAGGGAGAGGAGATAGGGAGGAAGGGAGGGATGGCGGGAATAAGGGAGGGATAGAGGAGGGATGGAAGGAGGGAGGGAAGGATGGAAGGAGGGAATGAGAGAGGGAGGAAGGATAGAGGTAGTGGAGAGAGGAAGGGATGGATGGAGGGAGGGAAGGAGAGAAGGAGGAGGGATGGAAGGAGAGAAGGAGGAGGGATGGAAGGAGGGAAGGAGAGATGACGAGTGATGGAAGGATGGAGGGCTGGAGGGCTGGAGGGAGGGAAGGATAGAAGGAGGGGAGGAGGGGAGGGCTGGAGGAGGGAAGGAGAGAAGGAGGAGGGATGGAAGTAGGGAAGGATAGAAGGATGGAGGGCTGGAGGGAGGGAAGGAGAGAGGAGGAGGGATGAAGGAGGGAAGGAGAGAGGACTGGAGGGAAGGAAGGATGGAGGGAGGAGGGTTGTAGGGAGGATGGAGGGAAGGATAGAAGGATGGAGGGCTGGAGGGAGGGAAGGATAGAAGGATAGAGGGCTAGAGGGCTGGAGGGAGGGAGGGAAGGAGCTCATCTATGCCAGGCTGCAGTATTTGCCGTAATCTGCAGCCGAGCGCACCTCAAAAATATCATGAGGATTAATCTGAGTTCAGTTGACCATAAATTCGCCTCATCTAAGTGCGGCGAGTCCTCTAAAAGGCTGGACGCTGAATGGGCTGCCGCAAATTATCCAGGTGGTGGTGGGGGGTGGGGTGGGGGGGGGGTTAGGGGTGATGGTGGGGTTTGGGAGTGGGGGGGTGGGCGGAGGGGCTTTGCATGTTGGGGGTTAGTGGTTAGTTTCGTGTGTGTGTGTGTGGTGTGTTTTGTGTGTGTGTGTGTGTGTGTGTGGTGTGTGGTTTGTCGAATATTCATTCTTGCTGTGCGTTTTGTGTGTTTGTATGTCTTTTGCTGGTTTTTTTGTGTTTTTTGTATGTGTATTGTCTTTTTGTGTGTTTGTATTCTTGTTGTATTTTTATTCAAAATCTTCTCCTCCTTGCGTTTTATCATTCTCCTCATGTAACTTTCCCATCTCTTTTATTTTTCTTTAACCTTACTTCCCTATTCCTTCTATTACCCTTTTATTAACCCTTCCTTCCTTCTACTTCCTTTCTACTTCCTCCTCCTCCTCCTCCTTAGAATCCCCCCCCCCTCCTCCTTTAGCTCCCCTCCCCTACCTACCCCACTTAATTAATTAAACTACTATTAAATGTCCTTTTTTCCAAACCTCCTTTCCTATTACCTCCTTTTACACCAACCACCACCAAAACCCTCTTCCTCCTCTACTCCAGTCATTTTTTTCAAATTTCTCAGTGTTATAAGAGAATTTAAGTCCCCAGGTACACTCTCAGAAATAAGGGGTATATTAAGGGTAGAATTGTTACATCACACCATCACTACCCTTTTTATACCCTATGTCCAGGCTGGAGGGTAGATGCTGCCGATTATACCCTTCTTCTACCCTTTATCTACCCTTTTTAGACGAGAGGGTTGGAAAAGGGTATATTTGCGTCGATCCGAAAGGGTATATTTGTAAGGGTAGAAAAAGGGTAGCAGTATTTCATCACTACAAACACCCTTTTTCTACCCTTTTCCTACCCTTCTTTTCTAAGAGCGCAGATTATTAAAAAATCTATACCTTTGGAGATGAAACAAGTAACAAATCACCCAGAAACGTCTTTAAAAACATCCTATTCGTACCTGTGTTAACTAATTTGTCACGAGTATTATTCCTTTGTTGATGACTATTGACAAGTGGGAGGAAGATAGTGGAGGAAGCGTGTGCAAGAGAAAGGCTTTGTTAATTATCCCTTACCTGGCGTGATTGTGAGGAGGCATTTCTGAGTACAGGTGGGGCTTTTGGGGGTGTGGTGTGGGGTGTGTTTGTGTGGGGTGTGGTGGGGTGTGTGTGGGGTGCAGGGATGTAAGTGAAGTATTGATAACTGCCAAAGAATGACAACTGATAAGACACTTTCGACAGGTTATTCTTCGACTTACCTCCTCTCTCTCTCTCTCTCTCTCTCTCTCCCCCCTCTCTCTCCCCTTCCCCTCTCTCTCTTTTCTCTCTCTCCCTCTCTCTCTCTTCCTCCTCTCTATCTCCTCTCCCCCCACCTCTCCTCTCCTCTTCTCTCCTTCTCCCTCTTTTTATATTGGCTTTTCTCTATCCCATCATGCCAACAAACCTTTATTTTTTCCCCTCATCCTTTCAATCATCTTGTAATATCCTGTATCCAAGCTTTCCCCTCCCTCTCCCCTCTCTCTATGCCTTCCCCTCCCTCACCCCTCTCTCTCTGCCTTCACCTCATCCTCTATATATCCCTCACCTCATCCCTCTATATATCCCTCACCTCATCCCTCTATATATCCCTCACCTCATCCCTCTCTTCCTCCCTCTCTCCAATAAGCTTTAAGAATTAACTTCACCTGTTTAGGGATTGAGTCTTACCTGGTTGTGGTAAGATGATTAAGGATTATTACAGGTGGCTATTTAACCCCTTCATGCCCAGATCTTTCCTTTGCTATAAAAAATTGTCTGTTGTTAGCCATAAAATAACGAAAAGTAACTGAATATACCAAATTATTTAGTCGACAAGGATACTAAACAGGTCATATCTATTATATATTGCTTATAATCCCTAGAAATCGTCCAATGGTACCCAAATAACAATGGATATTACGTTCTGGGTCTTAAAGGTTCTGCAAGTGGATGGTTTTAGATCAAAGTAGTATAGTAGTAATAATTGTAGTAGTAGTTACCGTGGTGGTGGTTACTATCCTCTATTGTTATTGTAATCTAGTGTAGCACATTTGCCCCGCCCCTTCTCACTTACAGGCGCTTGTGATTGGCTGTATTGTGCGAAGGGAAGGTTTTGTCAATCGTCTGAACCAATGGCGTGAGGCGGGCAGGAAAGGAGGCGGGGCTTACGTGCCAAGTTAGAGAGAATAAGCTTTGTGGGATTACCTTAGCTTTACCTATAACATAATCTTACCTTACCTAAGCTAACCTAACCTAACCTAACCTAACCTAACCTAACCTAACCTAACCTAACCTAACCTAACCTAACCTAACCTTAGCTCTACCTATAACATAATCTTACCTTACCTAACCTAACCTAACCTAACCTAACCTAATCTAACCGAACCTAACCTAACCTAACCTAACCTAACTTAACCTATAACATAATCTTACCTTAACTAACCTAACCTAACCTAACCTAACCTAACCTAACCTAACCTTAGCTCTAACTATAACATAATCTTACCTTACCTAAGCTAACCTAACCTAACATAACATAACATAACATAACATAACATAACATAACATAACATAACATAACATAACATAATCTAACCTAATCTAATCTTACCTAAACCAAAACCTTATCTAACCTAACCCATTATAGGTTTTAGGAGGAATGTTTTGATGATGGAAATGATAATGAGGTGACGATAATGAATATAATAATAATAATGATAATAATAGTGATGATGATAATAATGATAGTGATGATAATATTGATGATACAGTTTTTGCCAGGAAGCGAAAAAATATATTTAATAATCCTCGTCGTATTCGTCCTCCTCCTCTTCTTTTTCCTTTTCCTCTTCTTCTTCTTCTTCCTCCTCCTCCTTTTCCTCTTCTTCCTCTTCCTCCTCCTCTTCTTCTTTTTCCTCCTCCTCCTCCTCCTCCTCCTCCTCCTCCTCCTCCTCCTCCTCCTCCTCCTCCTCCTCCTGATGTCACTGTTGTTCCTTTCGTGTTATTAATTTCCGGCAACTCAGGATTAGGTCTGATAGAGGGAATTGTTGTATTATCTCGAGTGTTGCTGCTGCCCCCTTCACCCCCCCCCCTTCCTACTACTACTACTACTACTACTACTACTACTACTACTACTACTACTACTACTACTACTACTACTACTTACTACTACTACTACTACTATTATATACACTAGTGAAATACAGTGCAATAATTAATAGCATTTTTTTTTTTAAAGTTATTGAATTGTTTGGAAAGATGATGGGCATTATCGAGAAAGAGGGGGAGAGAGAGAGAGGAGAGAGAGAGAGAGAGAGAGAGAGAGAGAAAAGAGAGAGAGAGAAGAGAGAGAGAGAGAGAGAAAAGAGGAGAGAGAGAGAGAGAGAGGAGAGAGAGGAAGAGAGAGAGAGTAAGTTAAAAGAGGGAAGAGGAATTCGGGGAAAAAGGTGTCAAGGAAAAAGAAGAGAGAAAAGGAAGAGAGGAATGAAAAGGAATGAAAAAAAGAGAGGGATAAGAAATCACCAAGTAACATGTGGCTAGGAAAAAGGGGAGGAGGAGGAGGAGGAGGAGGAGGAGGAGGAGGAGGAGAAGAAAGTCTTAATTACGAGGAAAGAAAGGACTTGGGGGGAAAAGGAGGAAAGGAGGAAGAGTAGTTTGGAAGGTTTGATTTCCTTTATTTACTGATGAAGGACAAAACTACTAGTGCAATTGGTTCCTTTGAGAGAGAGGAGAGATGAAAAGAGAGAGAGAGAGAGAGAGAGAGAGAGAGAGAAGAGAGAGAGAGAAGAGAGAGAGAGAGAGAGAGAGAGGAGAGGGGAGAGAGAGAGAGAGAAAAGAGAGAGAGAGAGAGAGAGAGAGAGAGAGAGAGAGAGAGAAGTACATTTCAGTCACTCAGTCACCCACAAATCCATCACATCAGTCACCCTCCAGTCATCTAATAGCACCTTCAGTCATTTTAAATCACTCTTCAGTTACCGTTCTGACATCCAATTAATCTGTCTTTTTTTTCACTCCCCAGTTACTATGAATCATCCAAATCTTTAAGTCAGTTACTCTCCAGTCACCATTCCATCTGTCAGTCACTCAAGGCCACACCCTGCAGTTACCTCATCAATCACTTTTTATATTCCCAGTCACTTACAGTCTTTCTCAGTCACAATATCACCACTGTCATCACCCTCCAACATTCCAGTCACCATAAATCACAGTCAATCATCATCATTCACCCTCAGTCACTATCACTCATCACCAGCGACTTTACTGCGACTATAGACAAGTGCGGCGGAGGAACACCAGGTGGCAGCATGAGCCTAACTGAGGGTAGACTATCACAGAAAACAGGACCTTCACTTATCAACACAGGTACAAAAGGTAAAGATGGGAGCATACGCTAAGCTGCGCGTGGCATTCGGTGCTCATCTCCGTGGCATTAGCCCTTAAAGCCTGTGGTGGGTGAGGACCCGTTACCCCGGGACACAGGGCTAGTGTGACTCCCGGGTTACCACAGTTACCTACCCCAGGTTACCCCAGGTACCCATTTATCAACCCCGAAAGGAAGGAAGAACAGCTGGGTAGGCTGGTCATCGATTTGCCCTGGCCCGGGATCGAACCAGGGCCCGCAGATTCGTAGCCAGGTACGCTAGCCACTGCACCACGGAGGCGACAGGTGTCACTATAAAAATCCAGCCTGCGCCACCAACGGGCGAGGGCCAACCATCACAGCCCTCAAGAATGTGCCTAATTCACCTAAGCCCTCAAAGGAAAAAATGATAATAGCCTACAGGCGCTATAGGCTCTAACGTAAAAAAAAAAAAGTCATTCAGAGTATATGTAAGTCATTCCCAGGAGCTATCAGTCAGTCAGTCAGTCACCAGTTATCCCCAGTCATCATCACCAGTCATCCAGAGTCTGCGTAAGTCATTCCCAGTCGCTATTAGTCAGTCAGTCAATCACCAGTTATCCTCAGTCATCATCACCAGTCACCCAGTCTGCGTAAGTCATTCCCAGGCGCTATCAGTCAGTCAGTCAGTCACTAGATACCCCAAAGTATCGCCAGTCATCGCCAGTTACCCCCCCAAAATATAATAATAATAAGCTTCCAGTCAGTACAAGGGTCGTATTTGAGGGTCAGATTTCGTCGCCCGGAAATTGGTATCACGTAATAAACATATCAATTTTGTGTCCTTGTCCTCCTCCTCCTCCTGTGTCTCATATTCTCCTCTTTTTATTTAGTCCCCTTTTCCTTTTCTTTTTTTCCTTATAATTTTATCCTTTTGTATTTAATGTGGTGGGCTTTTTTTTCTTATATTTTTATCCTACTTTTTAGTTGAATTTGGCGGGCTTTTTTTCCTTATATTTTTATCCTACTTTTGTATTCAATGTGGCGGGCTTTTTTTCCTTATATTTTATTCATGCTTTTTTATTTCATTTGGCGGGCTTTTTTTTCTTATATTTTTATCCTACTTTTTTATTTTTTATTTGGCGGGCTTTTTTTAACTTTTATTTTATCCTTCTTTTTTATTTCATGTGGCGGGCTTTTTTTACTTTTATTTTAATCCTACTTTTTTATTTCATGTGGCGGGCTTTTTTTACTTTTATTTTAATCCTACTTTTTTATTTCATGTGGCGGGCTTTTTTTACTTTTATTTTAATCCTACTTTTTTATTTCATGTGGCGGGCTTTTTTTACTTTTATTTTAATCCTACTTTTTTATTTGATGTGGCGGGCTTTTTTTACTTTTATTTTAATCCTACTTTTTTATTTAATGTGGCGGGCTTTTTTTACTTTTATTTTAATCCTACTTTTTTATTTAATGTTACTGGCTTTTTTTACTTTTATTTTAATCCTACTTTTTTATTTAATGTTGCGGACTTTTTTTACTTATATTTTTATCTTCCTTTTTTACTTAATGTGGCGGACTTTTTTTACCTTTATTTTAATCCCACTTTTTTATTTCATGTTGCGGACTTTTTTTCTCTCTCTTTTTTTGTGTCCCTTTTTCTGTTTTTTTTTGTTATATTTTTCTACATTTCGTTATATTTTCGCGAACTCCTTTTTTTTCTTCTTCTCTCTCTCATTTACTATTCTTACAAATTATCATGATTATTATTATTATCATCATCATTATTATCATTTCTATTATCTCGTTACTTTTCTTATGTGGTGGATTTCTTTTCTCTTTATCTCTGTCTCTCTCTCTCTTATTATCTCTATCTCTGTCTCTATCTCTCTTATTATCCCTATCTCTGTCTCTATATCTCTTATTATCTCTATCTGTCTAGCTCTCTTATTCTCCCTATCTCTGTCTCTATATCTCTTATTATCTCTATCTCTGTCTCTATCTCTCTTATTCTCTATCTCTCTTATTCTCTCTATTTCTGTCTCTATCTCTCTTATTCTCTCTATCTCTGTTTTCTCTCATCTTTTCTTACTGTTGTTAATGTTAACTTTGATTTTATTTTGTGTCGCATTCTGTTGTATCCTCTTAAAATGTTGCTTTCAGATTTTTGTTTGTTTTTTTGTTCAGTCTTTCTATGTCTGTTCCTCGCCATTTATTTTTGTCTCTTTAATTCTTTTGTTATTCATGTTCTGGTCTTTGTTCTGGTCTTTTTCTTTCTTTCATTTTGAGACTATACGTATTTTTCGCGTCTTCCTTTCCGTATTATTATTATTATTATTATTATTATTATTATTATTTTGATCAATGTAATGTCTGTATATATGGCAATTTATTCCCTTTTTTTTTTATTATTTTTTTCTATTCTCATTTCGTATTTAATTTTCTTTCTTCTCTTTTCCCCCCGAATAAAGGGGGAAATAATCAGCCCCATTTATTTTTTTCTC
>JACEEZ010008737.1:0-16015 GCA_016584305.1 Chionoecetes opilio
TCGTTTTTTTTCATTTTGACAAGCCGCCCCCTTAACTGGGGGTCATTGCTGGACCGGGTTTATACAGCTCTAGAGCGTGTCCTAGAATTCTACCTCGGCTCGCCAAAAACACAGTGATAAGTTAAGCTTAACCGCTTGTTACTTAACCGTGTAACATGATGGGAACTGGGCCAAGATTTGTTGTCTAGGCGTTCTACCGAAGCTTTCTCATTAACCCGTAAGTGGTCAACGGCGTACTAGTACGTCATCACAGAGGGGCTTATCTGTGGTCAACAACGTTCAAGTACGTTCTTTAATTTCCCGCCACCTACGGATTTGAAAATTCTGCTCACGGTAGTAATTATGTTCCTGAGAGTGTCCGGCAGCTTTTCCTACAGTTTCGTCACACTTTGACAGATGGGACGCCTACCACGGTACCCCCCACCCCCTCCACCGTCCCTCAGTGAGTCAGTTACCCCCGACTACGAGTCGGTTTAGTAACCTCTGAGCCAGGGGGAGAACACCTGGCAAAGCTCTTACCCTGGCAAAGTACTGAGAAGCATAGGTAATGTTTGTTACATAGTGTGGAAGATAAGGCTTTAGAAATACCTTTAGTGTAAGGAAAAAATGACACTTCAAATATTCCGTATAATAGTGATACTATTTTGCGAATGGAGTGCTTTATACACGAAAACAAGTGATTTTGGTTATAAATAAGCATGCTTCTTAGATATAGATACCCTAGATAAGTGATTGGTGTAAAAAAAATATGGTGAATTATGAAATATTGCTCTGACATCCACGAGTCGTGGTGGGAGCGATGTTGCCAAATTGTAATATAAACAAACCAAATGTGCTTTTGGTAAACCTGATTTAGTGTGATTATTATATTTCTGCATTGTAATATATAGCAAAGAATAGAAAACTATGTGATAAGTGTATACAGGTGGCTACCACACCGACCGCAAGTACTGCAAACACCGCTGCAGTGAGTACACTGGTAACATCGCTTAGCGAGGCAGGTCCCAGAGGGACCTTTAAATGAGGTGATTGGTCCTTTAACCATTTCTTTTATTTTCTGGGGTAATTTTGGGTAATTGAAGGCAAAAAAAAAAAAAAAAAAGAATGTGACCAGGAGGAGTACTATTAAGGCCTCTTCCATTTGCGACATTTCAAGAACCAGTTCACGGAACCCAAGAATTCAGGGTTCCATTTGCGCATGAAAACCTGGGTCCGAGGCAAAGCGCGTTAGTGACTCAGCAAACCTGTGAACTTTCTTACCCACATTCATTGGTGGGTAGCTTGGGTAGAGTTTTCACTCATAACAAAAAAGGGTCGCCTTGGGCCCTATTTCTCTTATTGTGAAAGGGTTTTTTCCCGCATGCCGAGTCGGAGGGATGTCAGACGGATAAAAGAGGCATACAGGCTGGGGGAGGCCAGCTTTCCTCGATCAAACTTGAATGCCCCTTCACTAAACAGTAGCGGGTTTATCTCTGTTATCTCTCGCTATCCTCCGTTAGCTTCGTTATCTTCGTATCTCCGTTAGTTTGGTTAGCCTCTCTCTCTCTCTCTCTCTTCCCCTTCCTCTCTCTTCTCCTCTTCTTCTCCTTCTCGAAAATGCCTCGCTAGCTGGTATGTTTATAAACAAAAAAGGGGTTTTTGGTCCTTTTGTGACCGCGAACCCAACCGAACCCAACCCTGAACTGAAAGAACTGGTTCATGCAACTTGGCAAAAAGCAAGAGGCTTAGTGTTTTTTAAGTGACCATTACGGGTAAGGGAGAAAAGAAGGAAGCCTTTTGCTGGAAAAAGTGGGGGGATGAACCAATCCCAAAAGGGAAAGGCCCACGGAAACGATGCAATATACCCCATTTTTTTTTTTGTATGTCTATTGTGATCGATTTTCTTTTTTCCGAGTCAGTAGTCTTCATTGTTTTTCACCCATCTTAGTTACAGTTAAAAAATTTTTATTAAGTCCCTCTTTCTTTTCTCTCAAGTTTAGTAACTTTATTTCCTTTAACCCTTTTCCCAAAGAAAGTCCTAGTTTACCATAGGTAGGCCCCTTACTAGGTACCATCTTTTTCCCATTCTCGTACCCTCCCCAACTTTTCCATGCTTTTTTTTATGGGCCCATACAATGGCGCATATTCCAATATGCCCCAAAATCCAATATACAATTTCCAAAAAGCCCTCATTGGAACTTTTTCAAAAACCTTTTTAAAATTTTAGATATACACAATCTGCCCACCCCTCATTTTTGTGTTGTTCAATTTTTTGAGAAAAACTTTTTAAGTGGTCAAATGATCTTTTTCCCAAAACCATATGTGGTGGTTTTTTATGTCCCCAAAAAAAAATATTGGCCCCCCCCCTATCCCCATGTGGGCCCCCCAACATTTCTCTACAATGAAATTTTTGGATTATCCTTTACTAAAAACGAATGGGGAAAACTCACATTATCCCTTGCTAAAACAGTTCTAAGAAGTTAGGTATCTTTTGGGTCTGCATCCTTTTTTTTCTCCCTCCCCCGTTTTCTTGCTTTAAAAGGGGGCCCTTTTCTGCCCATGTATGGAGTACCTCTACTGTTTTGGGGGGGGGCCATCATACCTCTCCTAAACAGGGTAGAGTCAAAAGCTTTTTGTATATCAAAGCCTCCTCGATGACTTGTCTTTAATCTTTAAATACCATCGCAATATTGTTTTCTTTTCTATCTTTACCCTTTTTTTCATGTCACTGGTCTTTGAAATTGTGACTGCATGCCTCCCCCCCTCCCCGGCCTGCTGCACAAGACTTTTTATCATTTCACCCTATTGCCCTTTCCTAATGCAAGAGTTGCAGTAATTACTCTTTCATCCCTTTCATGATAAATTGGAACTCTCTTCCTGTTTCTATTTTTCCACCCTTCCCACGACTTAAATCTTTTTTAAGAGAAGGTGACCGACACCCCCAAAATTTTAAAATTGGCCCACCCCCCTTTTTTTTTTCTTACGTCTTTTTTTAGGGACGGAAAATAAGCGGGCTTTGTGTTACCTCTTTTGTTGTGGCCTTGGGCGTTCTTTGTGATGTAAAAAAATGTTTTTTATAAAAGAAATCGCGAACTGCGCATGCGTGGAGGCGAATTATTTTTAGTAAATTAAACATAAACCCATGACTTGTTGATCAAAAAAATGCATCCCCAGGCAAATTACGACAACAAAGCCATCTTTGTTTATCAACAAATGGGGGTGGCGCGAACTGCACATTCCCGGAGGCGAAAGTTTACTAACAAGACTTGTTATCAGCAAAAGCATTGGTAGGCATCCTCCGACAACATGGCTGGAGATTTACAGGAAAGATTAGCCAAATATAGGGATTTAAATAGGCCCTTTACATCAATTTACTAAAATATATTCGCCTCCGTGCATGTGCAGTTCGCGTTTTCTTTTGTTAGTAAAAAAAGGCGGACTGCACCTCATAAACAGACGGCTGGTCATACGACACCGGGAGGGGGGGTGCAAGCCGCCCTCAGCAGGGTGGGTAGGTCAAAGGTTGTGACGTTCAGGGCGAGGAGGGAGTGGAAGCGCGGACACTGCAGCAGAAAAGTGTTCAATAGTCTCCGGAATATTCCTGCACCAGGGGCAGTGAGGGTCAGGGGAGAGACGGAGGCTGTGCAGGTGAGCTGTGAGTGTCGTGTGGCCCAGGCGGAGGCGGGTGAGGGTTACATCGAGAATGCGGGACTTTTTCGTTATCCACAGCTGGGGGGAAGAGTCACTGCGGTATTGGCCCATGGAGGTGATGCGGAGGGCATCGCCGAGCGTGTTGTTCCCGGTGGAGCGGCAGACCCAGGAGATGAGGCGTTTGGGTGTGTGACACTGTGACAGCCTGGTGGTAAATGGTATATCAACACTACGGTAGCAGACGATAGATGGCGCTGTTGGCGGCGCCAATTTGCCGAGCCTCCAGAACGTAAACATTTCAGCGTGAGGCCAGATTAGTTGATTTGTATGTCTTATGGTATTTGAAATACAGTCAAACCTCGATATAACGGACTAAAGGGGGCGAGGAGTGGTCCGTTAAAGCCGATTGTCCATTATAGCGAGGGTATTTTCCCAAGGGTGGAAAAATATAGGTAAAACACAGGAAAATTTGTGAAATAAATTATAAATAATCACAAACACAAGCAGACCGTGTAGCTATGTTGGGAGGTAAACAGTGACTGGCGCTAAATGCTGGATTTGGTATGGTCCTGCACGCTGTGTAATAAATGAGAATTAATCACAAACACAACCAGACCATGTAGCTATGTTAGAAGGTAAACAGTGACTGGTGCTACATAGCAAGCTCGCCTACGACTGCACGGGAGTGGTATTAGGAGAGGTAGTAAGTCTCCAGGCTTGCTCATTACTGCTTGGTATGCTATGAAATACCATTGTTCTAGGTGAATGTAGACATATAATCGCATTTTAATGGCTATTATTCATACATATGAGTAAATAGATAAAAATACAAGCAAGGCGCTCATCCACGCCAGGCAGCGCCGCCACAACAGCAGCAGTGTTGTCGTTAAGACATAATTATAAGACACAAGTTACCCATGTACACATGATGACATGATCCTTTCCTATCCTTACTTGCATCAACATTGAATTTCACAGCATATTCTTTGAGTTTGTCCTTAGCCTTGCGAATATCACTCACTGTTTGTTTCTTTACACCATACTCGACACACACCCGGGCGATAGAAACACCAGACTCCACCTTCTTAATGAGTTCTAATTTCTTTGCAATACTTAGATTCACACGCTTCCTTTTGTCACTTCCCTTCTGTTTCGATGACTTCATGACTGAAGTCATCGAAACAAGAAGTCAACAGAATGACATCACTGCAATGAACAAGTCTAAATAAGCATATAAAACAACGGAAAACAGGCGAAAACAGCTTAAACTGAGCTTCTAAACAAGTGCTCAGACTGTCATATATGTACCACGCGCTCCGACTGGCGGACACTTGTGTAAAGGCGCCGTCACATTAGCTCCTTTCCGTCGATCTGAGACGACGAGTCTGACGAGTTCCGACGAGCCAACCATGAACGCATCCATGCACATTTTTAACTAGTTATGCTTGTCAACGATTGACAATATACATAAGTACAGTAAAAGCCTTATAACTCGGCACGATAGGGGCTCTGGCCCTTGCGGAGTTATTCAATGTGCCGAGTTTATGCAATGTCCTCTGATATGGGTGTGTGTGGGAAAAAGAAAAAAGAAAAAAAAAAAAATTAAAATACAGTACTGTAGAAGCATAATAACAAACACTTACCAGTGAACGGGTAGCAGCAGGCATGTAATCCAAGGAGAGGGGAGCCTTGTTGTAACATGTAGAAGATGTTAGGGGACTCAGTCGCATTTTAAACACTGGTATCACTTTTATAACTTTATAATCACAACTCTGTACTGTATTGTATACAGTACTGTACCTGTACAACTTAATTTTACATCACTTTTGCACTTAATTACTGCAACACTATGCCCTGTCCATTAACTCTACCTTCGACTGCGAGTGCATGGGAGACACAGGGGGCGGATGAGCCTCTAATCACAGGCGTCACTATAAGAATTCTGCCTGCGCCACCACGGGCGAGGGCCAACCATCACAGCCCTCGAGTGAGCCTCCAGGGCCTACCATCCCACCCCTGGAGCTCACTGCCTCACACGCTATAGGCATAGGTGTAAAAAAAACAAAAAAAAACAATTGTCTCTGCCATGCCGAGTTATATCAAATTCCGAGTTATATCAAATTCGAGTTATAGGGGTTTTACTGTAAGTGTATAGCAGCGATAGCCTGCCTGGGTGTCGGAGCCATGTTTATTTACATTCGACGTGCAAATAGTGCAGACGAACAGCTGTATGTGTGTGATGCTGTGCAGTCTCCCGGGGTAGAAGCTTCAGCTAACACTAGAGGAGAGGAGGAGAGGCCTTACGAAGCGAAACTTAAGAGAAAGGGGTCACAAGAAGAAGTCAAGAAATTGTAATACACACAAACCTCGTTTTCCCGGACTAATAGGGGGTGAGCAATGGTCCGGGAAACCGCAAAAGTCCGGGAATCCAACAGTAAAAAAAAAAAAAAAAAAAAAGTCCGATGCCATTACCCACCCCCGGACGTTTATCCTACTCTAGTATTTACTGTCCGGCAACCGCCAATATCAAACTACCCCACCGCGGAATTTTACGTCCGCTGAGCATGCTGCCACTTGGCGGGAGGCAGCAGAAAGTGTTCAATAGTCTCAAGAGACGTTCCTGCACCAGGGGCAGTGGGGGTCAGGGGACTAACGGAGGCTGTGCAGGTGAACCATGAGTGTCGTGTGCCCAAATGTAAACAATACAACCACTGAGCATGCTGCCACCTGGCGGGAGGCAGCAGAAAGTGTTCAATAATCTCAGGAGATGTTCCTGCACCAGGGGCAGTGGGAGTCAGGGGACTAACGGAGGCGGTGCAGGTGGAACCGTGAATGTTCATGTGCCCAAATGTAAACAATACGACTGCTGAGCATGCTGCCACCTGGCAGGAGGCGCGGACACTGGACCAGGGGTGACAGGAGACGCTCGGACCGCCGGACAACTTTGTCAATTTACGAACAGGACCAGGCATTTCAAACGTATAAAAAAAAAAAAAAAAAAAAAAAAAAAAAAACGTTCCGAGACTGACATATCCCAGGACCTCGGATTTTGTCCGGCAAATCCGATATCCGGGAAATCGAGGTTTGTGTGTAAGTACTAATATTCAATATTTTAACCCACATACACACCTTCTACAACTAAATCTCTAGCAACACAGGCTCCTACCTTATATATTTTAATATCTGATACATTAAAACTCCTTAAAACCCATGCATTCCAAAATAAAAATAAAAAATTATGTCGAGTTAACGATTGCAGCGGCGACAAGCGGTCTGATATGCCATTCTTGCCGGCAAATTTTTCTCGTGAATGGAGTCCGTTAAATCCGAAGTCCGTTAAATTGAGGTCCGTTATATCGAGGTTTGACTGTACAGTAAAACCCTTATAACTCGGCACTATAACTCGGAATTTGATATGACTCGGCAAGGCAAAGACAGTTTTTTTTTTTTTTTTTTTTTTTTTTACACACACACACACACACACACACACACACACGTCTATGCTTATAGCACGTGTAGGCAGTGAGCGACAGGGTTCGGATGGTAGGCCCTGGAGGCTCACTCGAGAGCTGTGATGGTTGGCCCTCGCCCGTGGTAGCGGAAGCAGGATTCTTATAGTGACGCCTGTAATTAGAGGCTCATGCCGCCCCCTGTGTCCTCCCATGCACTCGCAGTCAAAGGTAGAGTTAATGGACAGGGCATGTGGGTGTTACTTAGGCCACTCGATGGTGCAGAAAGATTTCAAAGTAGATTTATGGGTCTTCGAGAACGCCACTCGGTGACGCTAACCACTCTGCTACCGCCTCCCCTAAACTGCATCTCTTGGTTTTCACTCGGCATATGCCCTCACAACCTATTTTGTAAACATGTAAACAGAAAAGTCGGCAAAAAATAATGTATCCCGGTATATTGATGTATAACTGCATCTCTTTGCTTACACTCGGCATATCCTTAGTCGCATAAAGTCGTGTTTTTGTCCTTTTGACCATTTCCTGCAGGCTCAGGCCTTTCAATTTCATTCCCTTCCTGCTGGAGACACCCTTGCATGATGGAGCTGACATCTTGAAATACAGTACTGTATGATGTAATCCCAAAACACGTAAAATAGGTGGCAAAGTAAAGCAAAGGTCGGGAACCAGTGTGTGAGGCTGTCAGCTGCTGAGCCCTGTTTATGTCGCCCAAGCACTGTCTTGGATACGAATTCGTTTTTTGTCGAAATTGAAAAAGGATTGGTTTCTGCTTCAAAAACACAACAAGCTTGGTAGGAGCCGAAATAATAATTTCAATGCAAAACATTGCAAACAATATCACAAAGTAGTTATAACACATTTCAGCAAGTGTTATTGGATTGGGATTCGTAATCCAAGACGGTGCTTGGACGACAAAAACACGGCTCAGCCTACGTGCTGGTACCCGACCTTTGCTTTACTTTGCCACTATTTGACGTGTTTTGGGATACATCATACAGTACTGTATATCAAGATTGTCAGCTCCATCACGCAAGGGTGTCTCCAGCAGAAAGGGAATGAAATCGAAGAGCCTGAGCCTGTGTAGTTTTTATGCTTATACAGTACTGTATGTAATTACTTCTTTCTTTTTTGAGATACTGAGTACTGAGGAAGTACTACAACATTCGTCTTGGAGGACGCATGAGTATTTTAAAGGGTATTCTTTTGGGAAAAAGTTAGTCTTATAAGCCGTAAAATACTGTATTACACCTCGCACGAAATAAATAAGCATTTTTCAGTGTTT
Source organism: Chionoecetes opilio (assembly GCA_016584305.1). Lineage (NCBI taxonomy): Eukaryota > Metazoa > Arthropoda > Malacostraca > Decapoda > Majidae > Chionoecetes > Chionoecetes opilio. Next base: position 8,383 of record JACEEZ010008737.1, read on the forward strand.
CAATACACGAGTTTCGCGATCCTCGAGTTTAGCGCTATGCCTTGGGAAGAAGAAAGCGCGAAATTCGAGAGGGTACACTCACCCCTCGGCTATCGCGCATTCGGCTATCGCGTTTTATGGCTATCACGCATACCTGAATGCACCTCAACCCTCGGCTATAGCGCATCAAGCTATCGAGTTTACGGCTATCACGCATACTTTTTTTTTTTAGTGACCTCCAGGGCTCGGATGGTAGGCCCTGGAGGTTCACTTGAGGGCTATACACCCCGGTGGAGGTGCAGGCAGGATTTTTATGGTGACTGGAGCCTGTGATTACAGGCTCATGTTGCCCCCCTGTGTCCTCAAACCAAACCTGGGTTAAGCACATCAAGCTACCAAGTTTTTACTGCTCTCACACCTTGTATATCTTCACAAACATGTCTATCGGACTAGGTTTGCTATGTCTGCAGCCAGTCGTGGCCAGACCTAGCGAGGGCTTGCAGATCAGTTTGTTATGACGTCAGGGGCTGCATACACAAATTTGTTACTGAACCTTAACAGCTGTTTAAGGCCAAGACATTTTGATTAATTAATTTTTTACCGTTAAGCACTAAATGGTTATTCACAAAACTTGTTTAAGTTTTAACAGTACTGATAAAGCCATAAATGTGCCGGGGAACACCATTGCCTCTTTACAAAACAGGTTTTGGGGCCGCCGCCGCTAGTCAAACATGGCGGCCCGAGGAAAACATTCTAGTCAGCTGTCCATAATAAGCAAAGACGAGACCGTTGCATACAGTAGATTATGTCATGTTGTGATGATAATGGTATCGTTTTCAATCATTATAACATTGAAATGGAGACTATGACTGCCACAAGGGTATCATACCCTTGAAACTCAACATTTCGCTACATTTAGTGTTGCTGACCGGTCTTCTTCTTTCTGTTTAACTTCAGATTTTCCCCTAATATTTATGAGGTTAGACGGCCTATGATACGCTTCCAACTATCTCTATCCATTGTGGCAGTTCTTCAATGTCCAATGTTGCCAGATCCTCTTCAATACACTGTCTCCATGTCTTCCTTGGCCTGCCCGGTGGATGGCTGTTATCCCCCTCCTCCATAACAAACCTGGAGACCTCTCACGAATGGGAGGTTTTGGGTGGGAAAGTGCAAAACGAGTTTTGTGCTGGGAATAGATTATGTGGATGACATAAAATATATCGGTATATGGAATGAATGACATATGCCAAAAATACGTCAAAATACAAATCTGAAAAAGTCTACGGACATTACCTACTTTTTCTGGAAAATTCTTAACCTAACCTAATAAAGCATTTTTGCCGATTTTGAATGTCACCATCATTCTTAACACATCAACATGTATAAGAAAAGAGCACATCTAACCTCATACTTAATTACTGGTTGAAAATACCAAAAAAACTGAAGAAAAAATGAAAATATGTTGTTCATCTTGGGGATCCTGGCACCAATTAGAATTGTTACCATTAGTTTTATTGTTCGGCTATCACAATTTCGGCTATAGCGCGCTTATAGTGGCACCAATAAGGCGCGGATAGCGGAGGGTTGAGTGTACTGTATATCTTTTTCATAAATCTTCTCTTCCTCTCTCCTTATGCACACACATTAATTTCTTGCTAATTTATAGGGCTTTTCTACGGAGAGTGTATCCTGCTGAGTGCCCCTTTTTACCCCGCACTCCTCGTCAGGATGGGACAAGCCAGTCCTCGTGCCGCACGCCAGCAGCACGAACACACTCCTCTCTTTTTCTCACAGGATCTCTCTGACGGGCTCAAGCTAGCCCGTAGTCCTCCCTGTTGGAGGCCCGAAAAAAAAGAAAAAAAAAAATTTCTTTGTGTCCGATTTTTCTTTACTTTTTTCCATGCCTCATCCCTTATTCTCATTGTCCTCAAAACATCTTCCATTAAACCATTCTTTATTTCCCTTTTCTCTTGGTGTATATAGTGTAACATGATTTTCAACTCCTTTCTCATAGAAAAATGTAGTATTTCACTTGCACATCGGTCACTCCTTTAATTTCTTCCCAGTCAATTTCTTCATAGTAATTTTTCAGTTCTTCATGTTAGTTTTTCCAAAGTCTCTTCTGCTCCTTGTGTACAATTCATCTTCCTCCTTTATGTCCTCTTCCGTCTCCATTCTAAGATTGTATGGTCACTTTTTTTCGATGTACGTAAAGTATACACACTTTCATCTAATATAACAAACAAAGTTCATTATATAGGAAATGGTCGGAAATAGAAAAGTTTCACCTCATATGACGAACAAACTTGTTTATGTGAAAAGTTTGGATCCCTCGGACATAAAAACTTTTGGATATACGTAACGTCATCCCCTTCCCCCCAATTGGTTCGTATAGTGAGGGTTTACTGTAAATGCTTCTCACATCTCTTTTCTTCCTTTCTCCTTATGCTCACATATTCATTTCTTGCTAATATATAGTTTTCTTTTTCTTTGTGTCCGATTGATCTTCACATTTTTCCATGCCTCATCCCTTATTCTCTTTGCCCTCTCACATCTTCCATTAAATCATTCCTGCACCCGTGTTTTCTCTTAGTGTATATAGTGGCGCATGTTTTTAAACTCCTTTTGCATATATGTCCAGAAAAAGTCATATTCTCTTTCACATCATTCGCTCTTTTCATTTCTTCCCAGTTAATTTCTTTAAAAAAAAATTCTGTTCTTCCTTGTTAGTTTTTCGAAAGTCTCTTCTGCTCCTTTTGTAAGATTCATCTTCCTCCTTTATGTCCTTTTCTGTTTCCATTTCTAAGATTACTTGGTTACTCTTTCCGATGGGGCACCCATAATTTATCTCATTTGCTAGGTCTATACATTTTGTTAACTTTAGGTAAGTCTTGCTTTGGGTTTGTCATCTCCCTTTTATCTTGTGTTTCTGTCACCCACTGAGTCAACGTGTTTTCCATTGGTTTGGTTCAACAATCTATCCCCCCAAGCATCTTCATTGTGCATGTGTGTTTATACCTAATTGTGGTATACAGGGCCTTAGCTATACTTGTGTGGTCCTGTCTCTGTATCTATGGGTTTATCAAGTTTTATGATAAAATTAATGCACAATTTTTTGGCAATCACTTTTTCTAGTCCATTCATGGTATTTATGTGAGTACGCTGGGAAAATTTTGTACACGGAAATCCAACTACAATTTTTTCTTTCTTCTCAATGTTAGTCTGAGATGTTGGGGAGGATGGAGTTTTAAAATTTACAGCCTCAATAAGGGTGGAAAATGCTAAGTGTAATTTTAAATTGTACTGTCACTAACAAAAGAGCAACTAACAATATGCTACACTTACTCATTTTTTTTTCATACAGACGATATTAAACAGATTAAAGGGGAAAGATTTGAAGTTGTCTATTACAGATTGATATAAAAAAATAAAAAAAAATGGCAAATTTTTATGAAATACGTGACTTTAGAGGTCAAAGGCCACATGCAACCAAGAAAAAAAATACTACTTGTGATATTTTAATGAAGTATTGTTGGCTGGCTCCACTATGACTGGAAAAGTCTATTCCATGAAGATGATCTTTGTGACGGAGTGTGCCATATACAAAATCATTTCTAATACAATGAAAATTTGAAATTTTTTGGGGAATCTAAGGGATGCCAGTTTAAAGCTATTGATATGTTTAAATTCGACTTAAGGGGAGGTCACACCATTTTTTTATCAGTGGTTGTCATGGTTTTTTTTATGTCTAAAGTATCAATTTCCAAAATAATCTAGCTCATTTTCAGATCCATAGTAAATACTAACTGCAAAAAATAATAAACTTTTTTTTTTTACGAAATTTAACTCCTAATAACGTCCCCTTTTTTAATTTTACTTGGATTGATGAAAAAATTTACCAATATGCATTCAAAATCAAACGATTCATCTTTTAAGAATTTGAATTTCATTCTTTTATGTTTTAGAATTTTTTTGTTTTTTTTTGGATCTCCATAAATGTATTTCCTATTATTTGGCCCAAAAATTTACCCAAATTGAAAAAACCGTTTAAGAAAATCACATCTTCATTCTCTCTCCAATGATATATTGTTTTTAAATCGGTTTCAATAGTGGCGAAGTTATTAAAGGAAAATGGAAAAAAAAGCAAATTTTTCCCGTAGAGGTTTTAGCGGCGCGTGGTTTAAAAAAGCGCGTGCCCTTTAAACTCGAGGCCGGTGAATCTGAGCAGATGCGGGTTTGTTGTTTTCTCGAGCCACGTCTTACACTCTTAAAGGGTTTTATATGATATAGCTGGTATTGGTCCCCCTTTTGAACGGGGTATGGGGACAAAAGGGTGTTAGTGAGACGCGCATGGACGTTTGCAAATTTACACCCAGATTCTCTCTCTCTGCCCCACTTTTGCCTTGATGCCCTCGGGTGGGGTGGAGGGGGTAGAGAGCGGGGGAGATCAATCCGCGCGAAAAAAATGGTAAAGGGTCGGGGGAGCAGGAATGGTGGAAGGCTGAGAGAGAGCAGGGGGACCCCGGCACCCTTGACTCCCCCCCCCTTTGTTCACAGAGGGGGGAGGAGAGGTGCCATTTTGCCTAGTCAGGAAATCATACAAATTTTCTTTCAGATTTTTTTAGGGGGGGGGGGGGGGGTAGAAAAACAGCCATAAACCCTTTTTTTTGCTTTCTTTGTAAATATTTGTCACAAAGTGTTTAAAGTGTTCAACAAACATGATAATTTTTTCTAATATTTGATTTTTTTTGGGAAAATTTTCGTGGACGCCCCTTAAAGGAAAACAAACATGCAGTAACATGCTGATAACAGTGATTTATACTTTTAACAACACATGAAAATTTTTTTTCGAATTTTTTGATTTTTTTCGGAAATATTCCTGTGACGCTCCCCTTTAAAGAAACAAACATGCAGTAACAGCTGATAACAGTGATTTATACTTTTTGAGGACTGGTAGACCCGCTTTTACTCCTCATCAAAACTTTTACATGATGTACTTAGATACCATTCTTGAGAAAGATATCCCTAAGATTAGCATGTCATGTGCCCCATGTAACTGTTTTTTTAACTTATCTATTTCAGAAATACAATTTGGTTTTTGCAAAAAGGACAGCGTTTGCCTTTAGCTGTGTACCTCTTGGGAGCAGCATGTTACTGGCAGCCCAATAAATGTTAACTCAGAGAATGACACGGTGCAAGCAGAGAGCTGGTAAGTATTGTTTTCAGTACTTTATGGGATGAAATCATGCCATTTGATTTGATAAGAATTGGGTTTTCTGCATAGTAATACAGCAATGTGTTTTTTTAAGCCAAAAAGGAATATGTGGGCAAAATCATCAGTCAGGGATAGTTGTTGTTGCTCCTCAGGCTGCTGGCCGAACACCCCTGAGCCTTAAGGTTTGCCATGTCCTGGACTGTGTTTTCTGCAGGGCCTTCATGGAGTGTATTTTTTGTGTTGGGGTATGTAATTATGTGCATGCAGCCCTCCAAAATATGTTTGATAGCTTGGATGCTGTATTGATTTCGGACAGGCTTTCGCAATGGACTTACCCAGTCTCTTTTGTTTAGCTCAGAAGAGCTGGATGGTGTCACACTGCAGCCTGGTCAGGTGGAACTTTGTCCTACGGGGAAGGGAGGACTTGGAAGGTTTGATGTCTGGGGGCATGCAAGTACTTGAGTGTTTTCCTTGAGACTTAAGTGATAAGATAGAGCAATGGGTGATGTGGGTATGAATATGCCCCTGGATGGCGGTTTGGGGAGGACAAGGGGGAGTGATGATAGAATTTGTGTGTGATAATGTGTGCTAGGTGTTGTTTTGATGTTTTTTGGCTTTGTGAGGATGGTGTGCCATGTAGTGTAATGGGTGTTGTGGCTTTGTGGTGGCGCTTCGAGTGTTTGTGTGCCTCATGTCACGGTGGTCGTTGACCTTGAGGACTTTGGATTCATGGTGTTGTTGGCCTGTAAGTATGTCAAGGCAGAGTGATAGCAAGTGCTTGACTCATGGTAGCAGGCAGTACAGCTCACTAGATTATCAATAACTGCAGATTAGACATTTTTTGACAAATCTATCTTGCAGTATTTACCTAGTTGTATTGACCTAAGTGCAGTGGTGGGCGCCGTTAATATAAAAGTTAACTTCGTTAACCGTTAATCCGTTATCCAAAAAATTAACTTCGATAAACGTTAATCAGTTAATTCTTTAAAAATGTAACGGAAGTTATTGATAAACCGTTAACGTTAATTTTTATTCTAGAAAAAAACAAAATCAGTTTTTGCTCTAAAACCACCTAAAAACACCCTTGAAAGTGCCAAAACTATAAAATCAGCCTTTATGGGTTTTTTTAAGGGCTTTAGAACCCAAAAAACTAGTTTTATTTTGCTTTAGAGTTAAAAAAAAAAAAAAAAAAAAAGGCAGATTTTATAGTTTTAACTTTTTAAAAAAAATTAAAAAGGCTGATTTCATAGTTTTGGCCCTGTTTTAGGTTTTTAAAGGCTTTTGTGAACAAGTGCAGAAAAGTGAACAAGTGCAGGGGACCGTAGCCAGCCTGCGGACAATTGTAGCAATATAATATTTGTAATATTTGTTTTGCAATACGCAATAATAATAATAATAATATAGACACTATTTTAATTTTAAAGGTATACCCGGGCCAATATATATTTTATTGAATCATTAATCAACATTCATTTTATATGGATATTAAGCAATATCATCAACTAAAATCTTAAACAATATAAATATTTGAAACTATTATAAAACGTGTGGCTAATTAACAAACCGGATCTTACAATATCGAAAATATAATTTGGCTATGCAAATACTAGAATATCAAATGAATGTACGCAAATGTTTAATATATTATAATAATGAAACTTAACTTATTTATTTTCTTTCAATTAACACTAATGGTATCGCTATAATAACAGATACTCACGTTGTAACCGTAATAGCTCTCCAGAGTGAAGTGAGTCTTCTTTAACTGGCACTTCCTTTTATATATAGCGCTGCATTGCGTGCTATGGTGCAATATCTTATTTGTTTATTAAAGAAACTTTATATGATCTATTAATAGAAAATAATTACTTAAATATCGAATACATAAAATATAATTTTGAACTCACAATTCGAAGTTTAATTGAAAAGTTATTTATAATAATAAGTGCCGTTATATCGGGGTTGAAAGAATGACACGTACAATATTAAATATGCTAAGACTTTACATCTGTATTGAAAATCTGAAATAATAGAAACTTTAAACGTTTACCGGTTTTTATGAAATTTTTGGTTAGCGGACTTGAGTTAACGGAAGTTAAATGTAACGGAAGTTAATTAGTCCGATAATGATTTCCAAAGTTAACTTAAAAGTTAAATCGTTAACGAAAATGTTAACTTCGTTAATTAACGATTAACGGATTAACGGTTTGGTGCCCACCTTTGCCTAAGTGTGATATACGGGAAATGAGTTACACTCGTGGGGTCCCGTCTTCTTGTCTCAATGGTCATCATAGCTTTAAAAACATAAATACTTTGGCATCTATAATTTCACTGTCCAGGCTATTCCACTTATCAATCAGTGAAGTATGTTAAGTTGCATTTGCAATTAGAAAAAAAAATAATATTAAGGCATTTAGGTAATTTTATATACCAACT
>JACEEZ010008738.1:0-7500 GCA_016584305.1 Chionoecetes opilio
TCCTCTCCCCTCTCTCTCTCCCCTTGCCTTTCCCTTCCCCTTCCCTTTCTCTCTCTCTCGTCTTCTCTCTCTCTCTCTCCTTCCTCTCTCTCTCTCTCTCTCTCTCTCTCTCTCTCTCTCTCTCTCTCTCTCTCTCTCTCTCTCTCTCTCTCTCCCCTCCTCCTCCCCTCTCTCTCTCATTTTCTTCTTTCTTTCCTTCTTTCATTTTTCCTTCCCTTTTCCCCCCTTTTCCCCTTCTTCCTTTCTTTTTCCCCTCCCCCCCAAATTTTTCAAGTTTTGCCTTTTTTCGAAGGAAAATTTAAAAAATGAATGGACCCCCGGGTTAATTCCAAAAGGTGTCAAAATTAAAAACTTAACTTGGGCAAAAATACAAAAAGAAACACAACATATTTACGGGAAAAAATGGCCAATTTTTTCCCAAAAAGACTCAAGTATTTTTAAACCAACCCCAGATTCCCCTAATAATCAGGGTTAGGTATAATTAAAAGGTCTTTAAAAGAATTGGGGGAAAATACACTTTTAAAACCTTGGGCAGTTTAAAAAATCTTTGTCGGGAAAACTTAGGAAACCTTGCCCAAACAGACCCCAATTTTTTCCAGACACCACCAAAAATAAGCCTGGTCCCTAATATATGAAATTTTAAATTTGGGGAACCCTACCATAAAACAACGTTGGGGTTTAAAATTTTGCCAAAAGGTTTGGACTAAACAACCCCAGTCACCCCTAAAAAGACCTTTATTGGCAAATAAAAAAAATTTTGGGGGAAAAATTTGTTTAATTGGTTGACGGGTTTTTTCACTCCCCAAAGGAAGTTAAGAGCAACCTCCCTGAAAACCAAAAAATCCTTAAAAATCCCGTTGGGAACAACCCCTTTCTATTTTTGGACTTTTCCCAACAATTAGAATAAAACCCCTTCACACTTTTAAAATCCTTAAAAAATAACCTTTTAGGAAAATTTCCTTACTTTTTTTATTTCCCCCCTTTGAAATTTTTTAATTTAACAATTTTTATTTTTTATTATTTTTTATTTGTATTTTAGAATTTTCATTTATGTTTCTTAATTTTTATTTTTTAAAATTTTTAAAACTAAAATATTTTTATTTTAAAATAGACCTTTTTTTCCAATTTAAATTTTATCTTATTCAAAAATTTTCTCTTTCTTTTCCTTGTCTAAATTTCTTTTCTTTCTATTTTCCTCTCTCTCTCTCTCTCCCCCTTTTCCTCCCCTCCCTCTCTTCCCCCTCTCCCCCTCTCCTCTCTCTCTCTCTCCCCTTCCTTTTTCTTTTCTCTTCTCTCTCTCTCTCTCCTCTCTCCTCCTCTCTCTCTCCTCTCCTCTCCTCTCTCTCCCCCTTCTCTCCTTCCTCTCTCTCTCCTCCTCCTCCTCTCTCTCTCCTCTCCTCTCTCCTCTCCTTTTTCTCCCCTCCCCTCTCTCTCTCTCTCTCTCTCTCTCCCCTTCTCCCTCTCTCCTATCCCCATGGCAAAAAGTTCTCAACAAACCCGGGAGGATAAATTGTTTAATTCCCTCAATCATAAAACTTCCCCGGGAACCCACCCAAACCCCCAGACGAAATTACTTTACCTGCTGCCTAAATAGTGTGGGTTGACCTCTCCATTAAAAAACCCACAATCACCAGCCACTTAACACCACCACCCCCACGGCAACCCCATTGCCATCATTAAACCACCCCCACCACCATTCCCCATCATTAAACCCCCACCACCACCACCCACTTAACAACCCATCCCATTAACCCCCCAAACCCACCACCAAACAAAAAAATCCATTTTAAACCCACCCCCCCCTATCCCAAACCCCTTTGCAGACATTTAAAACATCCAAAATTCATCCCCAAACACCACTTTATTTGTGACCTTTTTATTTTTAAACCGCCCCCATTACCCCAACCACCCCCCTTGTACCCCACCCCCCCATTAGTCTCGAATTTTATCCTATCTGATGAACAGTATCCGAGTACTAATGCTTTCTCCCTATTTCCACGGTTATAATCACACTGTTTTAACTGGAAGCTATATTGACATATGGATGTTTTATCTTAAAACAAAAAAACCCACAAAGGTGTGCCTATTCTATTTCGTAAATTGTTTTTTGTCAAATTCAAAAATAATTACAAATATCCTCCCGATATTTCAATAGTCCCCTATGGGGGGGGAGGCGGGGGAAAGGGTTTTAGCGCCTGCAGGGGCGTTTTTACTCGCTGAGCCAGTTCGATCCCCGGGTCCCAAAAACCCTGAAAATTTTTCTGCATCGTCGAGGGGGCCTAAGAACACCCCATGCTTCTTATTAACCTACCTTCGCGCGAGTGCACGGGGAAACGGGGGGGCGGCAGGGCCCCTCAAATCACGGCGCCACCATTTAATGTGGGCGCCACTAAAAAAATTTTTCCCTGCCCCACCACAGCGAGAGTCAACCATCACATTCCTCAATAAACCTCCAGGGCCTCCCTGCCCACCCTGGAGGGCACTGCTTATGTCGCTTAGGCCTAAAAATAAAAGGGGAAAAAAAAATTTCAGTAGTCAAAAGTCGCCTTTCCAAGCAAATTTTATAACTTTGAGTTTTTTTGGGTTTTTTTGAGGAATACCCTGAGATAGTGTAGGTTAACCCACAACAGGGGATAAAAAACGCTTGTGCTATAATATGTTTGCAGTGTATCTGGAAAAAAGTGTGTATGGTTTTGAGTCAAAATTACAAAAACCCTTGCTCTTTTAAGCGTCTTGCTTGAAATTTGGGGTTCCCCTCAAAAAAGGGGACCATCTAAACCACTTGTTCTTATGTGTAAGTCAAGAAAACTAAAAAACCAAAAAATATAGCAAAATCCTGTTGACAAGCCTTTGTCTCCTCCGTATACTTGGAAAAATTAGATATTGCCCTGCTAAAAGGGGTGGGGCTTGGGTTTTTTGGGGCATCCCCAAAAGGGGGTTTTTTGGGGTTTGGGGTTTGTGGCAGTCGTTTTATCATGTCACCACCTAAATCCAAACTTCAGGGAAAAAGTACAAAGCACCAAGACCGACCAAAAACACGCCGAGACCCACTCACTGTTTCCTCGCCCCGGGGGACTCCCTCGCCATAACTCTTGTCGCACTGTAAATAGGGGGGAATTTTTGACTCCGATACCCGATGGAATGGCATCAAATTTTTTTTGTAATATGTACGCTTGATAGGCAAGGACGGACGCGGGTAACCCCAAATCCGTGCTACGTTTGGGCTACAAGAACAAAAAAAGAACTTTCCCGTTTTTGTGAGGCTTTCAAGTTGCAGGAGGACGGCTGAGGGAAAAAACGTGCCTGAGTAACTTCTCCGTGTTTATAAAAAAAGTGTTTTTCATTACGGTATGTAAAGCTCAGAGTTTTTTTCTTTTGTCACTTTGCGTTCACCACGTCACCAAAACCCCTTTTTCCCCCATCACTACACACCCCCAACCCAAAATACTATAATCACTCCATCACCAAATTTTCTATTTACATTTTTTTTTAATCCTTCCCACTCGCTGGTATTCTTTCCACCACCTTCACAACAAAAACAAACCAAAAAACACAAAACAACAAAATAATCCTCAAACCTGAGAAGGGTTACCGGGTTTATATATAAAAACCCTTATCTTCGCCACCCATATTCTCTCTCTCCTTCTCTCCTCCTCTCTTTCCCTCTCTCTTCCTCTCTCTTCCCCATCTCTCTCCTTCTCTCTCTCCTTCTCTCTCCTCTCTCTTTCTCTCTCTCTCCCTCTCTCTCTCCCCTCCCTCTCTCTCCTCTCTCTTTTTTCCTTCTACATATTTACCCCTCCACTACTCTACTACTACTACTACTACTACTACTACTCTAACTACTACACTACTACACTCTACTACTACACTACTAAATACAACAAACTACTACTATACTCGGGTAAAAAATAAAACAATAGTAATGTCAAAAATAATAATAAAAATAAAATAATAAAATAATAATAAATTAATAATATAAAAATAAAAAATTTAAAAATAAAATAATGATAAAAAACTACCGTTACTGCAACCCCTAAACTAAAATGAACAAATAGGAAAAAGATCTCCCTTATCTTTTTCATCAAATCATTATTATTCCCCCCTCTTTCTTCACCCTTTCTCTCTATTTTTTTCTCTTCCCCTCCATTGTTCCTTTTCTTATTTATCCCCCTTTTTATTTTTTATTTTTTTAGTTTTTTTCTTTCATTTTTTTCCCCCGATAGTCAAAGTTTTCCCTTTTTTTGGTTTTATGCTCCTTTCAAACCCCTGAAATGTTGCAGTATATTTTCATCCTAGCACGCCGAGGGGACATCTCTTATTCATTTTTAATATTGAGAGAGGAGAGGAAGAGAGAAAAAGAGGAGAAGAGAGAGAGAGAGAGAGAGAGGAGAAAGAGAAGAGAGAGATGGGGGGGGAAAAAGGGCCCAGTTCGTCGGCCCTTTTGTAAGTTCATGGTTTTTTTCTGGTGTGGGATAAGCCCCGTTCTTAAAATTGTAAGCTTTATTGCAATTTTTCCATTAAACTATATAAAAAAATGCCCGTGACTATCATTTCGTTTGAAGGGCCAAGTTTCCCTCGAGTACTAAACTTTTCCCCCATTCCCCCCTTTTTCCCCCGTTTTTCCCCCTAGCAATGTACCGTAAATTTAAAATCCTCCCCTGCCCACTCCCAGTCCTTTGTCCAACACCTTCCCACTTGAAACCCCCCAGACCCTTTATCTAAAGTTACCTCTTCTCCCTCTGAGTGCCTCCTTTCCTCCTCCCTCCTTCCTTTCACCCTCCTAGTTACCCGCCTTCCTCCCCTGTCGCCGCATTCAACCTTCCCCTTTTTCCATATACCGCTGATTCTCACCGTTATTCCCCTCATTTCAGTCCTTGACATCTTTTTTTTCATCTTGCGAGTATTTCTTTCAAAACCACGGGGAAAAAACACAGACTGTCTTGGACGTCTCAGTTGTTAGGGCCCGGCACTATTTCCGGGGCCGGCGTTCGATACCCCGGCCCCCCTCATACCGGGAGTTTTCCCTGTAAATTCGGGCGATTACTGTCCCCCTTGAGCAAAGGGGGGGGGATGTGGATTTTAGGTCCCAACATTACCCCAAAAATCGGGGAAATAATGGGCTCCGGAGAAAAAGGAGACAGGGGAAGCAGAACAAGATATGAAAAAAAAAAGAAAGGGAAGTGGATGAGAATAAGGAGGACAGAGGTTCTTCGGGTTTTGTTTAATAACTGTTTGGAAAGGCCCATTTGAGGTCTCCACAGGATCCACAAAAGTGGTTTTTTTTTCAGTTGCTAGATTTCCGTCACTTTCCTCCTCTCTTTGTTTTCTCTCTGTCCTCTTCTCCTGTCTTCTCAACTCCTCTCTCTCTTCTCTTCTTTCCTCTCTTCTCTCTCTCTCTATCTCTCTCTCTCTCTCTCCCTCCTCTCCTCTCTCTCTCCTCTCTCTCTCCTCTCTCTCTCTCTCTCTCTCTCTCTCTCTCTCTCTCTCTCTCTCTCTCTCCTCTCTCTCTCTCTCTCCTCGTCTCTCTCTCTCCTCCTCTCTCTCTCTCTCTCTCCTCTCTCTCTCTCTCATCTCTCTCTCTCTCCCCTCTCTCTCTCTCTCTCTCTCCTCTCCTCTCTCTCTTCTCTCTCTCTCCCTCTCTCTCCTCTCTCTCTCTCTCTCTCTCTCTCTTCTCTCTCTCTCTCCTCTCTCTCTCTCTCTCTCTCTCTCTCTCTTCTCTCTCTCTCTTCTCTCTCCTTCCCTCTCTCTCTCTCTCTCTCTCTCTCATCTCTCTCGTCTCTCTCTCTCTCTCTCTCTCTCTCTCTCTCTCTCTCTCTCTCTCTCTCTCTCTCTCTCTCTCTCTCTCTCCTCTCTCTCTCTCTCTCTCTCTCTCTCCCTCTCTCTCTCTCTCCCCTCTCTCTCTCTCTCTCTCAATTTATGCAATGATCTCTCGTCCTTCTTTTCTGAATGTGAAATTATACAATATGCAGATGACACCCAGTAATTCACACAGGCAGTGGTCAACAATATAAAAGACTTAATGCTTAGGAGCGAACAATCACAAAAGAAAGCACAACAGTATTTTCACAGGAATGGCCTAATGTTAAACGCCAAAAGACTCAATGTATGTTTATAGGAACACGAGGACTTTTGTCACAGATTCCCCCTGACATATGTATGCATGTTGACGGGAATATAATTACCCCTAGCAGATCATTAAAGAACTTGGGCATACACTTTGACAACCATATGCAGTTTAATGAAAACCAAACGATGCATTGTACAGGAAAAACTTATGGAACCATTGTCCCACATAAACAGACTCCGAGACTATTTTAACCAGACCACCAGGATCTCAATAATACAGTCACTGGTCCTAAGTATACTGAATTATGGCATTAAGATTTGGGGAGCATCCAACATCACACATATACAACGTGTGCAAAGGCTCCAAAACTTTGCAGCAAAAGTTGCTTTAGGAGGGGCTGCAAAGCACGACCATGTCACACCCTACTTAAAAGACCTTGGATGGCTGAAAATAAATGAAAAATATAACTTTGAGCTAGGAGTAGCCGTGTACAATATAGTTAATAATAGAGTACCTGACTGGTTGTTTTCACTGCCCAAAGTGAGAGATATGTACGAACAACCAGTCAACACTAGACAACAGCAACAACTCCATGTGCCAAAATGCAACACATGTTTGGGAACAAGGTCCCTTCATGTGGCTGGACCTGCTTTCTGGAACAGCTTGCCAAGCCAAGTTAGAGATGCTACCTCCTTGCACACTTTTAAAAGTCACTTAAAAAATCACCTTTTATGTAATCAATTCTTACTCTAATTTTTGACGTCCATACCTGAAATGTATTTTAATCTAAACTAACACATTTTTTATAACTTTTACTGTATGTTTTTATATTGTAACTTTTAGGAAGTCTTACTTTTTATTTATGTTTTCATTAGGATTTTAATGTTTTACAATTTTTATGCATTCAAATATTTTTATTTGTATATAGACCATGTTCAGTGTTCCACCTTTAACACTTGTTATCTTATTCAGAAATATTGTAAGACTCATATTACTATGTTAAAAGAATAGCCATTGTAACAATGGAAATAAAATTCTGATTCTGATTCTGATTTTCTCTCTCTCTCTCTCTCTCTCTCTCTCTCTCTCTCTCTCTCTCTCTCTCTCTCTCTCTCTCTCTCTCTCTCTCTTCTCTCTCTCGTCTTCTGGTCTCTGCTGCTCTCTCTCTCTCTCTCTCTCTCTCTCTCTTCTCTCCTCTCTCTCTCTCTCTCTCTCTCTCTCTCTCTCTCTCTCTCGCTCTCTCTCTCTCTCTCTCTCTCGCTCTCGCTCTCTCTTCTCTCTCTCTCTCTCTCTCTCTCTCTCTCTCTCTCTCTCTCTCTCTCTCTCTCTCTCTCTCTCTCTCTCTCTCTCTCTCTCTCTCTCTCTATCCACCATGGCAGCAAAGTTCATCAGACAAACACACGCGGAGGATAAATTGTTCGTAATTCCCTCAA
>JACEEZ010008738.1:20000-62500 GCA_016584305.1 Chionoecetes opilio
ATCAAACCAATAGTCCTTGCAGGAATCCCTCGAAGTCGCAGAAGATCCCAAAGTGACTCACGATGCACTGAGTCAAAACGCCTTCTTGAGATAAACATAGGCTGCAAGCATCCCCTGTCGAAATTCACGTCGGCGTTCCACCAGGACACGAAGCGCTAGGATACGGTCCGTTGTTGACTTACCAGAAGTGAACCCAGACTGCTGAGGTCTCTGATGCTTCACCAGATGACTGCGAATCCGTGTCAGCAATAGATGGGCAAGCACCTTGCCTGGTACGCTGAGCAGTGTAATACCGCGGTAATTGTTGCAGTCCTGACGGTCCCCTTTCCCTTTCCAGATAGGGACGACCAGCCCCCTTTTCCAGTCAGGAGGAATGGTACCTGATTGCCACACGGCAGTCAGGACAGCATGCAACCCGCGGATCATGGCCTCACCCACAGCTTTGAGGAGCTCCGCACTGATATTACAAACAATAGCTGCCTTTCCACCCCTCAACTTTGCTACAGCCTATCTGACTTCGTCAAGAGAGGGTGCGGTTTCGTTAATGGGAGGATCGGCATCCACTGCCTGTAACCCAGTGGTGTGAAGCTGCTCAGTTGGAGGGTCCACTGTGAACAACTGCCCAAAGTACTCAGCCCAACGAGCCATCTGCCCATCCATGTCCGACACGAGGCGCCCATCTGCTGTTCTAATAGCACTCGCCCGAGAAGGAGACTTGGAACGGAGCTTCTTCAGGGCTCGGTAGGCGGGTCGGAGGTCATTAGCGTTCAAATGACCCTCGACATCCTCAGCGATACTCCTGACATACCTCTCCTTGTCTCTCCTCAGGAGGGCTCTAGTCCGGCGTGACAGAGCCCTGTGCGGGTCCCGGTTCCCAGCCAGCCTGGCAGCGCGACTCTCCTCGATTTTCTCCAGCGTCTCCGTCGAGACAAAACCACACCTTGACCTCGGGCGCTCCCCAATACACTCCTTGGCAGCCTGTAGAGTTTCACGTTTGAAGGTGTCCCACAGTTCTACAGGGTCCCCGAGAGCACCGAGCACATCAAACTGATTTGAGACTGCCACCGCATACTCATGAGCACATGTCAAGTCCTTCAGTTTCTCAAGATGAAACACAGTATGGCTACCTTTTGAGATTCTTCTGGACTTGACATGAAGCTTAAGTGTAGCAACAACAAGTCTGTGATCTGTTCCAAAGAACTCAGCACTCCGGTAAACCCTGCAGTTCTGGAGGATCCTCCAACGAGTACTAACGAGGATGTGGTCGATCTCCTTAGCTACTCCTCCGGCATTACTATACCATGTCCAGCGGTGCAGCTCTGGCCTCTGATACCAAGAACCTGCAATTCTCGACCTTCTGGATCTTGCAAAGTTCAGAAGCAGAGAACTGTTGGTGTTTCTGGTACCGGAGGACCAACACATAACTCATAGCCATCTCTCACAGTGCCAGTAGTAGCATTGAAGTCGCCCAAGGCAATGAGTATGCGAGGACATTGAGATCTTGGAAAGTTTTACATACCTTGGTAGTGCGGTCCATAATAACGGGGGGTCACGTCAAGAAGTCTGACGGCGGATTGGCATAGCCCACGGTGTTATGGTCTCGAGAATGGAGTATTTGGCGTTGTCGGTATCTGTGTAGAAGGGTAAGGATCCGGATCTTCAAGTCGCTTGTGATCCCTGTCTTACTCTATGGATCAGCATACTTACACTTAATTAGCAACAGATTGGTTTTTTTTTCTTCATAAGTTCGATCACGCGTAAAGAAATCAATGACACGTCATGAAAAAAAGTGAGCGAGAGAAAAAACAAGTTAGAAGAAAGTGTCTCGCTGTTTATGAATTGAAAATGTTGACAATTATTTTTTCACTTTGAAGTCGGGAGTTTCCGCCTCTCCTCCTCCTCCTCCTCCTCCTCCTACTCCTCCTCCTCCTCCTCTTCCTCCTCCTCCTCCTCCTCCTCCTCCTCCTCCTCTTCCTCCTCCTCCTCCCTCTCCTCCTCCTCCTACTCCTACTCCTCCTCCCCCCCTCCTCCTACCTCCCCGCCTCCCCCCCCGCCTCCCCCTCCTTCTCCTCCTCTTCCTCCTCCTCCTCAGTCGAAGGTTGTATTGGGCGAGATACGATGGTTGACACGCACCTTTGTTGGTGTCAATGTTTCCTGTTACGCGCGCCATGGTTGCCTTTCAGATGACGCTTGATAGGATCGAATCATAACGAAGGAATGACCCGGAGGCCAGCGTTAAAACAAGTAGTATGTCGTTTACAAAAAATTTCAACGAACGACACAACCATAGCGGCCGATGTATCACCTCCATTGTTGATGCATGTTTGATCCAATATTTGTGTTGTCTCTTTGCACAAAGGGTCTATACATGTATATAACTTATTTTTTCGACCATTTCCATTTGTACTACCTTCTCCTTCTCTCCTCGTTATCCCCCTCTTTTCACGTACCCCCCTCCTCCCCTCCTTACTCCGCTTGATTCAGTTTGCAGCTTCACTGCTTCCTTACTGGCTTCAAAGCTTCGGTCGCGTGCTTCCCAAAGTTTTCTACGAAGCCAGTTGTTCAGTATGACCTGAGCTCCCTACTCAACCCCTAAAGTATCATAGCCTCCTGGTATGGTGTTTTTGTGTGTGTGTTCTGTGCCTAGATCTTAGCAGCCTTCTCTTCTTTTCATTTTGTGAGTATTGTCGTTGTTGTGTACCCATCCATTGTTTCATTTTTGTGGATTTGGAGTTTTTCAGTCGTGTTGAGCCTCACAGAAATCAATATTCTTTTGGAGGATTTTTTATTCACATTGTTGCACACTTTCACTGACACTCTACACCTGTGATGCACCTTTGTTATAATTATAGTTTACCGGGTATAAAAAAAAAAATTCTGGTAGTTATATTCAGTCGCCTGTCGTTTGTGAAATATTCATATTTCTATTTCGATGACTTCTACAAGGCTTAACAGTCATTTACTTGTTAACCGTTGCGTGTTTAATTTTTATTGTTTTATTAGTCAGTAAATATTATAGTCTCTTTGGAAAAATGTGCAGTCTCAACCAATTATCCCTGTTGACCAATACTCTCCTGGCATAACTGGGGGGGGGGGGATGCTGGGCCTTCCCAGACCCCCCTGCTAGTTCACTAACTTAAACTGAGTATTGCTTACTCAACTTAACCTCGCTGTGGGGTCTCGCCCCCACATGACCCCGTTGTGTTATTTTTCATTTCCAACGGCTGTTGTAGGGGTTAGAAATACTCCTTATGATGAGAACGAAACTTTTAGGATATTTAAAACCACCGATCGTGATCCTGGTCATTGGTTTAAGCGGCACTTGTACCGTCTCTTTTGTTAACTTTCATTGTCCCTTGTCAGTTCATTTCCTTTGTTTCCTTTATATATATTTTTTTATTTGGTTACGCGGTTCAGACCTGGAAGTATATGATCATAGTTTATTGCTACAATCCGTTGTAACAATATACTTTTTCAGTATAGTGTAGCCGCGGTCACACGAGCAACTTTTCTGGCAAATATTCAGCTGGCAACACAAACGAGGCCCAAACTCGGCTAAAACTGCCCTGTTTTAATAAGACGAACATGTTGGCCTATTATTGCCGATTTTTGGCAACCAAACGTGAAACCACAACCACCTACGAATATCATTTGACATTCAGTATTAATGCAGGCCTTAATTCAAAGTACAGGAGCTTAAATAAGCAAATACCTAGTGGCAAGAACCGATTACAAGACGAATTGTGAAGTCTTGTACATTTTTTTAAACAATTTGAAAGATATAATAACACTTAGGAAGATTTCATGAGTTACGTGAGTCAGTGATGGTCTTTCCATTTTCTTTGTTGGCTGTCTACCTTTTTAGGGGATACTGGAGCAATCTTATTGCTGCTCACTGCTGGCTCCATAACATTTCTCCCGTTTCTTTCTCCAGTTTCTTCCCATTTATCCTTATTTTTCCAAAGACGCTTCTTCAGATACGGCTTGGCTCCCGCGCCGATTAAAAAGAGAAGCCAAAATTGGCGTTAAAACTCGGCTAGCTTTGTGAAGAAAGTCCGTGTGACCAAAACACGGCAAGATATTGCCTTGGGTTAATATTGCCGGCTAAATATTGCCGGAAAAGTTATTCGCGTGACCGCGGCTTATTAGGCCAGTATATGAAGGATTTTGATAGAAAACAGTCACCATCACCACCACCCTTACTGAAGCTATTTCCTTGTGTCATCCTTGCACCAGCTCCACACGCACCACTTTACACACGTGCAAATCATCCCAATGACTGGTGGAATCTCGCATTGCGTTCGTCACAACAATATGACGGTATTATGACTGACTTTATTTCAAATCTGTAACTTGAAAAAACGACCAAATGATAACGTGGTGTCACAACAGCAACGATAAAATATGAATCCCGGGTTCGCTTCCTGCTGCTAGAGGAATACTTTCAACTTTCAGGCCTCGAGTGTCTCTAATCTTATTACTTTCCCCGCCGCTGCTCCGCCTCCGTCACGTCCGTCGGAACTTTATTTTCTTTTTACGTTGAAGCCTATAGCGCCTGTAGGCTATTATGGTTGTTCCTTAAGGGCTCAGGTGGTTGGCTCTGCACATTCTGGAGGGTCGTGGTGGTTGGCCCTCCGCCCGTTGGTGGCGCAGGCTAGATTTTTATAGTGTCACCTGTGATGTTATAGGTGAAGGTCCGTTTTCTGTGATGGTCACCCCTCAGTTTACGCTCATGCTGCCACCTGTTGGCCCTCCGCCGCACTTTGAAGTCGCAGTCGAAAGAACAAGTATGCATCATGCGGGTTTCTTCGGTCACTCAACGATAGATTTACAGTTGCTCCTTGGTGGGACTTGTACTCGGGACCTTAAACTCACCTCCCAGGCTCCTGTCGACCACGTTAAAGATGGTCGAAAGAGTTGCACCCGGCAGGATTCGAACTCGGGACATCGAGCTCACCACTACCCATGACGCTAACCACTCGACCACCGGCTCCCCCATTGCTGGACGGGTCTGAGCCGCGCCAGTTGCTCCTCACCGGGTGACTGAAGGATCACGCCCTCGCGTCTTTGACATATATTTTTTCCAAGACTTGCCTTACGTCTGCACAATATTCCTGTTTTATATGCAGCTACTGTATGAACACCTTGATTTTACAAATGACTTATAATTCCTTCCTGTAGCAACCCTTTGGAGCATCGTGACGCCGCACATTAGGGGCGCATTCGTAAATATATGTTTGATATAGAAAATAACTTTCTTCTGTTGCCAATCTTTGGTTTTGTTTTTTACTCATGGCAGGTTTACATTCGTGCAATTAAAGGAGCAAAGAAAGGCAAACTGAGACAGTTTAACACGGCCTTGTATTGACACAACAATATCGTAACCCCGATATCTTTGACACATTGTACGTACACTTTTATCGGTTTCACGCCACACATTTGGTCAGCATATTTTTGGGCTTCTTGTTCCTTCTTGAGTGACAGTTGTTGACGACAATAGACATTTTCCACTCCATTGGTAGTCATGATCTTTTTTTTTTATTTACATTCTGCGTCTCACGATGCCCTGCAAATATGAGAATTAAATCAAAATAAAAAGGAGGGAAGGCGGCTTCTATACGGCGTGGCGCGTATATCCCATCTGTTCACCGCTGTACTGAAGAACAAAGCATTACGGAACCCTAGGTCGGTCAGGGTCTGGCCAGGGAAAAGTTTAAATTAAGCCACCTAATAGGATTCATAAGAACTATCCACATGTCACTTATTCTTAAGGGATTTCAAATGTTTTAGAATAGCATGGTGATTTCTCTTGAATATTGAATTACCAGGGAAACAGGGTATCGATTCAAGATTGTTCTTCTTCATTTGTTGTCTTAATAATATAAAAAGTAATACTTAAGGAACCCAGATTGACGGAAATATGCAAAAGTACACGCGCGATAAATACGAATGTGAAATGCTTCAGAATGTACTTAGTGCGATGGTTCTTGCAAGACTGTATCACAAGTGTATCTCAGGCTGGCGTTTAGGCGATTAATGTGTTACCTTTGTCCCCTTTGTGCTGTACAACAAAATGTACAACTGCGTACTTCACTGAACGATGCTTCTAAACTACACAGCGGAGCGGATTGTGAATGAGAGAGAGAGAGAGAGAGAGAGAGAGAGAGAGAGAGAGAGAGAGAGAGAGAGAGAGAGAGAGAGAGAGAGAGAGAGAGAGAGAGAGAGAGAGAGAGAGAGAGAGAGAGAGAGAGAGAGAGAGATGTATTCCTATATCATGTCACTCAAAGCCTCGTTGAAGCTGATGTGAAGAAGGATGTTTTTGAGGTAATTATCCCGTCCTTCCCTACGCCTTGCCATGACTAACAAAGAGACCTGAGTGCAGACCCGCAGGTCATCCCTAATGACTAGTGTCTTTAAGGGGACCGCTTGTGTGAGGCTTGTTGCCGCCGGGAACACTGAGGGGAAAAGACAAGGAACTGAAATTGTGGACTGTATAATGACTTATGTGAATATAAGTAAAGTGAATACAGACTGTGTGCCTCACCTGAGGGGCCGGGCATGGCCGTGGTGACCTTGCGTTGCAAGGAAACACTCAGGTAGACATGATGCAGGTGAAACGAAGACCCGAGGCACAGTACGACAACCTCTCCCGCACTGCCGCATAGACTCCAGCGCCGAGCGGGGTCGCCTCCAAGAGTCCACAGATTCCAGTCATCCACCGCTCAGTCTTCCTGTCACCGTGTTGCTGTGTTGGCCCGAGTGCGGTGATGTGTCCCAAACACTGTGCAGGCTAGTGCTTCCCGCCCTCTCTCTCTCCCCGCCCGCATATTCGCCAAGTCTGGATCGCCTACTCCACTCTTGGACACGTTACGGTTAGGTTAGGTTAGATATACTACGGGGATTTACAGTAACTTTGTGTGGGAATCACAATGAGGGTATTTTTTGTGAAGATCCTGTGGTTATTTTCGGAGTTACAGCCAAGTGTCTTCACGCGGATAAGTGGATCCTTTCCAGACTTGGCGAATATGCTCCCCGCCCACCTCTCGCCTCTTCACAGATCACCTGAAGTATGTTTTGCTGCATATGTGCTGTTCGCACCCTCGGCTTGTTTTATTTATTTGTTGTTACCCGTTAATGTCGCGCCCTGTTCATGTCACACGTACCTGTGCCACCGCTACCTGACTTGGTTTCCCCCACACGATGTCTCGCGCCCTTCACACGTGATAACGTGGCGCCAGACTCCCTTCCTTCCTTCCTTCTTTCCTTCACTCCGGCGCGGACCTCATCGAAGAGTCGCAAAGAAGACAGTGTGAACAAAAGGATGAAATTAATATTGAGTGCAAGAGAGCAAACCTTGCCAACAGTGCATATACAAGGATCGTTTCCTGAGGACTGTGTCAGCGGCACGACTTGACTTATGACAATCAAACTACTCCCTTGATCCTTGATCAATATGGATTTTACTTTCGTTAAAGGGAATTCAATTCATTTGAATGGAAAATTTAGGCCCATATTTTAGGGAAAATATTTTCACCATAAGTAAAATATTATTGATGATTTTTTTGTATAATTTGATAATGTTAAAGTGTGTGTGGTGTATGTGTGTGTGTGTGTGTTGTGTCCGAAAAAAAGTACGTCAGAGGCCGTGCTTGGTCCGCTCTTTACCGCCGCCCACAAAATGTCAACCACAATATTATGTACGTGTATATATGTGTGAGTATATATATATAACAAATTATTTTTCTCTTTGGAAGGTGTAAGGAAATGTAACTATGTGGCCTTTGTCCGTGATATTCTTCCAGAAAAATGTGACATTTCCGCAGAGATAAAAATGTAGTCGTTTCCCTGAGTCTGTCATTTCCGGCGCGGGAAAGATAGAAAGAACGAAACTAAAGTCAAGAGATTGAGAAAAGAAAAGAAAAGAAAAGAAACACAATGGTTAGGAGATTTCGAAATAAAGTTGCCCCGTGCCGTATAATATATTTAGCAGCCTGCCTCGCGCCGTCATCAGCCCGCGGACATTATAAAATGTATTCCTATTCCAGGCAGTCCTTGGAGGTCTAAGACATGAAAACAGTTGCCCTGTACTCACACTACATAACGACGGGAGTCTGTCTAGCCTATGCGTTATTTATGTGTATTAATTAAGTTATGTACATAGCTCGTCCCAAGCTTTTTTACCTCAACCCTTATAATGAAGGATGCACGTATGTCAGGCATCTCTGTGATATAACGCATTTTGTACTGAATGTAACGCGACGCCATTGACCTCATAAACATAGAGATTCCATTGTCGCCTGATTAAAGAAGGGAAAAAGAAGAAAAAGTAGGTTTCGTATTGAATGGCAAGAAGCAGATGAAGCCGTTGTGTTTGATGAAGAATGAAAGGGTTGAGAAGGCATGTTATATTTCCAACAATTAGTGTTCAGCGTCTTCAAGTAATTATCAAAGATTGCTCTTTATGGGGTGACATATTTTAATTCAAGATTTTTATTGTACCACATTTATAAACTCAAGGGCTTTACTTGTTATGTGGGACCTTCATGGTAATGGAGCGAGCGAGGGAAATCCATTTCTGATAGGAGAGAGAGCGAGAGAGCGCGGTAACAAGTAGTGCAATAAAAGAGGAAAGGAAAGAGACGTTGGGAAGAATGATAGATCACCGCTGATGGAAGAACTCTGAAAAGTAATGTAGTAGGAACATGCAATATTGCCCCTGCATCAGTGTGTGGTGTTGGGAAGGCAATAGATTCCTTGAAACCCCCACCTGCTACAAACATCAATAACCCCGCACCCGTCCCTTCCTTCCTTCCTCCTCCAAAGGGCTCCATACGCCAGGTCTTTGCCGCACTGTCGACAGCCTCATAAGCTGTGCCTCGGGGCTTATCGGGAGGGAAGACAAAGGGCGGAGAAGAGCCTCGTCCTTTGTATGGCGTCAGGTCTTTGTCGCTTTTTGTCATCCTTTCCATAGCCGTTATGTAGACGTCAGATTTGAGGGAGAGAGGAGGTTTATAATTCAATTATTGGCAGCGAGCGAAGCGATCTGCTTCTTACCATAAGACCCGTGGAACCAAGTTTAAGGTAAAAAGTGTATAACCAATCCTAAATATTGTAGGATTGAGCTGAAATTTGACATGCAAGTAGTACTGTCAAAATCAATGGGGATCTGTGCAACAAATAATTTGCGTAAAGCAAGCCCTTAATGAGTAATTAGCGTAAACTACTCCTAATTATTGTCGGATTGAGCTGAAATTTGATATGCAAGTAGTGCTGTCAAAATCAATGGGGGTCTGTGCACCAAACTTTTTGCGTAGTAATGTAGTAGTAAAGCCTAAGTTAAACCTTTTACTACGCAAACTTTTTGCGTAGTAAAAGCCCTTAATGAGTAATTAGCGTACTGAGTTAATTGGCTGGAACGTGGCTCGCTGCCACGTTCCAGCCGCAAGAACTCTCTCACTGAGCCAAAAGCAAAGGGGCCAGAGGCTGGACGCCTATACTTGATACGTTCGAGCGATTTCCAATAAATTGGCAGCGAGCGAAGCAGCTGCTTCTTACCATAAGACCCGTGGAACCAAGTTTACGTCAAAAAGTGAATAACTACTCCTAAATATTGTCGGATTGAGGTGAAATTTGACATGCAAGTAGTGCTGTCAAAATCAATGGGGGTCTGTCAAACAAGCTTTTTGCGTAAAACAAGCCCTTAATGAGTAATTAGCGCAAACTACTCCTACTTATTGTCGGATTGAGCTGTAATTTGACATGCAAGTAGTGCTGTCAAAATCAATGGGGGTCTGTTAAACAAACTTTTTGCGTAGAACAAGCCCTTAATGAGTAATTAGTGTAATGAGTTAATTGGCTGGAACGTGGCTCGCTGCCACGTTCCAGCCGCAAGAACTGAGCCAAAAGCAAAGGAGCCAGAGGCTGGACGCCTATACTTGATATATAGTATACTTAAAAGCCTCTCCAACTTCCTCCTGACTCCACTCTCTCTCTCTGACCGTCCATTCCCCAAGCGGCGTTGTCCCGATGCTTCAGGCCACAGCGCTTCAGGGTCTCTCTCCTCCTCCTGTCGTTGCCGCCGTCCCCCCGCGCCCCTCAGGGATTCCAGGTCACCGCCGTCTTTCCCCACCTGGCCCGTGTTTAGTGTGGTAAAGGCAAGTAGAATAAAGGCAGCGGTGCGTTACGCTGCCCCGTCTGGAGGTAAGGCGTATCGATTCAAGATTGTTCTTCTTCATTTGTTGTCTTAATAATATAAAAAGTAATACTTAAGGAACCCAGATTGACGGAAATATGCAAAAGTAAACGCGTGATAAATATGAGTGTGAAATGCTTCAGAAAGTACTTAGTGCGATGGTTCTTGCAAGACTGTAACACAAGTGTATCTCAGGCTGGCGTTTAGGCGATTAATGTGTTACCTTTGTCCCCTTTGTGCTGTACAACAAAATGTACAACTGCGTACTTCACCGAACGATGCTTCTAAACTACACAGCGGAGCGGATTGTGAATGAGAGAGAGAGAGAGAGAGAATTATTATATCATATTTCACTCCAAGCCTCGTTAAAGCTGATATGAAGTAGGAAGTTTTTTCAGGTAATTACCCCGTCCTTCCCTGCGCCTTGCCATGACTAACAAGGAGACCTGAGTGCGGGCCCGCAGGTCATCCCTAATGACTAGTGTCAGTGGCGGCTCGTGGCATAGGGCTGCAGGGCAGACATTCTGAGAGAGTTAAGGCCACGGTTGTTCGCTCAACAACATCCCTCTATTTCTACACCCCGAGGCTAGTGGGTATTCTGGTACGAGACATGGCAGTGGCGGCACATGACTGCTATCGGCACCGATAGCTGATTGGCTGAGCGACTACAATGACGTCACAGCCTCGCCAGAGAATCACAATTGTGTAAAAACAAACGTGCCGGCCAATCAGATTGTGTCTCAAACGTGTCAGCCAATCACAAGGCAGCAGCCGCGGCCTGCATTTTCAAGGTCGTTGTACTTATTTCTATTTTCTAGCTTATTCCATCATTCTGTCATCCCCTGTGTCACCTCCGTCGCTTCAACACTTGTTTTTACCTCCACATACACGCGGGTAACACGCCGGTGGCTTGTACTTCCTTGTATTCTAGCTATTAATTATTCCTTCAGAGTAATAGGGCGCTCTTCTTCTTCTTCTTGTGATCTTTTTCGCTTGATAATTATCTATTCGTAGCTCGCCTTCCTTTAGTGTTGGGGGAATCCACCACCCCGGGAGGCGGGTCACAAACCCCCGGCTAACACCCGGTACCCATTCACTGCTGGGTGGACAAGGGCTCTGGTTTTAAACAAGGAAAAGTGGCAAGACACATACCTTCAGTCTGCTACGGAGCCGTGCGTGGTGGTGTCTGGCATCGCTAGTCGTTACCCGACGCGGATGAGATGCCGCAGCTCACCACTCTTGTCCCATCACCCCAAAACAATATCACCACAACCGGCTGGGTTTGTTATATGGCCTAATTTCGTTTGTATACTTAACCTGTTCAGTTCATGAGTCAGAAAACATCATATATACTCAATTTATGAGTATTTGTATGTATCCTCAACACCACCCAATAGGCAGTTGCCTTGTTTTAACAGCTTAACGTCTTTACGTACGTCATCAATCTCCCCGCGTAATACCAAAACAGCTGATGACAGTTGCTAAGTTGTTAAGCATGGAAGTCAGCGTCTCGGGATGTGCCCCCTGAGCTGCAGCACCCCAGACACTCACTGCCAGGTGTATGATGCCTTTAGAGACACCGCAGAATGGATACACTACCAACAAATATATCATGATAAAAAGTCATTATATGTTATTTTCAATACGTTACTAAGTTAATTTTCATTAAAACCAGACCTAAATGTAATTACTTTCATATTTGCTATACGATTCATGTCTGCGCTGCCGCCGCTCAACTTGTGAACACAAAGAGCTGCAGCCGAGGCAGCTGAGTCTCGGCCCTCTCGTGTTTACAGTGCCTGCAGACGGTGTGGTTATATCGTTCTTTCGTTAATTACCCTATGACGATGGAAAATCAAGTGAAGTATTTGCAAAACATCAACTTATCCTAGCTGACATTAAATGAAAAGACTGAAATCAAGCGGTACCGACTTTATTTTCAAGTAATACTGTAATTCTACTATCCTCACCTCAGCCATCCCCTCTACTACCAACACTACCACCCCCACCATCCCTTCTACCACCACCACTACTACCATGCCCTGAAATCCGTGAACATCAACTACAAATCATACCTGAGATAGGTAAAATTTGTATATCCTACTGTTGTGTGAAGTTTGCAGTCCCTCCATTGTATTTTATTACGAGCCGCCACTGACTAGTGTCCTTAAAGTAATCGTCCAGACCATTTCATCATTCCTGATTTGATGTAGTTAGAGTATAGCCACTATCGAGTGTATCAACAATATGTTGTCACTTTTTGCATCCAGTCAGCCGTTTTTGAATAATCTGCAATAAAAATCTATAAATTCACCGAGCTTCGAAAACTCTGCTGGCAACTGGCAGACGATGCACCCACGGCTCGGTGGTCTCCTCTTCCCGCGCTAATCTAGAAACACAAGCGTTAAATATAGTACTTGAAGAATTTTGGGTGTTTCTGATAGATTTTTTTGCGATATGGTATACACATGCATCATTGATGGGTGCAGCAAGACAGTTGTGCCTTTCCAGAAAAGTTTGCGCACGTATCAGACTAATAGGCGAGAAATGTGTTTTAAAAAAATTGTGCGTCGTACGAACGTTGGTGCGTTGGGGTGAAGGTAGGGAAACGGGGCTGGGTGTTGGTGGTGGGGGAAGAGGGTGGGTGTTAGTGGTGGGAGAAGTGGGTGGATGTTGGTGGAGGGGAAGTGGGTGGTTTTTGGTGGAGGGGGAAGTCTGTGGGTGTTGGTGGTGGGGGAAGGGGTGGGTGTTGGTGGTTGGGGAAGGGGATGGGTGTTGGTTGTTGTCGAAGTGGGTGGGGTGTTGGTGGTGGGGGAAGTGGGTGGATTGGTGGTTAGGGTAAGGGGTGGTGTTGGTGGTGGTGGGAAGGGGGTGGGTGTTCGGTGGTGGGGGAAGGGAGTTAGTGGTTGAGGAAAGGGGATGGGTGTTGGTGTTGGGGAAAGGGGGTGGGTGTTGGTGGTGGGGAAGGAAGGGTGCGGGTGTTGGTGGTTGGGGAAGTGGGTGGATGTTGGTGGTGGGAAGAAATGGGTGTTGGTGGTTGGGGAAGGGGTGATGCTGGTGGTTGCGGAAAGGGAGTGGGTGTTGGTGGTTGGGGAAGGGGGTGGGTGTTGGTGGTTGGGGAAAGGGGTGGGTGTTGGTGGTTCGGGAAGGAGGTGGTGTGGAGTTGGAAGGGGGTGGGTGCTGGTGTTGGGGAAGGGGGTGGGTGTTGGTGGTTAGGGAAAGGGATGGGTGTTGGAACTGGATATGTGGGTGGGAACGGGGGTGGGTGTTGGGGAAGGGGATGGGTGTTGGAACTGGATATGTGGGTGGGAACGGGGGTGGGTGTGGGGAAGGGATGGGTGTTGGAACTGGATATGTGGGTGGGAACGGGGGTGGGTGTTGGGGAAGGGGATGGTGTTTGGAAAGGATATGTGGGTGGGACGGGGGTGGTGTGGGGAGTGGGTGGGTGTTGGGGGTGAAGTAGAGTGAATAATAGCAGATTCTTGAAGGACTCCAGCATCCCCTTCTCTCTCTCTCTCTCGGTGAACACCTAAAGTGACGTCATCAATAATATTTGCGGGCCTGTTGAGAGGGATGAAACATTTTTCCCCGCGCTTTTTACAAAAGTCGTGTTTTTACGGAAATACGGCGTGGAAATGAATTATTTTTTTTAACACTGAGGGGAAAAGACAAGGAACTGAAATTGTGGACCAGTAATACTGACAATGCCTCACCTGAGGGGCCGGGCATGGCCGTGGTGACCTTGTGTTGCAAGGAAACACTCAGGTAGACATGACGCAGGTGAAGCGGAAGACCCGAGGCACAGTACGACAACCTCTCCCGCACAGCCTCCAGCGGAGTCGCCTCCACCAGTGCCACCACGCTTAGTCTTCGTGTCACCATGTGGCTGTGTTGGCCCGCGTGCGGTGATTTGTCTGTCCCAAGCACTGTGCAGGCTAGTGTTGCCCACCCTCCCTCCCTCCCCGCCCGCATATTCGCCAAGTCTGGAAAAAGTCTGGATCGCCTACTCCACTCTTGTACACGTTACGGTTAGGTTTGGTCAGATATACTACGGGGATTTACAGTAACTTTGTGTGGGAATCACAATGAGGGTATTTTTGAGAAGATCCTGTGTTTAGCGCCCTTCACACATGATGACGGGGTGCCAGACTCCCTTCCTCTCTTCCTTCCTTCCTTCACTCCGGCGCGGACCTCATCGAAGAGTCGCAAAGAAGACAGTGTGAACAAAAGGATGAAATTAATATTGAGTGCAAGAAGAGCAAACCTTGCCAACAGTGCATATACAAGGATCGTTTCCTGAGGACTGTCAGCGGCACGACTTGACTTATGACAATCAAACTACTCCCTTGATCCTTGATCAATATATGCATTTTTATTTTTCGTTAAAGAGAATTCAATTCATTTGAATTGAAAATATAGGTCCATATTTTAGGGGAAATATTTTCATCATAAGTAAAATGTTATTGAGGATTTTTTTTTTACATTTTGATAATGTTAAAGTGTGTGTGTGTGTGAGTGTGTGTGTGTGTGTGTGTGTGTGTGTGTGTGTGCGTGTGTGCGTGTGCGTGTGCGTGTGCGTGTGCGTGTGTGAGTGTGAGTGTGAGTGTGAGTGTGAGTGTGAGTGTGAGTGTGAGTGTGTGTGTGTGTGTGTGTGTGTGTGTGTGTGTGTGCGTGCATGCGTCGTGCGTGCGTGCGTGTGTGCGTGCGTGCGTGCGTGCGTCCGAAAAAAAGTACTTCAGAGGCACCCTGCTTGGTCCGCTCTTTACCGCCGCCCACAAAACTTCAACCACAATATTATGTACGTGTATATATGTGTGAAAATATATATATAACAAATAATTTTTCTCTTTGGAAGGTGTAAGGAAATGTAGCTATGTGGCCTTTGTCCGTGATAATCTTCCAGAAAAATGTGACATTTCCGCAGAGAAGAAAATGTTGTCGTTTCCCTGAGTCTGTCCCTTCCGGCGCGGGAAAGATAGAAAGATGGAAAAGAAAGTCAAGAGATTGAGAAAAGAAAAGAAAAGAAAGACAATTGTTAAGAGATTTCGAAATAAAGTTGCCCCGTGCGGTGTAGACATCATATTTGAAGGAGAGAGGAGGTTTATAATTCAATTATACGTTCGAGCGATTTCCAATTAATTAGCGTAATATATAGTATACTTAAAAGCCTCTCTCCAACTTCCTCCTCACTCTCGCTCTATCTCTCTCTCTGACCGTCCATTCCCCCAGCGGCGTTGTCCCGATGCCTCAGGCCACAGCTCTTCAGGGTCTCTCTCCTCCCCCCTGTCGTTACCGCCGTCCCCCCGCGCCCCTCAGGGATTCCAGGTCACCGCCGTCCCCCCGCGCCCCTCAGGGATTCCAAGTCACCGCCGTCCCCCCGCGTCCCTCAGGGATTCTAGGTCACCGCCGTCCCCCCGCGCCCCTCAGGGATTCCAGGTCACCGCCGTCCCCCCGCGCCCCTCAGGGATTCCAGGTCACCGCCGTCCCCCCGCGCCCCTCAGGGATTCCAGGTCACCGCCGTCCCCCCGCGCCCCTCAGGGATTCCAGGTCACCGCCGTCCCTTCCCCCCCTGGCCCGTGTTTAGTCAAGACCACCGAGAGACAAGGCCTGGTGGATCGCCCGTGACGTCACACCATAAGGATACAACCCGCTCCGCTCCCCGTACAAGTTTACCTACCTAATATAATGTTTATCAGTATAAAAGATATACTGTTATCTTCGGAAATGTTTTTTCTATAATATTATCAAATAAAAAACCGTAAAACACACAAAGAAAAGGCCATTATGAGACTTTCAAGAAATATGCATTAACTTAAACTCTTCGCCATTTAATATTTTGCACGCAAACATTTTACATGGAGAATATCAATAGAACCGGAGTTTAATTAGCTTTCCATTGATATATTTCCTTTTCTGATAAATGAACTAGAACCATGCATAAATTAGCGTTAACTAAATAAATAACATCATGAAATCGGGTAATTTACCCGATTTCATGACGTTATTTATTTAGTTAACGCTAATTTATGCATGGTACTAATTCATTTCTCAGAAGAAAAAAATATATCAACGGAAAGCTAATTAAATTCCACTTCTATTGATATTCTCTATGTAAAAAGTTTTTTCACAAAATATTAAATGGCGAAAAGTTTAAGTTCATGCATATTTCTTGAAAGTCTCATAATGGCATTTCTTTAGTGTGTTTTACGGTTTTTTATTTGATAATATTATAGAACAAACCTTTACAAAGATATTAGTATATATTCTATACTGATAAACATATATTAGATAGGAAATTACCCGATTTCAAGATTTTTTATATTTAGTTAACGCTAATTTATGCATGCCGCTAATTCATTTATCACTAAACAAAATATATCAATGGAAAGCTAATTAAACTCCGCTTCTATTGATATTCTCCATGTAAAATGTTTGCGAGAAAAATATTAAATGGCGAAGAGTTTAAGTTAATGCATATTTCTTGAAAGTCTCATAATGGCCTTTTCTTTGTGTGTTTTACGGTTTTTTATTTGATAATATTATAAAACAAACATTTCCGAAGATAACAGTATATCTTTTATACTGATAAACATTATATTAGGTAGGTAAACTTGTACGGGGAGCGGAGCGGGTGGTATCCTTATGGTGTGACGTCACGGGCGATCCACCAGGCCTTATCATCTCGGTGGCCACGGTTTAGTGCGGTAAAGGGACGTAGAATAAAGGCAGCGGAGCGTTACGCTGCCCCGTCTGGAGGTAAGGCGTCGGATTCCACATTTTTCCCTTGACTGTAAAACATGAAATGAAAGAGATTCAGGAATGTTTTATCGTTAAGCTTCCATGCACTGGCCGGGCGAGGAGACGGAGAGGGCGATCAGGGAAATACCTTAGAAAACTATACACTTGAGAGAGAGAGAGAGAGAGAGAGAGAGAGAGAGAGAGAGAGAGAGAGAGAGAGAGAGAGAGAGAGATTACATGGAAAAGGATACTAGTCAGTGTCTACAACTTTTTACATATACTATAAACTACTGTTTTAGCTAAGCGAAGTTTGAACTTTAAATATGAATCTTTTCCTTTTTTTTTTCTCTCTCTCTCTCCTCTCTCTACTCTCTAATCGTCTTTCTACTTCCTGCCTCGCAACGTATGCTCGATCCTCGAATCTATCTCTGGCAGTGAGGAGTATCTCGATGACGATCTCTACGTCTCTCTCAACTACATTCTGAAATCTTCTCATGTCTCATCTCTTTCTTCTTACTCTTCTTCTCTAGCTTTACTTTCATTAATCTTCCTTTTTTTCTCTCTCTCTCTCTCTTATCTCTACTCTAATTATGTCTCTTCTTACTTTTCGTCTTTTTCTTCCTGGTATCTCTTTTTCTCTAGGCCGTTGCTCCTCTTCTTCGCTCTCACTCATTTCCTTCCTTCCTTCTTCTTTCTTTCTTCCTTCAATCTCCTCTCTCCTTCCTTCCTCCTCTGCTCCCTCGCTTGCACTCTTACCTAATGTGTTATTTATCTTCGTAATTGCGTATTTTCATCCATGTTTCTTGTGCTTATCATTTTTTGTTCTTCCCTTCTTCCTTCTTCTTTTTGTCTTATTCCTTCATATGTGTGTCCTTTTTCCGTCTGCCCCTGTCCTCGCAGGGTGGAGGTATGGAGGGAATGGAGTTGTTACCAAAATAAATAATAATAATATATATCGTTAAACAAAGCTTGAAGTGAAATACGATACAAGAAACAGTTTTTTTCTGTATCAGTCTGTCTATCTATGTATCTCTCCCTCTCATTTGTTACTCACATGATGTACAGAAGTTATTAAGTGAAATGGAAAAGCTTCATAACGCTTAGGCCGCCTTCAAGCCAATCACCTCGTCAGTTTGAAAAGATCGATCGCCAATTCTCGCTTAATTAACCAAAAAAAAACCGATACCATGAAACACACTGGAAATAATTTCTACTGATTAAGTTGATTTATTTTATTTTGCTATTATGATCATGGTTATTTTGATTCCTTGTCAAATTAGAGTTTTAGCGTTGTCGTATGAATTAAATTTGTGAAGGAAGAGAGATGGAGGGGGCGGGGGGGGCACGTTTGCTGGGAGGAGGAGGGAGGGGTTGTCAGGTGGTGGTGACGGCGGGGGAGATGAGCACGCGGCTACATCACCTGTACCCCAATGCCGCGGGACGGGTCATCGTTTATTATTATTATCATTATTATTATTGTAGTTATCGTCATTATTACTATTATTACTGTTCTTATTATTGTTGTTTTTATCATTATTATTTGTACTGTTATTATTTTATTTTGATCATTGTTACACCCAACACTGTTCTGCTCTGTGCTGTGCTCTGTGCTCTGATGGGTGGGAGGTGATAGGTGATGGGTGGGGTGTGATGGATGATGGGAGGGGGGTGATGAGTGGGGGGTGATGGGTGGGGGGTGATGGGTAATGGGTAATGGGTGGGGTGTGAAAAAAACAAGAAGACTTAAAACATACAGTAGAAGCAAATGAGACCCTTTTCTACGTCTACTTCCCTAAAAATAAGAGAACAAGTGATGATACCTTGAACTGACATATTAAAACATTTGCATTTAGGCATAGGCAATAGGAAAGTATTATGTTAGTTTGAGAAAAAAGTTAAGTTGATACAGTTGGTGACAGGTTATTGAGAGATGGTTAGGGTTATTACCATGCAAGGGAAAGAGTTTTAGAGGCATGGGGTTAAGGGAGGACAACGGCAGGGAAGTTCTTGTGGACGTTATAATAAAATAGTAAAGGAAGTTGGATGGCGGTGATTTTTTTAATAATTGATTTATTAATATTCTTTACATCACAAACGACTGGTCAAGGGTAAAAAGAAAAGC
Organism: Chionoecetes opilio; assembly: GCA_016584305.1. Taxonomy (NCBI): domain Eukaryota; kingdom Metazoa; phylum Arthropoda; class Malacostraca; order Decapoda; family Majidae; genus Chionoecetes; species Chionoecetes opilio. The sequence goes on from JACEEZ010008738.1 coordinate 39,053, forward strand.
ATCAAAAAGCCCGCCAGCTGGCAGTCCCTATAGAACAGGCAGTGAGAGATTGTAGAAAATGGGGTGGGAATATCAGAGAGTCTGCAAGTGAATGGAGAGGAGAGGGAGGGAAGGTTTATGAGGATCGTTAAGGAAGTGTGTGGAGAGGGCGGGGAGAGGGCAAGGAAGGAGCATGAGAGGGAGACACAGGGGAAAGGGAAGACCATGAGAGTGAGACACAGGGGAGAGGAAGGAGCATGAGAGGGAGACACAAGGGAAAGGGAAGACCATGAGAGTGAGACAGAGGAGAGAGGGAGGAGCATGAGAGGGAGACACAAGGGAAAGGGAAGAGCGTGAGCGTGGCCGGACAGTTTGCCTACGGACAGTTTGCCTACGGACAGTTTGCCTACGGACAATTTGCCTACGGACACTTTGCCTACGGACACTTTGCCTACGGACAATTTGCCTACGGACAATTTGCCTAAGGACAATTTGCCTACGGACACTTTGCCTACGGACACTTTGCCTACGGACATTTTGCCTAACGGACACTTTGCCTACGGACACTTTGCCTACGGACACTTTGCCTCAGTGTTTCCACAGGAAAAATTTTCTTTACCTTGGTTAGGTTAGGTTAGGTTAGGTTAGGTAAGGTTAGGTTAGGTCAGGTTAGGTTAGATTAGGTTAAGTTAGGTTAGTTAGTTAGCAAAGTGTCCGTAGGCAAAGTGTCCGTAGGCAAATTGTCCGGTAGGCAAAATGTCCGGTAGGCAAACTGTCCGTAGGCAAACTGTCCGGTAGGCAAATTGTCCGTAGGCAAGTTGTCCATAGGCAAACTGTCCGTAGGCAAACTATCCGGGTACCAGAGTGAGACAGAGGGGAGAGGGAGGAGCATGAGAGGGAGACAAAGAGGGGAGAGGGAGGAGCAGGAGAGGGAGACAGAGAGGGGAGATAAAAAGACGAAGTAATCAGGTGAAGGTTGATATGGTAAATGTGTCCAAAAATATCATACGTCAAGTAAAAGTTGTATTGAAAGGATGTGAATGTGATGATTGAAAGGATTATCCCCCTCTAATGTGAGGGGGATAAGGATACGTATATGTAGGCAGAGAGCTTCCCCGAGAGGAGTCACTTAGGCAGCGCCATTTTGATTTCATGGAATGCAGCGATCCTAGCGGACGGGGGGGACGCATGTCAAAATATAATTACTGTGTTACGGTGTTGTGCCTTTTCAATACCCTCAAGACGCAAATATATGTGGATGATGGGTGGGGTGTGATGGGTGATGGGTGGGGGGTGATGGGTGATGGGTGGTGATGGTTGGGGGGTAATGGGTGGGGTGTGATGGGTGATGGGTGGGGGTGTGATGGGTGATGGGTGGGGTGTGATGGGTGATGGGTGGGGGTAATGGGGGTGGGGGGTGATGGGTGATGGGTGTGGGTGTGTGATGGGTGATGGGTGGGGGTAATGGGGTGATGGGTGGGGGGTAATGGGTGGGGGGTGATGGGTGATGGGTGGGGGTAATGGGTGATGGGTGGGGGGTAATGGGTGGGGTGTGATGGTGGGGGTGATGGGTGGGGTGTGATGGGTGATGGGTGGGGGTAATGGGTGATGGGTGGGGGGTGGTAATGGGTGGGGGGGTGATGGGTGATGGGTGGGGTGTGATGGGTGATGGGGGTGGGGTGTGGATGGGTGATGGGTGGGGTGTGATGGGTGGGGTGTGATGGGTGATGGGTGGGGTGTGATGGGGTGATGGGTGGGGGTAATGGGTGATGGGGTGGGGGTAATGGGTGGGGGGTGATGGGTGATGGGTGATGGGTGGGGGTAATGGGTGATGGGTGGGAGGTAATGGGTGGGGGGTGATGGGTGATGGGTGGGGTGTGATGGGTGATGGGTGGGTGTGTGGATGGGTTGTTGTGTGTAATGGGTGATGGGTGGGGGGTGTAGATGGGTGGGGGGTAATGGGTGATGGGTGGGGTGTGATGGGTGATGGGTGGGGGTGTGATGGGTGATGGGTGGGGTGTGATGGGTGATGGGTGGGGGTAATGGGTGGGGGGGTGTGATGGGTGATGGGGGGGTGATGGGTGATGGGTGGGTGTGTGATGGGTGATGGGTGGGGGTTGGTGATGGGTGATGGGTGGGGGGTAATGGGTGGGGTGGTGATGGGTGTGATGGGTGGGGGGTGTGATGGGTGATGGGTGGGGTGTGATGGGTGATGGGGTGTGGGGTAATGGGTGGGGGGTGATGGGTGATGGGTGGGTGTGTGATGGGTGATGGGTGGGGTGTGATGGGTGATGGGTGGGGTGTGATGGGTGATGGGTGGGGTGTGATGGGTGATGGGTGGGGTGTGATGGGTGATGGGTGGGGTGTGATGGGTGGGGTGTGATGGGTGAGGTGGGTGTGGGGGTGTGATGGGTGATGGGTGGGGTGTGATGGGTGATGGGTGGGGTGTGATGGGTGATGGGTGGGGTGTGGATGGTGGGTGGGGTGTGATGGGTGATGGGTGGGGTGTGATAGGGTGGGGTGTGATGGGTGATGGGTGGGGTGTGATGGGTGATGGGTGGGTGTGATGGTGTGGGGTGTGATGGGTGATGGGTGGGGTGTGATGGGTGATGGGTGGGGGTGTGATGGGTGATGGGTGGGGTGTGATGGGTGGGGGTTGATGGGTGATGGGTGGGGTGTGTGATGGGTGATGGGTGGGGGTTGTGATGGTGTGGGTGTGATGGGTGATGGGTGGGGTGTGATGGGTGATGGGTGGGGTGTGATGGGTGGGGTGTGACGGGTGATGGGTGGGGGTTGTGACGGGTGGATGGGTGGGGTTTGATGGGTATGGGTGTTGTGGGTGGTGATGTTGTGTGATGGGTGGGGTGTGATTGGGGTTGATGGGTTGGGGTGTGATGGGTGATGGGTGGGGGTGTGGATGGGTGATGGGTGGGGGTTGGTGATGGGTGATGGGTGGGGTGTGATGGGTGGGGTGGGTGATGGGTGATGGGTGGGGTGGTGATGGGTGATGGGTGGGGTGTGATGGGTATGGGTGGGGGTGTGATGGGTGATGGGTGGGGTGTGATGGGTGATGGGTGGGGTGTGATGGGTGATGGGTGGGGTGTGATGGGTGATGGGTGGGGTATGGGTGGGGGTGTGATGGGTGATGGGGGGGGTGATGGGTGATGGGTGTGGGTGTGATGGGTGATGGGTGGGGTGTGATGGGTGATGGTGGGGGTAATGGGGGGGGGGGTGAGGGTGGGGTTGATGGGTGGGGTTGTGATGGGTGATGGGTGGGGTGTGATGGGTGATGGGTGGGGGGGTAATGGGTGGGGTGGGGGGATGGGTGATGGTGGGGTTGTGATGGGTGATGGGTGGGGTGTGATGGGTGATGGGGTGGGGTGTGAATGGGTGATGGGTGGGGTTGTGATGGGTGATGGGTGGGGTGTGATGGGTGATGGGTGGGTTGTGATGGGTGATGGGTGGGGTGTTTTGATGGGTGATGGGTGGGGTGTGATGGGTGATGGGTGGGGTTGTGATGGGTGATGGTGGGGTGTGATGGTGTGATGGGGGGTGTGATGGGTGATGGGTGGGGGGTGATGGGTGATGGGTGGGGTGTGATGGGTGATGGTGGGGGTGTGATGGGTGATGGGGGGGTGATGGGTGATGGGTGGGGGTGATGGGTGATAGGTGGGGTTGTGATGGGTGATGGGTGGGTGGGGGGTGATGGGTGATGGGTGGGGGGTGATGGGTGATGGGTGGGGGGTGATGGGTGATGGGTGTGGGTGGGTGTATGGGTGATGGGTGGGGGGTGATGGGTGATGGGGGGGTGATGGGTGATAGGTGGGGTGTGATGGGTGATGGGGTGGGGGTGATGGGTGATGGGTGGGGGAGTGATGGGTGATGGGTGGGGTGTGATGGGTGATGGGTGGGGTGTGATGGGGTGATGGGGTGGGGGGATGGGTGATGGGTGGGGTGTGATGGGTGATGGGGTGTGTGTGTGATGGGGTGATGGGGTGGGGGGTGATGGGTGATGGTGGGGTGTGATGGGTGATGGGTGGGGTGTGATGGGTGATGGGTGGGGTGTATGGGTGATGGGTGGGTGTGATGGGTGATGGGGGGGTGATGGGTGGGGGGTGATGGGTGATAGGTGGGGTGTGATGGGTGATGGGTGGGGGTGATGGGTGATGGGGGGGGTATGGGTGATGGTGGGGGTGATGGGTGATAGGGGGGTGATGGTGATGGGTGGGGGGTGATGGGTGATAGTGGGGGTGATGGGTGATGGTGTGGTGGTGATGGTGATGGGTGATGGGTGGGGTGGTGATGGGTGAGGGTTGGGGGGTGATGGGTGATGGGTGGGGTGGGGTGATGGGTGATGGGTGGGGGTGATGGGTGATGGGTGGGGGGGTGATGGGTGATGGGGGGGTGATGGGTGATGGGTGGGGGGTGATGGGTGATGGGTGGGGGGTGATGGGTGATAGGGGGGTGATGGGTGATAGGTGGGGGTTGTGATGGGTGGGTGGGTGGGGGAGGGTTTATGGTGATGGGTGGGGGGTGATGGGTGATAGGTGGGGGGTGATGGGTGATAGGTGGGGGGGGTGATGGGTGTGGGTGGGGGTGATGGGTGATGGGTGGGGGGTGATGGGTGATGGGTGGGGGGTGATGGTTGATAGGGGGGGGTGTGGGTGATAGGTGGGGGGTGTGGGTGATAGGGGGGGGGTGATGGGTGATAGGTGGGGGGTGATGGGTGATGGGGGGGGGGTGATGGTGATTAGGGTGGGGGTGATGGTAATGGAAGGGGTGTGATGGGTGGGGGTGATGGTGATGGTGGCGGTTGATGGGTGATGGGTGGGGGATGATGGGTGATGGGTAATGGGTAAATCTTAACTGGCACAAACGTGGTAATGGTGATGGGTGATGGGTGAGTTAGGGAGATTATAGTCTCTTTTTTTTCTTTTTTTTACGATGCGAATTTCCATTTATCTAAGGTCTCATGTTGAATGATGCCAGTTGTTGATATTAGGGTTAACTATGATGAATACAACTGAAATTTAGAAGAAGCGTAGTATTCCTTTCTCCTGGCATAAATATCAGTCAGTAAGTAGCAAGAAGTCAGGTTTTTCACGCGTAAAAACAACAACAGAGTAGTGAGTGAGAGGAAATCGGTGACTGTGTCTTTAATGCTGATTGCCAACATGTAGCCATTCCTTGTTGTTGGTTTTGCCTTTTATTTACGTATGTTCTCTTGTTTATCCTAACTAATTTTGGATGGGTGTGGGGTATGGGTAATGGTGAGTGAATGGGGTGTGTGATGGTAAGGTTGAGTGAATGGTCCCGGGGTGATGGGTAATGGGTAGTGAATGGGTGGGGGTGATGGTTAGTGAATGGTGTGGGTGATGGGTAATGGGTGAGTGAAATGGGTGTGGGTGATGGGTAATGGGTGAGTGCGTGGGGGGGGAAGATGGTAACGCGTGTGGGGTAATGGATGGTGAATGGGTGTGGGGTGATGGGTAATGGGGAGTGGAGAATTCCTCCCTTCTTTGATTCTTCTTTCTTTCCTCGTCGTTTCCCTCGCATCTTCCTTACCCTATTCCTCCTTCCTTCCCTCTCTCCCACCTTTCTTACACCCCATTCACCAAAATGAGTGAATTCCCCCTCTTTTGCACGGGCGACTGTCGAGCCCCCCCGTCCGCTAGGATCGCTGCCGTCCATGAAATCAAAATGGCGCGCCATGTTAAATCACCCGAGTGACACCTCTCGGGGAAGCTCTCTGATGTAGGTCAGATATAAATGATTCTAAGTCAGCGGTCAAGGATTGCATGGAAATGTAGAGGCAAGTATTTTGAACGCCAGGCAAATACATAGAGAGAGCGACAATAGAATATTAGTTATGTGCGCACAATGTTGATTTGTTGCGTTATAAGCCGAGTTTATAAAGTGTGTGTGTGTGTGTGTGTTCGTCATCATTATCAACATTGTCATTATTATCATCGTCATCACAAACATGCTGTTAGGTGGATAATGACAAGGGTGTTCTGACCTTATTTATATTTTACGGGATGAGTCAAGGTCGCTGTGTTTCGTTATTTTATTATTGTCATTATCATCATTATTAATATCATTTATGTTATTGTTATTATTTAGTCCTTTTTCTACATGACAGCCAGAATTAATTTTAATCCCGTGTAGCACCGCATAGCCAGTTCCCTCGTCACAGGTATAATGCCTATGTAAACAATATGTTTAACGATATATCAGTGCACCAAACAATCATATGCAGGGTGTAACACGAGTTTCTGCAAATATTGATACAGGAGGAAGGGCATGTTATTCTAAGCAGAAAATATTCTATACCCATATGCTTTTTGAAGCTTCCTTTAGACGTGAGATGAAGTGAACAAAATGAGCGCGGCCAATAATTAACAATGGCAGGCGACGTATGGAGTAGTGCAGTGTGTACTCGCGGTTGCCTCTCTGTTAAATTATGAATGATTTAATCATAATGTTTACTAGTAATGGAGCATTACATTATCTTATAACAACACAATTGGTATTAATGGACATGTTATTTACCAAATAAGCAGTACATGAGAACAGCAGGGCTGTAATAAACAATACTGTAAAAGGCTAAGTGGCATTGTGTTGGGGCGGGGGAGGATGTAACACCTGACACAGCTGGCGGCAAGACTCGCAGCCTATAGTCTTCACCTCCTCTCCCGCCCCAACACGTTGCCAAGTAGCCTTTTACACTATTGTTTATTACAGCCCTACTGTTCTCATGTACTGCTTATTTGGTAAATAACATGTCCATTAATACCAATTGTGTTGTGATAAGATAATGTAATGCTCCATTACTAGTAAACATAATGATTAAATCATTCAAAATTTAACAGAGAGGCAACCGCGAGTACACACTGCACTTCTCCATACGTCGCCTGCCATTGTAAATTATTGGCCGCGCTCATTTTTCTCACTGCATCTCATGTCTAAAGGAAGCTTCAAAAAGCATATGGGTATTTCTTTTACATTTGTGCCTATAGCGCCTGTAGGCTGTGGTGACCCAAGGCTCGGATGGTAGGTTCTGGAGGTTCACTTGACGGTTCTGATGGTCCTCTCCCGTTGGTGGCGCAGGCAGGATTCTTATAGTGACGCCTGTGAGGCTCATGCCGCCCCCCTGTGTCCTCCGATGCACTCGCAGTCGAGGTCAAGTTATAGGCAGGGCATGGGTGTTCTTAGGCCACTCGACGGTGCAGAATTTTGGGTTTCGTCGGGGATCGACTCGGGTCAGCGAGAACGCCAGTCCGAGACTCTAACCGCCCGCTACGCCCCTGCAGAATAACAGCTCTTTCCTCCTGATAGCATATCACAGAACCTCGTCGTTACACCCTCCCTTCCGCACTGTCATTATCCTGACTTCTGCTCTCTCTCTCTCTCTTCTCTTTCCTCCTCTCCATCTCTCTCTCTCTCTCTCTCTCCTCTCTCTCTCTCATCTCTCTCTCTCTCGCTCTTCTCTCTTCTCTCTCCTCCTCTCTCTCCTCTCGTCTCTCCTCTCTCTCTCTCCTCTCTCTCTCTTCTCTCCTCTTCTCTCTCTCTCTCTCTCTCTCTCTTCTCCCTCTCTCTCTCTCTCTCTCTCTCTCTCTCTCTCTCTCTCTCTCCTCCTCTTCTCGTCTCTCTCTCTCTCTCTCTCTCTCTTCTCTCTCTCTCTCTCTCTCTCTCTCTCTCTCTCTCTCTCTCTCTCTCTCTCTCTCTCTCTCTCTCCTCTCTCTCTCAATCTCTCTCTCTTCTCTCTTCTCTCTTCTCTCTCTCTTCTCTCTCTCTCTCTCTCCTCTCTCTCTCTCTCTCTCTCTCTCTCTCTCTCTCTCTCTCTCCTCTCCTCTCTCTCTCTCTCTTCTCTCTCTCTCTCTCTCTCTCTCCTCTCTCTCTCTCTCTCTCTCTCTCTCTCTCTCTCTCTCTCTCTCTCTCTCTCCTCTCTCTCTCTCTCTCCTCTCTCTCTCTCTCTCCCTCTCTCTCTCTCTCTCTCTCCTCCTCTCTCTCTCTCTCCTCTCTCTCCTCTCTCTCTCTCTCTCTCTCTCTCATCTCTCCTCTCTCTCTCTCTCTTCTCTCTCTCTCTCCTCTCTCTCTCTCTCTCTCTCTCTCTCTCTCTCTCTCTCTCTCTCTCTCTCTCTCTCTCTCTCTCTCCTCTTCTCCTCTCTCCTCTCTCTCTCTCTCTCTCTCCTGGGTTCAAATGATGTTAGTAATATTTAATGCAATAATCCATCTGGAGTGGGATCAGTAATGGACGGGGGAAGTCCTAGTCGTATATACAGCATATAATATACATGCAATCTACACTGAGTGCCACAGAACATCAGTATACGTTTTGAGGAGAACATTGATGACTTAAAAGTTTGGAATAGGACTGGCGCACAGCCTGTTGATGCTCTTAGTGCAGGATAACAAAAAGTCTACCTTGTGACCCCTTGCTGTGTCATTCACCCATGGTCTTGTCCACGCGAGCCAGCCTCGCGATCATCAGTTTCACCCTCAGTGCGAGCTTGGAGCTCATTATTACCCATCTTTGGGTAACCTCACACACCACACACTCCCATCCCCTTGCTCAAGGGGGACAGTAACCACCCGAGTTTCGCAGTGAAAAAATCCCCGGGTATGAACGGGGTCGGTGATCGAACGCCGGACCACAGAATGGTGCCGGACGCCCTAACAGACTGAGCCGTCCAGGCGGTTAAGAGGCAGAGGCAGGTGTGAGTTGTTGGTGTGGCGCGGATTGGTAGTGTTTGTGTATAAACTAAGGGTCGATTTCTCAGTCGTTCCCTTTCGTTGGGATCCTTACCAACGAGCGGCCATTTCCATCACCAACAACAAATCCGATTTCTCAGTCTTTTGTGCCGCTGTTAGTTTGTATCGATACCATTAGGCCAGGAGCCAGGTACCGCCCTCAGGATGTTTTCTGCTACCTTTTTTTCACTCATATTTTATGATAATCTATACCTTCGGCCATCGCATGGTGGTAATGAACACTCTCAACTCGGGGCCGTTTGCCCTGGGGGGGCTCGAACCCCCATTTTCAGGTCCCATTTGTGTTTGAGTTAAGTAACTTCGAAAATTGTGTCACTGTGGGGCCAAATTTAGTCATTGAGTCACCAAATAGGTATAGAATCATCCTGAAACAATGGGAAAGGTGATAGAGTAAGATTTATGGGCTTAACACAGTTTTATTTCGTTGGGCGAGCTAAAATATCATTAAGAATTTTTTTTATTAGTCATCCACATTCAAATTTAATGTACTAAACCAATATTTACAAGCCATTATACATGAATGACATGGGCTCATTTACACTTTAATAACTTCTCCCTTTCAAAGGCTTCAATATAAAACAAAAAAGAACTCTCTACCTTATCAAATAGGGTCACTGTGGTCAAAAGCCTTACGGTCCCCCCAAATCACTTAAAATCGCGGGCGTTGCTTACAACTTACCCCAGCATCCTTTCTTAGACAATATCCATCATTTTGATGTTGATTTATTAGTTACCAAGGTGCTCGATTTCTCACATACTACGAACTTATTCGTAGTATGTTCGGTAGTATAGGTTCGTAGTAGGTTCGAATTTCTCGAACAATTATGCTCGATTTCTCACATACTACGGGCACTTTTTGGAACACATTGAGAAAACACACCCTGGTTCAGAGAGACTACTGCGTGCTGGAGCTATCAGTGTTGCCATATCGCTTACACCAGGCAACCGCTGCCATACTGACAAAATAATAGAGGAGACAGCTATGAGGTGGCTCAAGGTGAAATGTGGACCTGGTACGTATTCTGCTGGTATCAGTGGTATTACCACTAACTATCAAGCAACCTAACGTCACATTTTGACTGCACATGCTAAGGGGGAGTGTGTGGGTGCATTGTGGAACATGGTTCATCCCAGCGGTAGCGACTCAAATAAACAGCAAAGAGACCTAAGACCAAGGGAGATCGCTCGATCTGAGGATCAGGTAAAGCGAACGATCGAAGCTTTCCAATCTTTTATAAACCCATTTCAACTAAATATCTCTCAAGCACTGACCAGCTTGTCTTCAGGAGCAGCTATGCCTGAGAATATGCGCCATGATGTAATGAACGCTCTGAAGAATGATAAAGCCCAAAAAGAGGATTTCATTCGTGATTGACTTCTCACAAAGACAACCCCATTCTTCGATGCCATCAAGAGAAACAACTTCAAGACAATGTCCAGCACAGCACCAGTCAAAAAGGTTATCGCATCGAATCAGAAGGTGATCCAGCATAAGGCCACAAGTGGGTTTCTATTTCAAGTTTTTATTAAATCACAGGTCCTGGGGCTACAGGTAAGCATCTCTGACCTGATGACGTATCCTCTAACTGTGACGCCATATTCAATTGCAACAATTGATGGGGTTTTTCCAAAAACAAACAAAGCCCTTGGGATGAATTACCTGATCAAAGATGCCAATAATGCTCAGTTGCCTGCTCCTCATGAATGCGCTCTCATTCAAGATGGTAACTCCTCCTTCTACATGAAAGACGTGCCCCCAACAATGAAGACGATATCACAGAGAATCCTAAGTAGTCTACCTGCTGCAGCCATAACAGTTTTTAGCACAGACAGCTACGTCGACAGACTCCATTCCCCAAAATCAGCAGAACGTGATCGTAGAGGGTGTGGTGAAAAGTTCATTGTTGAAGGGCTGAACCTTCGCCGACCTGCCGACTGGCAAGCCTTTCTCACCAATGACGGCAATAAGAAGGCATTAATACATCTTCTTCGTGAGCATTGGAGCTCTCCATCTATGATGGAAGAGATTCGTCGAAGGCAGATCATCTTTATCGAAGCTGGTGAAGCGTTCAAGCTTGTATATCTCAATGGAGTAACGTCGCAGGAATATTTACAAGATATCTGTTCGAGCCATGAAGAAAGTGATGTACGGATTGTCATCTATATCAAGTACCTCGAACCCAAGATGCCTCACATCAAAACCATCAGAGTTAGAGCACGGGATTCGGACATATTCTTCATACTTCTGTATTTTACTAAATCATTCACGGTAGACATTCTTATGGACTTGGGAGTGAAGCTTATCAACATCAACCAGTTGGCTGAGAACTACTTCCAAGAGTACGAAGCACTGTTGTCCCTGCATGCCTTTACTGGTGCTGACTGCACTTCATCATTCAAAGGCAAAGGGAAGGTTAAACCAATCAAACTACTCAGCCAATACTCAAAGTTCGTTGAAATTTTCGCTGCAATCGGCTCGCAATGGACGCTTGACGATGAGCGTATTCTTGCAGGCATCGAGGAGTTTACATGTCGCCTATATGGCGCTGGGCCGCGAGTAAAGAAAGTCGATCAGGCAAGAGAGATTAAGGTCAAAAAGATGTGTGGTACAAACCTGGATCTCCGGCCTGATGTATCAATTGACATGTCAAACTTTCCACCGTGCAGAAGGGTACTCATCCAGCACATCAAGAGAGTAAATTTCCAAGTCAGCATCTGGCGTAATGCCCTCGATCACTTCCCACAAATACCCGCCCCTGCTGACCATGGTTATCAGGTCACATCAAATGAAAAACTTGAACCACTGTGGTTCGAGGGAGACGTCATCCCCCAGGTCCTTGTTGATATCTTGGCAGAAGAAGGCACTGACGAAGACAATGATGATGAAATCCACACAGTGGATGATGATGCAAATGGAAATGATGCGAGCGATGACGATTTATAATTTAGTTCTATGTAAGTAATTGTTTTCCTCCTAGGCTGTATCTATACTCTGTAGACTATAATACTAAGTTGTATCTATAATGTACTACCTATAATACACGCTAACTTCAGTAGATATTGTAAATTTGTAAAATAGAACCATGAAATTTACATCAAGATCCTGGTTACCGTCCGAGAAACTTGAAGAAAGAAAGACAGAAGCGAATCAGAAGATCCTGCGTTCGTTAAATGACATATAAGTGATTTGGGGGGCTAAGGCTTTTGACCACAGTGACCTTATTTGATGAGGTAGAGAGTTCTTTTTTGTTTTAAATTGAAGCTTTTGAAAGGGAGAAGTTATTAAAGTGTAAATGAGCCCATGTCATTCATGAATAATGGCTTGTAAATATTGGTTTAGTACATTAAATTTGAATGTGGATGACTAATTAAAAAAATTCTTAATGATATTTTAGCTCACCCAACGAAATAAAACTGTGTTAAGCCCATAAATCTTACTCTATCACCTTTCCCATTGTTTCAGGATGATTCTATACCTATTTGGTGACTCAATGACTAAATTTGGCCCCACAGTGACACAATTTTCGAAGTTACTTAACTCAAACACAAATGGGACCTGAAAATGGGGGTTCGAGCCCCCCCAGGGCAAACGGCCCCGAGTTGAGAGTGTTCATTACCACCATGCGATGGCCGAAGGTATAGATTATCATAAAATATGAGTGAAAAAAAGGTAGCAGAAAACATCCTGAGGGCGGTACCTGGCTCCTGGACTACATAGATTGGAACCTTTGGTAACGCCGAGTTGGGCAGCCTAGTGCCTCCCCAACGATGCTTACTAATGCAATTATTTATCAAATACCACAAATTCTTTCTTCCATTTGGGTATATTTTCTTCTGAATAAGATGAAAAAAGGTATCAGACAATGCATCAACACGGTAGAGGGTTTTAATGAAAGAAGGAAAAAAACTTAGAATAACTTGGATGGCCGCGGTGAATCACGTCACCACTCTGCCTGAGTGATGGAAAATGCATACATTCCATCCAAAGTCAGGAAATAATTACTATTTATACACATCAATAATAACGATTATTTATAATAATAATTAATATTTTTGATTTATATTTTGTTATTTAGTCTATATATGTATATATTTTTTATATTCATTTACAATTATTGCTTGTATTTATAATAACATGACATATAACCACTTATGTATATATTACGCCTATGTACCTACAATATTACCAAGTATGGAAGACTATAGCGTGACAGATCAAATAATAAATTAAGGCAGACGGCGGTTAAACATTAAAGTTGTCTGCTTGACTGTAAATAGTAAATAAATAGTAATTATTTCCTGACTTTGGATGGAATGTATGCATTTTCCATCACTCAGGCATACCAACAGTACCGAATCTGCCGTATTTGTTTCATTGTGGTCCTTACCATGTTGGGCAGCTCCTGGTTCACGAAAACAGAGACTGAGAAATCGGATCTCTTTGTTAGCAATGAATGTTACCAGGTTGGTAAGGCTTTTAGTTAGGGAGCTTTCCAAAGGACTGAGAAATCGGCCCTAGATATAGGTACCCTATTTACAACCACCCTATATTAGTGAGGGGAATAAGGGGAAACATCGTGACACGCTGGACAAAAGTGCCATTTTTTTTTTATGTTTACCTATGGACATACTTAATAAAAAAATCCCATGCTCCAAAAAATCGGACCATATTATCAGGTGATTATGGGTCAAAATACAAGATGGCGGCCGAAAAATGGAAAAAAATCGATAAATAATGATAACTTCGCTAATATTGGACTTAAAAACATGTGTAAACTATCTTCTATTTGTAGGTAATGATGCCCAGGGAGTCGCTTGGAACCATCAGATTTTGCATTAGATCATCAGGAACTAAGATAATGGTCACATGTAGAAAAAAAGGGGTCGCTCGATATGAAAATTTACGTTTCGTGAGACATGTTTTAATGACTTGTTTGTTGTCCTCAAATAAATGTGTTAGATGTTGAATATCATCTTTCGTATATCATGTGTTTACTTGTAGGCAAATTGATAATTTGATGCTGTATATTTCACTTTGTCTAGTGTGGTACTACTCCTTACCGAAACCGACCGAAATTGAACGAAACCGGGTGGTAGGGTTGGGGGTAGGGGGGTGAGGTTAGGCTAGGTTAGGTAAGGTAAGGTTCAGGTTAGGTTAGGTTAGGTTAGGTAAGGTAAGGTTTAGGTTAGGTTAGGTTAGGTTAGGTTAGGTAAGGTAAGGTAAGGTAAGGTTAGGTAAGGTTAGGTTAGGTTAGGTAAGGTAAGGTTCAGGTTAGGTTAGGTTAGGTTAGGTAAGGTAAGGTTCAGGTTAGGTTAGGTTAGGTTAGGTTAGGTTAGGTTAGGTTAGGTTAGGTTAGGTAAGGTAAGGTAAGGTTAGGTAAGGTTAGGTAAAGGCCGTGTCACACGGACACTTTTTCCAGCATCAAATGTCCGGGGCTGGCCCCGGGAGAAGCAGATATAAATGGCCGGTTTTGACCACTTAGCGACCAGGTATTGATCTGAAATTTTGCCAAGGACATGTTGAGATACCCTGCATACCCCCACCAGCTTCAGAACCAACATTAACCTTGTTTGAGCCCTGGTTTTAGGGTCGGTTAGGGTCGGTTAGTGTACAATTCGTTCGGTTTCGATAAAAAGGACCGCCCTGTCTAGTGCCCTCATAAAAGATTTCATCTGGACGTGATGACCTTTGTTTTCTATTTTTGCGTGTATTTATTACTGTGACGTCGTTTTAGTTATGTCAAGCTTCATCCACACAATACAGGATTGATTGATGATTCTAATTTCTAACACAGAAAGTCGCTGACGCAGACTGGCCTGCTGGAAAAGGCATCTATATAACGAATGGCACCACAGTTATTTTCAGAGGCACAAGTTACGTGATGTCAGACTGCACACAGGAGGAAGCAGACAGCAGGATTGTTGTTCACATTGTACATGCTCTTCAGCACGGGCCAAGAAAGTACAAGTGCGTACGGTTGACACAGATGTGCTTGTGATCCTTGTCGGACATTTCTTCGATCTCCTGCAACTGCAACCTGACCTCGAGCTCTGTGTAGCATTTGGCGTTGGCAAAGACTTTTGTGTTCACAACATCAACACCATATCTCAAAGCCTTGGAGAAAGGATCGCCCGTGCACTTTCTGTATTCCACGCATTTTCTGGGAGTGATACTACCTCGTATTTCTTTGGGAAGGGCAAAAAAAGTGTCTGGCAATCATGGAAAAGCTACCCTTTGGTTTCTGAAGCCTTCCTCTTCATCTGGAATCACCCCTTCGAAACGTTGGACACTGGATCGCCTCAATTTAAACAACTTGAACGCTGCACAATCGTCATGTATGAAAGACTAGCAATGACGCCGACATAAACGATGCGAGGCGGGAGCTGTTCTCGAAGAAAAGCAGAAGTCTTGAAAAGATTCCACCAACTAAGGTACTTCTTAGGGTATTAAACATATGTTTTAATTAAATGACTAGTTTGAATTTTGGTGTATACTCAATCAGTTTATCTTATAGCAATGCACACATGTACTTATGTTGCAGGATGCACTGGCACAACATGTCAAGAGAGCTATCCTTCAGTCTGTAATTTGGTCAGCAAGTCGGCAGGCCCGCGTTACCATACCGTCACCTGAAGAGTTTGGATGGAGTCTACAGGCTGGCCAATGGGAACCACTTTGGACGACAATACCAGAAGCTGCAAAAGCTTGTACTGAAGTTATGAAATGCGGCTGTAAATCCGAGCGCGGTTGTCGCATCTGCAAATGTATCAAATCTGGGCTGAACTGTACTGACCTGTGTAGCTGCAATTGCGAAAAGAACTAACTTGCTTGTGTTCATTAGTGTACTTCATATACATGATAATGGTTCAGTTTCATTAAAAATATGTCTACAGCAAAGTATGTCATACACATGTACAAAAAAATTGTACATTGTACATGTATAACAAATGTGTCTCACGAAACGTAAATTTTCATATCGAGCGACCCATATTTTTTCTACAAGTGACCATTATCTTAGTTCCTAATGATCTAATGCAAAATTTGATGGTTTCAAGCGACTCCCTGGGCATCATTACCTACAAATAGATAGTTTACACATGTTTTTAAGTCCAATATTAGCGAAGTTAACATTATTTATCGATTTTTTACATTTTTCGGCCGCCATCTTGTATTTTGACCCATAATCACATGATAATATCGTCCGATTTTTTGGAGCATGGGATTTTTTTATTAAGTATGTCCATAGGTAACCACAAAAAAAAAATGGCACTTTTGTCCAGCGTGTCACTATATTATCACACTATTAGGCTAATTCCCCTCACTATATATATCACAGCTGCCGGAATGAAGACAAACACCATGATTTACGGGCTGAAGTTATGACATTCGTTTACGTTTGACGGTTTTTCTACATCAAAATGTTGTGGAATCAATTTTAGCTATAAGCAGGAAGTCCAACAATTAAAGGGGATAGTTACATCGGACGTCTGAGTTGTGTCTGTTACAACATACAAGTGATGCGCGTCTCTCCAGCTTGCAGGAAACAGACAGCCTTGGGGCGCCACTCGCGATGATTTGTAGGGTGTTCCAAGTGAGGCAGAGGCGGTGATGAGATTGCCTGGTGACGCTTGATGGTGATGGAGTGTTGATATCTTATTGATTGCCAGGTAGAGTGATTGACGAGTTATTGTGTTGTAAAAATGAATATGGCTTGAGGTCTTGTGCAATCTTTAAGGCTTGACAGTCTTTTTTTTCGTTCTCTCTCTCTCTCTCTCTCTCCTCTCTCCTCTCTTCTCTCCTCTCTCTCTCTCTCTCTCTCTCTCTCTCTCTCTCTCTCTCTCTCTCTCTCCTCTCTCTCTCTCTCTCTCTCTCTCTCTCTCTCCTCTCTCTCTCTCTCTCTCTCCTCTCTCTCTCTCTCTCTCTCTCTCTCTCTCTCTCTCTCTCTCTCTCTCTTCTCTTTCTCTTTCTCTTTCTCTTTCTCTTTCTCTTTCTCTTTCTCTTTCTCTGACCTCAAACAAACAAAGGCAGCGCAATAGTTACAATCGCTCGAAGTCAGAACTCACCTCAGCTATCCAGGGACCCCCACCGCCCGGACTCAGCTACATGCCCCTTTAAAAATAAAGTGTCCGCCCCCCCACGACCCAACATTGTCCTGCCGTGCGGGGTCGGCATCGTGAGCCGCGTCACGATCGGGCACAACAGATCTCTTACATTCTTCTCCATTGCAGCTGACACAACCTTAGGAGGGAGACGGAATGAAAATAACAGTGTGTCGATTTTACAAACACAATGGGACTCAAGCCGAGATGTCGTGTTCCCCATTGGCTGGTAGTATTTTTTACATGGTGCAATGTATGTATGTATGTGTGCGTATGTTTTTAGGTATATTTGCAAGGCTTTTTGTTAGGTTTTAATCCCCATGACTCATGCAAGAGGAATGCAATAGAGTGGTGGGAGCGAAAAATGGGCCTTTTTAGCGGCATTTGAATTTTGATGAGATGATTCATCGGCACTGCTGCGTCTACGGGGCTGGAGTGCATAAATAGCAACAAAAGTATTCCAGGCAATACATAGAGTCTGGCAGTAAATACATAGAACACGTGATGTACTCGATGCTTTGACAGAGAATGGGTAATGAGTGCTGACATAAGATGAGACAACGAGAAAAGAAAGTCAGGAGAAAAAGTCCAAGTAAGCTGCTGCAAACCTGACACTAAGAAGAGACAAAAGAGAAGGTACACAACACAACACAATGATCAGAGGAAAAAACTTACGAATAGAAATATATAATATAAATTACGCCTCGATTTTTAAGGTGAAAGACACAAAGTCAGTCATAGACTTTGGTGCATTATGTATAGTTTTTTGTGATGACAAAACCGTTGTGTTTGTAACAATGTTTGTCCGGGAAAAGGAGTTTAAGAAGTCTTCATGTAGGAACTGTATGGTTGTGATGTGTCTTGTGTTTGCCTTACCTGTGTTGCAGTAAAGGATATGAGGATAGGATAATATGCACATCTGTCTATCTATTTATCGTACTATATATCTGTCTATCTAGTTGTTTTTGTATCTATCTATATAACTGTCTATCTTTCTTTATATCTATCGATCAGTTTTTAATGGTAATCTTTAGAATAGTTTACTTACCTTCCTTTCTGTATATATTTTTCAACCCTCCTAAAACTTTTCTCTTTGAAGAGGAAAAAACCTCAGCTTATCTTAAACTCACTCAACTTACCTGATTGATGCTTTTTGTTGTTGTTGTAAAGTAAGATTATATTAACAGGATTTTTTCACTCAGATTTTTTTTTCGGGTTTAGGTATGTCTTACCTGATTCACAAGTGATGAGTTTTACCTGTAATCTAGCTATACCTGGGTCGTTAGTGATTCAAGGGGAGTCACCAGCGTCGAGTCACGGGTGTCGAGTGCGTGGCATCACCAGCGTTGAGTCACGGGTGTCGAGTGCGTGGCGTCACCAGCGTTGAGTCCCTGGTGTCGAGTGCGTGGCGTCACCAGCGTTGAGTCACGGGTGTCGAGTGCGTGGCGTCACCAGCGTTGAGTCACGGGTGTCGAGTGCGGGGCGTCACCAGCGTTGAGTCACGGGTGTCGAGTGCGTGGCGTCACCAGCGTTGAGTCACGGGTGTCGAGTGCGGGGCGTCACCAGCGTTGAGTCACGGTGTCGAGTGCGTGGCGTCACCAGCGTCGAGTCCCTGGTGTCGAGTGCGTGGCGTCACCAGCGTCGAGTCCCTGGTGTCGAGTGCGTGGCGTCACCAGCGTCGAGTCCCTGGTGTCGAGTGCGTGGCGTCACCAGCGTCGAGTCCCTGGTGTCGAGTGCGTGGCGTCACCAGCGTTGAGTCTCTGGTGTCGAGTGCGTTGCGTAAAAAGCGTCGAATCCCTGGTATCGAGTGCGTGGCGTCACCAGCGTTGAGTCACGGGTGTCGAGTTCGTGGCGTCACCAGCGTCGAGTCACTGGTGTCGGGTGCGTGGCGTCACTGGCATTGAGTCACAGGTTTCGAGTACGTGGCGTCACCAGGTCGAGTCACGGGTGTCGAGTGCGTGGCGTCACTCGCATTGAGTCACATGTGTCGAGTCCGTGGCGTCACCAGCGTCGAGTCACGGGTGTCGAGTGCGTGGCGTCACTCGCATTGAGTCACATGTGTCGAGTCCGTGGCGTCACCAGCGTCGAGTCACGGGTGTCGAGTGCGTGGCGTCACTCGCATTGAGTCACATGTGTCGAGTCCGTGGCGTCACCAGCGTCGAGTCACGGGTGTCGAGTGGGTGGCGTCACCAGCATTGAATCACGGGTGTCGAGTGCGTAGCGTCACCTGCGTCGAGTCCCTGGTGTCGAGTGCGTGGCGTTGCCAGCGTCGAGTTACGGGTGTCGAGTGCGTCGAGTTACGGGTGAATACAACGTTCCCAGCGTTGTATTCATAGCAAACACGTAGAGAGTATGTTTCATTTTTCTTCCTTATATTATGTTTGTTCATATACCACTTTTATATATATATATATATATATATATATATATATATATATATATATATATATATATATATATATATATATATATATATATATATATATATATATATATATATATATATATATATATATATATATATATCTGGACTGTTGACGCGCCAGTGTTTTGAAATCGCAAGGCTTTGTTTGTTTGTTTAGAGGATAATTCCTCAAGAGCCGTAGTGATTTACCGCTGCAGCTTAGTGTTGGCCGAAGCCACCACCCCGGGAGGGGGGTCACAAATCCCCGGCTAACACCCGGTACCCATTCACTGCTGGGTGGACAGGGGCTCGGGTTTTTAAGAAAGACCGCCCATCTATCTTCGCTCCGCCCGGGGATCGAACCCGGGACTTCTCGGTTGTGAGCCGAGCTTGCTAACCACTACACTACGGAGGCTGCATAGAGGCCCTACTGGTCCCATCTACATACACCGTCCTTGACTGTACCGAGAACGCATAAGTGTGGTTGGGGTGTGGCTAAGGTGTGGTGGTGGTGGTGGGGTGTGGTGGTGGTGGTGGGGTGTGGTGGTGGGGTGAAGGTGTGGTGAGGGGGTGCGAGTGGCTGGGAGATGAGAGGAAATTATGTGTAATGGTTGTGGGTGGGGGTGGGTGGTTAGAGTGTGGTAGGGGATAGAGGATGGGGGTTATAGTGTGGTGGGGGGAGATATTGGGGTGATGGGTGTGGTTATAGTGTGGTGGGAGGAGATATTGGGGTGTGGTTATAGTGTGGTGAGGGGAAAGGAGGGGGATGGTTATAGTGTGTTGGGGGGAAAGGAGGGGGATAGAATATTGAGGAAAGATAAGAGGTAGTTGTGGTTATGGTTGTGATAGTGGTGGGAAATATTGGGGCGTGGTTAATAACTGGTTATAGTGTGGTAGGGGGTAGAGGAAGGGGATGGAATATTGTGGAAGGATAGAGAGAGGTATGGTTGTGGTTGTGGTAGTGGTGGGGGGATAGAAGGCTGGTGTTAGGAGTGGTGTGAAAGTGGGAGTTGTAATGGGTTGTGGTGGAGTGTGGTTGTGAATGTGGTGAGGAGTGATAGTTAAGGTGGCAGGTGTTGTGAGTGGGTTGTGAGGTGTTTAAAGTGAGTTGTGAGTTGTTAGGAGGTGTTGTTAGAGAGTTATAAGATATTATTAATAATCATGAGGTGTTGTGAGTGGGTTGTGAGGGTGTTGTGAGTGGGTTATGAGGTGTTGTTAGAGAGTTATAAGATATTATTAATAATCATGAGGTGTTGTTAGTGGGTTGTGAGGGTGTTGTGAGTGGGTTATGAGGTGTTGTTAGAGATTTGTAAAATATTATTAATAATCATGAGGTATTGTGAGTGGGTTGTGAGGGTGTTGTGAGTGGGTTATGAGGTGCTGTTAGAGAGTTATAAAATATTATTAATAACTATGAGGTGTTTTTATTGGGTTGTGAGTGGGTTGTGAGGGTGTTGTGAGTGGGTTATGAGGTGTTGTTGGAGCGTTATAAGGTATTATTAATAATTATGAGGTGTTCTTATTGGGTTGTGAGTGGGTTATGAGTTGTTGTGAGGGATTATGAGTGGGTTATAGATTTTATGAGTGGTTATGATGTGTTGTGAGTGGGTTATGAGTAGTTATGATTTGCTGTGAGTGGGTTACGATGTGTTGTAAGTGGGTTATGAGTAGTTATGATTTGTTGCCAGTGGGTTATGAGTAGTTATGAATTGTTGTGAGTGGGTATGAGGTGTTGTGAGTGGGGGCGTAGTTATGATTTGTTGTGAGTGGATTATGAGGTGTTGTGAGTGGGTTAAGAGGTGTTATGAGTTATAAATGAGTAGGTTATTAGGTGTTTGTTCTTGTGAGTGGGTTGTGAGGTGAGTGAAATCCGAGATGCATTATTAACTTTACCTCATATGGTTTTAATCACCCCCCCCCCCCCACACACACACACGTAACATTCATCACCATTGTTACATACCCTAAAATTACGTGCCAGTTTCGCGAAACCACGAAATTCAACCTCGGCCACTAACTCCCCCCCCATAAACCCCCCTCCTCCCACAACCCCGCCCCCACAACCCCTCCTCCACCTCACCGTAACCTCATTTCACACCCTTTCAACCAACCCCCTACACTTATCTCCACTAACCTCAACATCTCCATAACAGCCTCTTCTTTACTTTCGATATACTCCTATCATCTCCACTCATCTCCTATAGTTTCTTCTTTCACTCCTATGTAAACTACCTCACTATAAGCGACTTTCTATTAGGAACTGAAAACCTACGAAAATTCGCTTCGATACCCTTCCTGGTTACCGAGTGAATAGTGAAGTTGAAAACAGGATCTCCGACTTAAGGCCTTTGTGCAACAGGCCAATATTCCGTGCGTAGTCCAGATTTACAGTGGTCTATAGTTTGTTCAAAATATTCGTTATAAACTATTATATTACCTCTTGGTTATGATATTAAGAAATGTTGGAATGCGGTTAAATATTATGTAGTCTGGTCTTATCCAGCATAATTGTCACTAGTGCATTATTGAAGTATGATAGTTATGTAGGAGACAAAAAACTGACCGAATCATATACACTGAACTTGTTTGAGAGACTCCATAGCGACAGTGTTGGGGTGATTCCTCGTTCTTAATTCACATAAACTAAAAACTTAAATTGTAATACTAAAACTAATGAACTATAAACTAGAGGCAACTGTACACACACAGAACACGGAAAAACAGTAATACAACGGTCAATCATTATAAAACTCATTAACTCCCAATTATAATAATAGATCAATTTTATTTTTTTTACTAAGTATGTATTTCACTATTTTTTCACAAAGTATTTTTTCATGAATTTTTTTATTCACTGAGTATTCTTTTCACTGAGTATTTTTTCACTAAATATATTTTCACCAAGAATTTTTCAAACACACATAATGGGAGTAAATCGAATTAAAATTATTATATTAGATATATAGACATATTACCATCAAACATCATAAATGACAGATGTAATTATTTGTGCAGCCAGTACCGTTATAACGAAGACGTCATTCTTTCTAGCGTAACACGAGACTAGGGTAGCAGGATATCAGGATCTAATTAAGCTACTCAGTGAGTTTACAGACAACCTTTATTCTTTTCAATTGTATAAAAAAAATCTTTTGCCATGGTTGTGTTATCTTTGAGCGTAATTTTGTAATGTGTGTGTGTGACTTGTGTCTCGCCACCGTCATACTGCAATGGTTTAATTTAAGAAAGAGCGAGAGAGAGAGAGAGAGAGAGAGAGAGAGAGAGAGAGAGAGAGAGAGAGAGAGAGAGAGAGAGAGAGAGAGAGAGAGAGAGAGAGAGAGAGAGAGAGAGAGGAGAGAGAGAGAGAGAGAGAGAGAGAGAGAGAAAAAAAAAAAATGAAATATTGAGCCTATAGCGCCTGTCGGCTTTGTATTTTCCTTGAGGTCTTATATATGCGGGGGAAGCTTGTAGATTATGTCGATGATGAATAATGATAATATTAATGATGATGATGATGGTAATGGGGAGGAGGAGGATATAATTTATGATATACACATAAACATATTTAAGTCTATCAGTTGAGACACGCTTAGCGCCAGACCAAGGCTTTGCCCACATATCTCCATCAGAGTGACAGCACCTCGACACCCACCAAGAGTTGAAGGGAACCACAGGGGAGCGACAAAGACGAGACCGAACAGTTTTTTAGCAGCACTTGGCAAGTCTCGGTAGCACAGCGCTCGGACTGATGCACACACACACTTGCCACACACTTCGTTCAGATGGGGAATTTTAATATAATAATTATGTGTATATCGATATGGTTGATGAAAAGACTAGTTCAACAGTTTCTAGCTCTCCTCTATTTAAGACCCGAGCCGGCCCAACCGTGATCCAGGTTTAGTGGGTGAGAAGAGTGGCCACCGAGCTCTCACGATACACTCGATACACCACCAGGCCACCAGGCAGCAACTCACATATTCAGAGGCGAGGGGCGCCTTTCCTTCCAACCTGATGGGACTTGAACCACCGTACTTCCCTGTGGCATTGATATTAAAGACAACCCTGCCAGCCAGCCAGCCAGTGACAGGACGGTGACGGCCTTGCTGATCCCGAGTCCCTCGCGTGATATCGAGGCAGACCGAGTATTAACCACCTAAGCGGAGGTGCTTCGAGCATTTCAACTCAGC
>JACEEZ010008738.1:67500-85996 GCA_016584305.1 Chionoecetes opilio
GGAGAATGGACCTAAGGGAAAGCGGTGGAGTGGTGTGTCTATATACTCTTGCTCCTTTCTTATATCCTTTTGTTTTCTTTCCCTCTCTCTCTCTCTCTCTCTCTTCCTCTCTTCTTTCTCTCTCTCTTTCTCTCTCTCCTCTCTCTCTCTCTTCTCTCTCTCCTCTCTCTTCGTCTCTGTCTCTCTCTGTCTCTATCTTCTCTGTCTGTCTCTGTCTCGTCTCTGCCTGTCGCGTCCTTCGCGTCGCTCGCTTCCTGTCGCTGTCTCTCCTCTCTCCTCCCTCTCCTCTCGCTCTCTCTCTCTCTCTCTCCTCTCTCTCTCTCTCTCTCTCTCTCTCTCTCTCTCTCTCTCTCTCTCTCTCTCTCTCTCTCTCTCTCTCTCTCTCTCTCTCTCTCTCTCCTCTCTCTCTCTCTCTCTCTCTCTCTCTCTCTCACACACATACATGTCCAGTAAAGTCGCTTACAAGTTGGTGTGTTAGAGATGATGGGGAATCTTGCCTCCTCACACACTCCTTCAGTTAGAAGTTTGGCACAAAAGTTTGGAGAGTCTTAACTTTATTTGATTCAATGAAGAGTTTTATATCGGCTGCCAGAATCCATAATGTAGACTTGCTGGCTATGTAGGAGAGAAAAACGGAATGCCATATCTCTCTCGCTTGTGTATATCTCCGTATGTATGTGTGTGTGTGTGTGTGTGTGTGTGTGTGTGTGTGTGTGTGTGTGTGTGTGTGTGTGTGTGGTGTGTGTGTGCGTGTGTGTGTGTGTGTGTGTGTGTGTGCTGTGGTGTGTGTCGTGGTGTGTGTGTGTGTGTGTGTGGTGGTGTGTGGTAGTATGTGTGCATGGTGTATGTGTGTGTGAAGCATGTTGTGTGTGTGTTGTATGTGGATGTGTATTGTGTGTGTTGGTGTCCGTGTGTGTGATGGGCTGGTTGTGAATTGTGATTGTGTGTGTCGTGTGTGTGTTTTGAGTGTGAATCCTAAGTGTGTGTGTGTATGTGTGGTGTGGGGTGGTGTGGGTGGTGTGTGTGGTGTGTGTGGTGTGCGTGTGTGGTGGCCGGTGTGGTGGAGGCAACGTGCTGCTGCTGCGAGCGAACGCATTGCAATGAAGTATCTAAGGAGCATATGGCAATTATGAGAGAAAGTAATTGATGCCTATCCCACGAATAAATACGAGATGCGAACAATTCTGAAACAATACTTAGATTTAGTTACAGATTGTGTTACATAGAGTAAGAAAATCCCTAAATGTCGCCTCCGCTCTACTAAAGGAGGCGTAGCGAGCGTAGAGCCGATGCGTCCGGTGCCCGAGTCGATCCGAAGAACCAAACCTTTCGCACGTCGGGGCTAGACACAATCCGCCTATCACTCTACTCGACAGAGGCATCGAGAACAGGGGGGCGGCATGAGCCTCAAGGCACTTAAGAAACCTGCCTGCGCCACCAACGGGCGAGGACCAACCATCAGAACCCTCAAGTGAACCTCCAGAGCCTACCATCCGAGCCCTGGGTCACCACTGCCTACAGGCGCTATAGGCACAAATGTAAAAAAAAAAAAAAAAAAAAAAAAAAAAAAAAAAAAATAACGCAACAATTTCCTGATATTTTTCTACTTTATGTTAGCGGAGCTTTAGCTTGGTCGCAGGAGGGCAGAAGCTAAGACATAGAGAGAGGTCACGCGATGCGAGGCTGTGGAGGGGTCGGGGAGGCGGCCTGACCCTCGTTGTTGACCTGGCTGGGTTGGGAAAGGACGCAGCTTCCTGGCTATTTTGCTGTTTTTGCTAATCTATTATTCAGTTTGCCACCTCCAGCGTCTTCCTGGTGAATATCCCTTTTACACAGTATGATGGAAGGCCCCCCTCAGGAGGCCCCTGGCTGCCTCGGGGGACGGGTATTGATCGCTCACGTCCCTGTCCATCACTTTGTGTGGCTCACTATCAAGGAAACGCTGAAAACACCCTATCCGTCCATGCCCCTTTAAGGCACCGATCGTCCCATCCAAGACACACGCTGAAGATAATGATATGCAGGGTGGCTGAAGGGGAAGTAAAGCACACGTGTATGATACATATACATTAGGGTGGTCCTTATGTATACACAACAACACAATTTTTTGAGAAGTATTTGTCACACCCCCCAAACTGTTCTTTTTGGCCCAAAACCCCACTGTGTAAACTTTCATTAAGATATATGAATATTTAGAGGTGGCTCAATGCATCGGAAGGTTCTCACCTACGAGGTCTTGCACGCATCTGCAAACACAATTCTTACAAGTGATTTGTATTTTTCTATTTGTATTATCCTATATTGTTTTTTTTTATTATGTAATTAATTGTGTTCTCTTCATTTCAGACATTATTAAAACAATGGCTATGGCAAAGACAAACTGTAGTCATTCTATAACACACCATGTAAAGTTTTCAGGGAAAAATATTGATATTTAGAGGTGGCTCAATGGATTTGTTTTTCCACACTGATGGCCAAAGGGAAAAAAGGTGGATGAGCTATCAATTTAAACTAGTTTGAGTCCCCCCCACTTAAAAGTGGGTACTATCTACTCATTCGTAGGGGTATCATGGTGACCAGCCACTCATTATTACCCAATTCAGGTCTGCTTAAGAGCTTGAGAAAAACGTTTCCTGTGGTCAGCAACAACTTGAAAATATACTGCAGCTGCTCTTCATCCTTAGTCAGAAGACCAGAAAACTGTTGTACCAGTGCAACTCCCCGTTCAGCATGGTCATTCGTTACAGCCAGAGTTGATGCTAAAGCCTTTGCTGTTTGGAAGTCGGAATTTTCCTCCCACTGATATGCTGGCAATTCCAAAAATCCATCTGGTTACTTCAACTTCTGCAGTAGCTTACTCGAGTACTTTGTTGTAAAGTTTGCAAGTGACACTCCCTGTAACAGTTGCAGGTCCACTGTTGCACGTTTAGGTGGAGAATCCTCTTCATCTGCTGGACATGGTTGCAGCATAACATTTGCCATCTCTTGCTTGGTGGCAGTCACGACATCATCATCAAACAAAGCTAGAGCAACCAACTCTTCTGACAAGAACCAAAGGTGGCCTATCATCTTGTGCAAGGTGACATTGGATATACCTTTATGGATTGCACTGTAGGTCTGCAGCGATTTAACCAAGGTTAGGTCATTCTGGGATGCCTTCGCTGCACACGGAGCTGTTATCCAGGCTTTGACATAAATTATGGAGAAGAATATGTATAGGTCACGTAGCCCTCGCTGTTCCTTTGCAGTCAGTGTGAATTGGGAACGAAACATCCAAACGTTTAATGTGTAGATGGCCTTAGCCATCCAACTGGCATGATGCATAGCTCCAGGAGCAGCAAATCGTGTTCCACGAGGAGGTGGGACACCAAGGAAAAGCATGGTGAGCTCAATCAGCTCCTTGTAATCCTCTCTTGGTTGTTTCTCCTTCAGCGCCTTTTCCAGGAACTTCAGTGTTTCGTCTTTGGTATCAGCAACAGCGCTGACTGTATATTCATCACTGGAAAAGTCTTGAAAGGTATGCTGGGCAATAAATTCCCATCTTACTTTGAAACGTTTGAAAAGTTGTATTTCTGGACCAGACGAGAAACCCATGGCCTCATTAAATGCCGCTCCTGCCACAATTTCCAGAATGTGGTGCCGGCATCCAATATGTAAAAGATCATGACCAAGTAGCCTCTCCAGAATCACACATGCACCATTTTGTCGGCCTGTGTTTGACCTGGTTTTGTCAAAACACATTCCTTGGACTTTCTCCTCAACTTTCCATTCCTTGAGCGCATCATAAACTGCTCGAGCCTGTGCCTCTCCTGATCCTGAACAGATTTTTGGCACTGCAAGCAGTTGAACCTTCCCATTGTTAGACACTAGTACAGGAAGGCGATCAACTTTTTCTGAACCAGAAAGGTCTGGGAGAAGTTTGCCATCCCAATGAACAATTAAGGGCAACTGTGGGTCAAAGTTTATTAAGATTTCTGCTGCAGTGTCTTCTCTATGCATCTGACGTTCTAGACGAATGCTTAACCGATTTAAAACCACTGATTGGAGAACTTGGCTTAAGCTCCGTGCTGTTTCACCAACAATCATTAATGCTATTGTCTGACACCTTGTTTCTGTCCAAAGCTGCTGCAAGGCTTGGAGAAATCACTTGCTTTCGTCCACGCTTCTTTGGAGGGGTTTCCTCTTGACTTTTTCCAGCAACTGGTTCCTCTTCTCCTTCATTCTCCCCAGTACTGGAACTGGAACTGGATGTACTTTCCCAAGTTACCATTCTTTCACGCTCAAGAGTGCCCATTTCGTTTTAAATTTTCGCTTCCTTTCCTTTTCCTCTCTCCCCTCCTTGTGCATCTCCTTCCTCTGCCAATTCTTGTCCACTGATGTCATTGATCCTCTCTGTCCTTTTTCCCGTTGACCAATCAAAAATTGTCTCAATTGATCATTGAAAGAGCTTCAGCATGTGCAGTGTCAAACACATCCTGAAAGCAGTCCTTGAATTCATTCTCTTTTCTCATCTGGGTCGCTGTTTGACGGCTTGAATTCTTTTTCAGCCCCTTCCATTTTGTAAATATGGCTTCCCCCTTTTTGATGCAATGCTCTTGGTCCCTCATTGGAATTTTTTATTTATTCCAAAAAGTCTGCTACTTTCTCAACAGTCCTAGTAGCTGAGCTGTGAACTGTTTCACACTGCTGCCGATGAAATGTAGGAAAAAACCCAAAACTTGTTTGTTTGAGGGTAGTTTTGATACCATTAATATTGTCCACATAGTCTTCGATAAAGTACACTTTTTCACGTGTCCTATAAGCAGAATCACTACACTTTGTCTTTGGTATAGCCATTGTTTAAATAATATCTGAAATTAAGAGAACGCAATCAATGACATAATACAAATAACAAAATTCAAATAATTTGTCTTAATTGTTTTTGCAAATGCGTGCAAGAACAGTAGGTGAGAAACTTCCAATCCATTGAGCACCTTTAAATATTCATATTATCTTAATGAAAGTTTACACAATGGGTTTTTGGCCCAAAAGGAACAGTTTGGGGGGGGTGAGATCATTAAAAATCAAATTTGAAAAAATAAGGATCACCCTAATATATATATATACTAGCCGCAAAGCCACCCTCCGGGCGGACTTTTTGGCTAGCTCCTGCGGAGGGCTATTGGTGGGCCTTCTGGCCCACCACCTGTGTTTGGTGGGCCGAAGGCCCACCAAACACAGACTCTCCAGATAGCCCCTTCTAGCTTTCCTGAAATCATGGATGTAGAAATGTATGTATTAACGCCAACCTATTCACATCACCCCCAACCCATTCACTCACCCATTACCCATCACCCCCACCCATTCACTCACCCATTACCCACCACTCCCCACCCATTCATTCACCCATTATCCATCACCACACACCCATTCACTAACCCATTACCCATCACCCCCCATCTATTCCCTCACCCATCACCCATCACCCCCCACCCATTCACTCACCCATCACCCCACACCCAGTACCCATCACCCCACTAATTCACTCACCCATTACCCATCACCCTACATCAAGGTTTCCTCAATTCTCGCAACCCACTTTTTTTCACAATTCTCGCTAATAGGCTGCTAAAAAAAAGAAGAAAAAAAGTTCGGATCATCTCATAAATTGGCTTAAAACCTTCCCCTGCTCGAGCTGGTTCCAAAACCGTGCCATATGAGGGGATTCCGCCACAGGGGGCGGCACCTGGAGCGGACACACACACACACACACACACACACACACACACACACACACACACACACACACACACACACACACACACACTTTCGCTTATATTATTATAGATTGAGATTACCCATCACCCTACATCAAGGTTTCCTCAATTCTCGCAACCCACATTTTTTTCACAATTCTCGCTAATAGGCTGCTAAAAAAAAAAAAAAAAAGTGATCGAATATCTCATATATGGGCTTAAAACCTTCCCCTGCTCGAGCCGGTTCCAAAACTGTGCCATATGAGGGGATTCCGCCACAGGGGGCGGCACCTGGAGCGGACACACACACACACACACACACACCACACACACACACAGACACACTTTCGCTTATATTATTCAAGGTTTCCTCAATTCTCGCAACCCACATTTTTTTCACAATTCTCGCTAATAGGCTGCTAAAAAAAAAGAAAAAAAAAGTGATCGGATCATATCATAAATGGGCTTAAAACCTTCCCCTGCTCGAGCCGGTTCCAAAACTGTGCCATATGAGGGGATTCCGCCACAGGGGGCGGCACCTGGAGCGGACACACACACACACACACACACACAGACACACTTTCGCTTATATTATTATATATATATATATATATATATATATATATATATACATCAATCATTGGGGGTATACGCCGGGGGGGCGCGTCGCCTCGCCCATCCTACGACGCCACTCCCGGGGGTCACCACGCGCGAGTTCCCATGCAGGCTCCTTTTCCATACCAAGCAGCTCTCGACAAGAAACATCAACTTGCCCCAGCCACGAGCCTTGTGGGCGCCCCCTTGGCCTCCTCCACGCCGGATTGTCTCTTACAAATACAACCCGATGGGAAGGATCGGTTTCAGGGTAGCATGCCACATGCCCATATAGCCGAAGTTGGCGCTGACGGACTATGCAGGTAATGGGCCTCGATTCAGTCTCACGCTGCAATCGCTGATTTGACACGTAATCATCCCAGCGATACCCTATGATTCTGCGAAGACACTTATTACCAAAGGCATTGATTCGTCTCCAAGTCACTATTTAGTGTCCATGTCTCACAACCATAGAGTAAGACAGGGATCACAAGCGACTTGAAGATCCGGATCTTTGTCCTCCTGCACAGGTACCGACAACGCCAAATACTCCCGCTGAGCGAGTCCATAACACCGTGGGCTATGCCAATCCGCCGTAAGACTTCTTGACGTGACCCGCCGTCATTATGGACTGCGCTACCAAGGTATGTAAAACTTTCCAAGATCTCAATGTCCTCGCCACACGCATGAACAGACTGTACTGCTTCATCTAGTAAGTCTCCAAACACCTGGACCTTGGTCTTGAGCCAGGAGACCTCAAGTCCAAAAGGCTTTGCCTCCTCGTGCAGCGCCTCGAGAGCCATCACCAGGACCTCCAGCGACTCAGCAAAGATTACTGCATCATCGGCAAAAACAAGATCAGTGATCTTGGTGTTGCCGACGGATGCTCCACAATCACTTTGATCTACAACCTTGTCCAATACCCAGTCCATACAAGCGTGGAAAAGTGATGGGGCAAGGACGCACCCTTGCCTCACTCCTGTATTCACAGGAAAGAAGCTGGATACACCTGCCCCACATTCCACAGCACTCTCAGTCCCAGAATACAGACCAGTTATCAAACCAATAGTCATTGCAGGAATCCCTCGAAGTCGCAGAAGATCCCAGAGTGACTCACGATGCACTGAGTCAAACGCCTTCTTGAGATCAACATAGGCTGCAAGCATCCCCTGTCGAAACTCACGTCGGCGTTCCACCAGGACACGAAGCGCTAGGATACGGTCCATTGTTGACTTACCAGGCGTGAACCCAGACTGCTGAGGTCTCTGATGCTTCACCAGATGACTGCGAATTCGTGTCAGCAATAGATGGGCAAGCACCCTGTCTGGTACGCTGAGCAGTGTAATTCCGCGGTAATTGTTATAATATATAATATAATAATTGTTGTAATATATATATGCATATATAATATATATATTAAATATATATATATATATATATAATATAATATTATATATACATATATATATAATATATATATTATAATACATATATGTATATTATATCATTGATGATATATAAGTGCACATAGTATATCAATATGACTAGCTATAGTAACTTATATATCATATGGAATATGTTATATATAATGTGCATATATACCTGTACTGGTATATAGCATATGTAATTCGATACGTAATTAGTATATAATATATAATATAATAATTGATATGTATATATTTTATATATGCATATATATATATATATATATATATATATATATATATATATATATATATATATATATATATATATATATATATATATATATATATAATATGATATATATATATATATATATATATATATATATATATGCATATATATATATATATATCATATATATAATATATATATTATTATGATATATATATATATATATAGTATATATATAGCATTATATATATATGCATATATATATATATATATATATATATATATATATATATATATATATATATATATATATATATATATATATACATATATACGTAGTATATACGGGCAGGAGATTTTCTCTGAAACAGATCTCGTTAAAAGTGATAGCTAGTTCAGCGCTTATTATTTATCTTTTTAAAGATATTTTCTCTCTGTCTTAAGAGTGTCCTATTCTCTTTTGTAATCACTTGTATGACTTCGCCGTAGCTTGGCATTTTGCTGTATCGCGATTTCGGGTCTAAGAACCCTTCTTCAGCAGCATGTGGAAGATGTTTTCTCCTCAGGTGTAGAGGTGAGCATGACTTAGATGACGGATAGAGGTGAGCATGACTTAGATGAAGCGCTATTTATAGATGAAGTCTATCTGCCTGCCTGTCTACATCTGAGGAGAAAACATCTTCCACATGTTGCTGAAGAAGGGTTCTTAGACCCGAAATCGGGATACAGCAAAATGACAAGCTACGGCGAAGTCATACAAGTGATTACAAAAGAGAATAAGACACTCTTAAGACAAAGAGAAAATATCTTTAAAAAGATAATAAACGCTGAACTAGCTATACTTTTAACGAGATATATATATATATATATATATGTATATATATATATATATATATATATATATATATATATATATATATATATATATAATATATATATATATATATATATATATATATATATATATATATATAATAGTATATATTATTATATATAATATATATAACATATATATTTACATATTTATTAACTATCTTTCTATATATATATATCTGAAGATGTGTGTGTATGAATATATACTTCTTCTTTTCTACTCTTTCTTTTGCTGCAACATTCGCGGTCTTAGATCTGCTTCTATCTTGAACACATTCTCTCTAAACCTCATCTTCTTTTCCTCACCGAAACCCAGTTGTCTGTGAGAATCTGACAGCAGTCCCTTTTACTCTCATACTAAATTTATATGTGCTGCATATATCTCTCACCTAACTCCTCGGACTATGTAAAATTCTTCGACTATTTAACATCACAAGTGGAGCTTATCTCATCTCATTTTCCTTTAGCTGAAATTTCCATTCTTGGGGACTTCAATGTTCACCACCAGCTTTGGCTATCATCTTCTTTCACTGACCAACCTGGTGAACAAGCCTACAACTTTTCTATCCTCCAAGACCTAGAGCAGCTGGTGCAGCACCCTACCCGTATTCCTGACCGCCTTGGAGACACGCCCAACATTTTGATCTTTTCCTAACTACTTACCCTTCTGTTTACTCTGTAAAACTATTCTCTCCGTTGGGTTCCTCCAATCGCAATCTTATTTATGTAACCTGTCCTATCGTTCCGGTGCCGCCTCAGGACCCACCTAAGCAAAGGTGCTTCTGGCATTTCAATTCAGCTAAGTGGGAAGACCTAAGGCAGTACTACTCTGATTTTCCATGGAATGATTACTGCTTTCATGTCAGAGACCCATTTCTTTGTGCAGATAGCATAACTGAGGTCATAGTCTCTGGCATGGAGGCGTACATTCCATACACTTTATCTAATCCAAAAGCCCGTCAACCTTGGTTTAACTCTGTTTGTTTTCATGCTGTCCGTGATAGGGAGGCGGCTCACAGACGGTACCGTAACCATCCATCTCCTGAAACTCATGCCCTCTATATTTATGTACGTAATCATGCCAAATCTTTACTTCAACTTACCAAAATCTCCTTCATCCATAAAAAATGTCAAAATCTTTCTGAATCAATTTCCTCTCGTGACTTCTGGCATCTAGCTAATAACATCTCTAACAATTTTTCTTCTTCATCTTTCCCTCCTATGCTTCACCCAGATGGCTCCACAGCTGTCTCATCTATTTCTAAAGCTGAACTCGTCGCTCAAACCTTTGCTGAAAATTCCACTCTGGTTGATAAAGGGCTTGTTCCTCCTTCTTCTCCACCCTTTGACTATATTATGCCTGTCATTAAGATCCTTCGTAATGATGTTTTCTTTGCCTTGTCTGGCCTAGATCCTCGGAAGGCTTACGGTCCTGACGGAGTCCCTCCTATTGTTCTCAAAAACTGTGCTTCTGTGCCTGCACCCTGCCTGGTCAAACTTTTCCGTCTTTGTCTATCTACTTCCACCTCTCCTTCTTGCTGGAAGTTTGCTCACATCCAACATGTTCCGAAGAACGGTGACCGTTCTAATCCTTTAAACTACCGTCCTATAGCTTTGAATTCCTGCCTTTCTAAAGTTTTTGAGTCTGTACTTAATAAGAAGATTCTTAAGCATCTATCTGTTCACAATCTTCTACCTGATTGTCAGTACGGTTTCCGTAAAAGGCGATCTACTGGCGATCTTCTAGCTTTCCTAACTGAATCTTGGTCATCCTCCTTTAGGGGTTTCGGTGAAACTTTTGCTGTTGCCCTTGACATATCAAAATCTTTTGATAGAGTCTGGCACAAATCTTTAATATTCAAACTACTCTCATTCGATTTCTATCCTTCTCTCTGTACCTTCATCTTAAGTTTCCTTTCAAAGCGTTCTATTGCAGCTACTGTAAACGGACATTGTTCTTCTTCTAAATCTATCAATAGAGGTGTTCCCCAGGGTTCTTTCCTATCACCCACTCTCTTTCTGTTATTAAGTAATGATCTTCTAAGTCTAACTCAAAGCCCTATCCACTCCTACGCTGATGATTCTACCCTGCATTTTTCAACGTCGTTTATTAGACGTACAACTTAACAGGAACTAAGTGATTCACGGAGAGATGCCACCGAGCGCCTAAATTCTGATCTTTCTATAATTTCTGATTGGGGCAAAGCAAACCTTGTTTTGTTCAATGCCTCAAAAACCCAATTTCTTCACCTATCTACTCGATATAACCTACCAGATAACTATCCCGTCTTCTTCAATGACACTCAACTATCTCCTTCTTCTACAATGAACATGCATGGACTATCATTTACTAAAAATCTGAACTGGAAATTCACATCTCATCTCTTGCTAAAACAGCTACTAAGAAGTTAGGTGTCCTGTGGCGTCTGCCGTCCTTTTTTTTTCTCCCTCCCAGTTGCTTGCTCAGTACAGGGGCCTTATCCGCCCATGTATGGAGTATATCTCGCATGTTTGGGGAGCATCCACTCATACAGCTCTCCTAAACATGGTTGAGTCAAAAGCTTTTCGTCTCATCAACTCCCCTCCTCTGACTGACTGTCTTCAAACTTTAAATCACCGCCGCAATGTTGCTTCTCTTGCTATCTTCTACCGTTTTTTTCATGCTCACTGCTCTTCTGAACTTGCTAACTGCATGCCTCCCCCCCTCCCGCGGCATGGCTGCACAAGACTTTTTACTCATTCTCATCCCTATTCTGTCCATCTTCCTAATGCAAGAGTTAATCAGTATCTTTACTCTTTCATCCCTTTCACTGGTAAACTCTGGAACTCTCTTCCTGTTTCTATTTTTCCACTTTCCTACGACTTAAATCTTTTCAAGAGAAGAGTAACAAGACACCTCCCGAGCTACATTGGCACACTCCTCTTTTTTTATTCTCTTAATGTCTTGTTTATAGGGACTGGCAACTAAGCGGGCTTTGTGTTACGTATTTTTGTTGTGCCCTTGGCCAGTCCTTTGTGATGTAAAAAAAAAAGCAAAAAAAAAATACATGAGTAAATGGTGCGTTGGGACCACCGCCTCACCAGGAATGTTCTGCGTTCAGACTCAGCCTTGAATACATTGATGGCACAAAATTGGAATATTGGAGATACAAAAACATCCATCCCAAAACCTGCGCTCAAAAGATCAGCTCACCCCTGTATAACGGATACGAAACCCATATCCACCGTGAGCAATGAAATAACTCACCGCCATGGATTTCAGTGTGTGCGTGTGTACGTACGTGTGAGGGAAGTTGATGATATCAGATGAGGAGCAAATTACGCTCACTTCCCCTCACAGGGGCTCCCCTTCCGTACCTGTTCACTGCCAGGCGAACACGAGCGAGAGCGGGAAAGGAGACAAGCCCAAACTCCTTGATTTTTATTTCAGTGTAAATGTAATCCTCTTTAACTAAAATGTTGTGATCGCTCAGAGGACATTTCTCAGAACCATGATGCGATGTGTGTTACCTCGTACCTGTGTGTCTTGAGGCAATCAAGATAAAGTAAACATTGCGGAGGCTGAGTGGTTAGCGCCTAGAAGGGTTGAGCTCGGCGTCCCGAGTTCGAGTACCAATAGGTGTAAGTCTTTCCTGGATGTGGTGAGATCGACGTCCCGAGTTCGAGTTCTATCGGGTGCAGATCTTTCCTCTATCGTCGAATGGTCGAAGACTACCCACATGTCGCCCATCAACCCTTCCTTCGACGGCGAGTGCTTCGGAGGACACGGGGGAGCGGCATGAACTTTTTTTTTTTTTTTTTTTTTTTTTTTTTTTACATTTGTGCCTATAGCGCCTGTAGGCAGTGCTGACCCAGGGCTCGGATGGTAGGCTCTGGAGGTTCACTTGAGGGTTCTGATGGTTGGTCCTCGCCCGTTGGTGGCGCAGGCAAGATTCTTATAGTGACGTCTGTGATTAGAGGCTCATGCCGCCCCCCTGTGTCCTCCGATGCACTCGCTGTCGAAGGTAGAGTTGATAGGCAGGAGGGCATGTGGGTGTTCTTAGGCCACTCGACGGTGCAGAAAGGTTTTGGGTTTCTTCGGGGATCGAACTCGGGTCACCGAGAACGCCAGTCGGAGACTCTAACCGCTCCGCTACCGCCTCCCCGTACATGTACGGGAGATCTTGTCTGCATTACCACGGGCGAGGCTAACCAACAACAAGCCAGTGGTGTGTGTGTGTGTGTGTGTGTGTGTGTGTGTGTGTGTGTGTGTGGTGTGTGTGTGTGTGTGTGTGTGTGTGTATTCATCTAGTTGCATTCATCTTGTTGTATTTTACAGGGCCTGAGCTACGCTCGTATGGCCCCGTCTCCATAGCTACATCTTTTTGTATCATTCATCGTTAGTGCTTAGTGATGGCCAATACCACCACCCGGGGAGGGGTTCATCTCCTTATCTTTAAACATAACACTTTGATATCTACTCCCTAGAGGCTACTATTCTAAAACTACAATTAAGAATAATCCATAAACCAAAACCATGCGAGGGTATCGAACCATGGGTCAGCACTTGCAAGTTGAAACGTTAACCATTTAGCTATGGCACCTACACTGTCCAATAGGAGTGTGTTTATATGCAGGGGTCACTTCACCTCACACCCCAGGTCAATACTAGCCCCCCTGACACCTTAAGCTATATACCCCAGTACCTCACCCTGACACCCTAGGCTCTATCCCCCCCTAGGACAGGTGTAAAGCGTCGTTTACACGGCGCTGCTTTTATTCGCTTTGGACAAGCTTCTCAATTCGCTAGCGAATTCGCTGGTGAAAGCGTCTAAAGACGCGGCGTCTTTTATTCGCTTGCGACTAAAATCATGAATTCGCAGCGTCTGTTTGACGCTGCGATAAAGTTAAACATGTTCAACTTTACCGCTCGCGCCTAGCATTTCAGTTTGCAGATGGTGCTGGCTGGAACTCTGAATAATAGCTCTAGGGACTGATAGGAGTCCCCTGTGGCTAAGAAGCGAAGAGTGATCTCTAGTTTGGTCCGGGATGGAACAGCAGGCCGCATCAAAATGTCCTTCTTTTGTATAAAAGGATGTATCTTCATCCACAGCTCTTCAAAATTTTCGCACGTCAGCCTCAATACTCTCCGGTATGTAGTTGGGTCCAAGGCCAAGAAAGACTTCTTGGCCTTGGTTGGGTCCTCCAATACCAATTCCTTCAGGAGATTATCTGAGGTCCCCTGAGCCTGTCCTCCTGTCTATCCACTTTCGTACCCGTACACTTTTTTTTCTTGGCTGTTTTCTCATAACAGAATCACGAATTCTAGCTTGGAGCACCCTTGCACAAAGGACAACAGCGGCTCGCAGCACATCCTCCTGCGATGCCATGACGCCTGGGAGCATGGAGGTAGAATGGGTGGAGGCGCCCTGAGCCGCGCGGGTTGAAGCCAGTGAACTGTCAGTCAGCCATCTTGCTGTGGGCTAAGGGAGCCCACAGCTCTACTGCCAAGTAGAGATAAATCATCCCATGGAAATATTTTGAGATTCCTGGGAGTAACGTCGGTCCATTCTAAGGTGCACATAGTATATGGGTTTCTTTCCCGTTATTATTTTCATGATGAGAATTAAACTGATCTCATAACATGGTGATATCAATATATGTAGGTCTCTCGGGTTTGTGGGTATAAGTTTTGCTACGTTAGGATGGCACCATGTAGGTAGTATGGGAGTACTACAAGACCACCTCGCACACTACCTTCATGGGTGGCACAGTGGCTTCGTTGTTAAAGGTGGGGTGGTGAGGTCAAAGGTGTGAGTTGAGTCGGGTAATTACTATAGTGGCGGATCTGTTTAAGGGTTGGGCTATGCTTACTCAGGTCAAATCCTTTCTACACGTCCACTCATACTCTCTCAGTCTTCATTTAGTATTAATCTCGTGAGGACAAGTAAAGGCAGGAGTGTCGCGATCCTTGTGTGTTCTGCTATGTTGAAAAGTTGTGTTGCATTTGGGTGCAATGAAAAAGCGAACAAAAAATCTGACCCATCCATCACATTTCACCAGTAAGTTATGCATTTGTTGATTTATAAAACTATGTTTCAAACAAACGTCCATGTATTTGATAAACAAAGACAATGACCTTGTTAGAAAAGTGTGATAACTACTGCACCACTGGGTTGGTAATTGTGTTACTGATAGTAGTAATAGTGGGGGGGATGATGTAGCTGTAGTAATACGTCTATAATAATATAAGCGAAAGTGTGTCTGTCTGTCTGTGTGTGTGTGTGTGGTATAGGTTCCGCCCCCCGTGGCGCAAACACCTCATATGGCACATTTTTGGAATCAGGTTGACCAGGGGAAGGTCATAAGCCCACTTATGAGATGATCCGATCACCTTTTTTTTTTCTTTTTTTTAGCAGCCTATTAGCGAGAATTGTGAAAACAAAAGTGGGTTGCGAGAATTGAGGAAGCCTTGATGTAGGGTGATGGGTAATGGGTGAGTGAATGGGTGGGGTGATGGGTAATGGGTGTGGGTGATGGGTGAGTGAATGGGTTGGGGGTGATGGGTTGGGGGTGACGGGTGATGGTGAGGGAATAGGTGGGGGGTGATGGGTAATGGGTGAGTGAATGGGTGTGTGGTGATGGGTAATGGGTGAGTGAATGGGTGGGGGGTGATGGGTAATGGGTGAGTAAATGGGTGTGTGGTGATGGGTAATGGGTGAGTGAATGGGTGGGGGTGTGATGGGTAATGGGTGAGTGAATGGGTGTGTGGTGATGGGTAATGGGTGAGTGAATGGGTGGGGGTGGTGATGGGTATGGGTGGGCGTAATGGGTGTGGGGTGATGGGTAATGGGTGAGCGAATGGGTGGTGGTGATGGGTAATGGGTGAGTGAATGGGTGGGTGGTGAAGGGTAATGGGTGAGTGAATGGGTGGTGGGTGATGGGTAATGGGTGAGTGAATGGGTGGGGGTGATGGGTAATGGGTGAGTGAATGGGTGTGTGGTGATGGGTAATGGGTGAGTGAATGGGTGTGTGGTGATGGGTAATGGGTGAGTGAATGGGTGGAGGGTGATGGGTAATGGGTGAGTGAATGGGTGGGGGTGATGGGTAATGGTGGTGAGGGTGGGGTGGGTAATGGGTGAATGGGTGGGGGGTGATGGGTAATGGGTGAGTGAATGGGTGGGGGGTGATGGGTAATGGTGAGTGAATGGGTGGGGGGTGATGGGTAATGGGTGAGTGAATGGGTGGGGGGTGATGGGTAATGGGTGAGTGAATGGGTGTGTGGTGATGGGTAATGGGTGAGTGAATGGGTGGGGGGTGATGGGTAATGGGTGAGTGAATGGGTGGGGGGTGATGGGTAATGGGTGAGTGAATGGGTGGGGGGTGATGGGTAATGGGTGAGTGAATGGGTGGGGGGAATACATACATTTCTACATCCATGATTTCAGGAAAGTTAGAAGGGGCTATCTGGAGAGTCCATGTTTGGTGGGCCGAAGGCCCACCAAACACAGGTGGTGGGCCAAAGGCCCACCAATAGCCCTCCGCAGGAGCTAGCCAAAAAGTCCGCCCGGAGGGCGGCTTTGCGGCTAGTAGTATATAAGTGTTAGCGATTGTGTTCGTAGGGTTTATATTAATAGTAATATTATAGTAATTTGGGGCCACTACTATTTTATATTTGCATCAACGACTAAGACAGTGGGATTAGCAATGATATCAGCAAGTTTGCTGATGATACTAAAACAGGTAGAATTATCGGGTCACAGTTTGATGTAACCGGTTTGCAGGGAGACTTAGATAAGTTAAGCGAGTGGGTACTCAGGTGGCAGATGGAATTTAATATTGACAAGTGTAGCGTAATTAATATTGGTAGAAAATGGTATGAAAAATCATATGTCGGATAATGACCCGGCCAGTAATCATCTAATTTTACTGATCAAGGCTGTAGCTGAGACATATCTGCAGGTGAGATCTAAATACGCAGCCAGGCAGTTCACCGCCAGACATGCATATATTCAATAAAGGGACCCAATATGCAATAATATGCAATAATATGATATGTAATAAATTATATGGTTAGCAGTAACACAGAAGTATAATTTCACACACCGTGATATCATTAAGTGCAAACAGTGTAAAAAGTGAAAAGAAAGAGTGGGTATCTTAGTCAGCCAGTGCGTGACATTGCCCACAGCAGTGTGGCGGACGGGGGAGAAAAGTGGCTTCACCAAACAACACAGGCCGCGCGGCTGAGGGCGCCTCCATTCATACATCCTCCAAGCCTGGGAGGCTGGGACTGCTCGAAAACGCTAGCGAATTCATAATTTTTACCAGCATCGTGTAAACGGCTTACCGCTTGCGTCTTTATCAGCTTGAAATTCGCTCTGGGAGAGCGATAAGTTGGCGACAAAAGAAGCTAGCGTCTAGCGTCAAAAGCAGCGCCGTGTAAACCGGCCTTAAGGGCGGGTGTGTTGGACGCATGTCACCTGGTTCACCTGTAGCAAGCAATCGACAGGTAGCAACACAAGCCACTTTCCCTAATCGCACCGCCTGTCAGATATTACGTGGGGTTGTAATCAAGTTTGTTGAGTCGCGCGTATACCATCTGTTTTGTTCAATACCTCCAAGTTATTGCTCTGGTGGTGAAGGAAATAACTATGTGACATTCATAAAGTATTAGTCGTAAAGAAGTTGTTGCCGTGATGATAAAGCAAATATATTGAGGAAAAAATAAGATAAGGCATCCGTTA
This sequence comes from Chionoecetes opilio, assembly GCA_016584305.1. Lineage (NCBI taxonomy): Eukaryota > Metazoa > Arthropoda > Malacostraca > Decapoda > Majidae > Chionoecetes > Chionoecetes opilio. Next base: position 85,085 of record JACEEZ010008738.1, read on the forward strand.
AAAAAAATTCAATTGTGATATTCCTAAACAAAATGCATCAATTTGTACATAAGAATAATTGCAAAAAAGGGCAAGAAGAAAAAGAAATCAACAAAAAACCTGTTAAATATTTGTTATACGTATAGCAGACAGGTCAAACAAAATTTAGTTTCCCCGTTTCCCGAAAGCGAGCTATTTTTTACTGTTGTCTACGCTCGGCGCCTAAAGGACGTGTGTGTGCGTGTCAGGCAGGACCTTTGTGGCCGGGTACAGTCAGGGTCAGGAACCTTCAGGTTCTCTCTCTCTCCTCTCTCTCTCTCTCTCTCTCTCTCTCTCTCTCTCTCTCTCTCTCTCTCCTCTCTCCTCTCTCTCTCTCTCTCTCTCTCTCGCTCTCGCTCTCGCTCTCGCTCTCTCTCTCGCTCTCTCTCCCTCCTCTCGCTCTCCTCGCTCTCTCTATGGAAACAAATTAGCTAATGTATACTCTGCTCCTTTCACAGATGATGATAATTTATGGTAATGATATAACAACAGAACAGTAACCAGACAAGTTACCCAAAGAGATGAAAGTATAGCAGACTTCAAAAAAGGGAAGAGCCAATGACATTTGTGAAGTGTCATGACCCATCTCACCTAAAAGAATTAAAGTCGTAGGAAGGCGGAAAAATACCCAGGAAGAGAGTTTAAGTTTATCTCAAAAGGGTGAAAAGTGATGTCACTGTTACCTTGCTGTAAGATGGACCGGTAGGGATGAGAGCAAGCAAAGTCTTGTGCAGCGAGCCGCAGGAGGGGAAGGGTTCTGCATGCTCTTTATTCAACCTTCCGTGTTTTCAATCTTCTTTATCTCTTCTCTCATATTTGCTTTATGTCTCTACCTCTTTTTCCGCTCCCACCTTCCCTCTCTCTCTCTCTCTCCTCTCTCTCTCTCTCTCCTCT
>JACEEZ010008739.1:0-28285 GCA_016584305.1 Chionoecetes opilio
TAAAGGGTGCAAACATAATGGGCGCATAATGACTGCCAAAGCTACACAACAACACTTCAGTGTCACAGGTGATGATTTTCAACAGTGTAAAACCCCACGGGGGGAAATTCCCCTCCACTATATTATTTTATCCCCGTGTCAACAAAACCCGGGCCCCGGGGAAACACCTATCACCATCTATTTGGGCCCCAAAAGTGTCATGCACTCCCCCCCAGCTGCAACCTTGTACATATGTTTCCCCGGGGGTCTCTGTGTATCCTATAAACACCTTTTACAACTGACTGCAGACAGGCTAATGGTGTTTGATGGGTTTAAAATGAAGCAAGTGGTGTGCCCACCAAGGCTGCGCTGGCCTTTTCACAACCTGTGTTTTACAACTTGCCCCATAATCCGATTTTCATCACAGCACAGGGTTCCTTCCATGGCACAGCCATTTCACCAAAAATACAGCACCCAAACACTGGCTGTCTAAAAAATGATCGTGGTGTGCTGGAATCGTTCAGGCACCTGTGGTACAATTGGTGCTCTTCCCCCAAATTACAGAATTATCCCCCTTTTGCCTCATAGACAAAACAGCTCAAGTCCCTTCACTTAAAACCCCCGCCCAACCACCAGCAGGAAATGTGGACCGGGGTCGAAATGTGAGTTAAAAGTAAAAAAAAAGAGTTTGCTTCTCGGATAAGGAGAAACCGGTGAGAATGGCTGCCTTGGGGCTGCCTACCATCCCTCTTCAGGAAGCTGACATCCCACCTTTCAGCTATCACTGCAATGCTGCCCCATGTCTCGGAGATCGCCACATTTTAAAAATGATCGCATGCTATGGACATCTTTGGGGGCCGTTACTCAACATGACAATCCTGGTCAGACTCCGTCATCACAGCAACCCCCCCCTCTACGCCATGGTAAAAAGAAATCTAGAGATACTCAGAAAATACACTACTACAGGGTGTAACACGTTTTTATGAAAATATTGATACAGGTAAAAGAACTGTAATTCTAAGCAAAAAATATTCTATAACCATATGTTTTTTTAAATTTCCCTTTAACTGGGGAAATTTAGAAAAATTAGCGGGGCCCAGTAATTTCACCGGGGCGGCGGGCTGCCGCTGGGTGACTTTTTGAATGATTTAATTTTTTTTACTATATGGGCTTTACTTATCTTATAACACAATTGGTTTTAAGGGGAAAATGTTTTTTACTAAATAAGCATACATAGAACACAGGGCTGTAATAAAAATACGGGCAAGGCTAAGGGGCATGCGTCGGGGGCGGGGGGGCAGATGGCTGGGCTGCGAGGCCTCACACCGATCAGCTGAGTCCGTGTTCCATCCTCCCCCTCCCTGACACAATGCCATGTAATTTTTACATATTTTATTACGCCCTGCTGTTCTCATGTCTGCTTATTTATTAAAAACAGTCCATTAATCCCAAATTTTGTTTTTAAAGAAAATTTAAATCCCCATTACTAGTAAACATTATTTAATCATTCAAAATGTACCGAGCGGCACCGCCCTCCCAGGGTGAAATTACGGGCCCGCTTTTTTTCTAACTTCATCTCATCTAAAGGAAGCTTCAAAAGCATATGGTTATAGAATTTTTGTGCTTAGAATTACATGTTCTTTCCCCTGTTCATTTTTGCAAAAACCGTGTTACACCCGTATAGATGATACAAATCTGCATGTGGGTAAAATATACAATAACGGGAATGTTTTTTTTTTTCTTATTCACTACGGGTACATAGGTGATCAATAAACCCAAAGTAAAACCCAACTAAAAATTTCTTAAAAATTGTTTTTTTTTCTTTTCCTTTTTTCTTTTCTTTTTGTCCCGTAAAAACCTGTAGGCAGTGCCTTTTAAGGCTCGGTGGTAGGTACGGGGCTCACTTAGGCTGTGATGGTTGGTTGCCTTTTGGGCCGTGGGACGCGGCAGGATTTTATATGACACCTGTGTTTTAGGGGCTCTGCCGCCCCCTGGTCCTCCGATCACTCGAAATCAAGGTAGAGTTAATGGACAGTGCATGTGAGTGTTCTTAGACCTTCGACGGTGAAAAAAAATTTTGGTTTCGTCGGGGATCGAACTCGAGTCACCGAGAACACAACTCAAGACAAAACCCACTCGGGTAACCGCCCCCAAATGTGCGGGGAAAACATCCTAACTTTTATTTAAAAGCAATGCGTCATTATGATAACTAATTGTTTAATAAGAATTTGAAATTTTAAAATAACTTTTTAAAATTTAAAATCGAATGTTTTTTTATTCACGAACAATTCTTCCAAATTTCTTTTCTTTTTCGTTTAATTCGCCCAAACTTCTTGAAAGTTGATATGTTCATGAAAAAGAAGGCGAGAGCAAGGGGGAAGCGAGAGCGAGACGAGGGGGGCGAGAGCGAGAGCGAGAGCGAGAGAGAGATGGATTGCAAAACAATAAAATTTTTTTGGGGGTTATATCATTCTTTCAATTTTTTTACTCGTCGAATTACTTGTCGTCGGGAAAGGGTTGTCACTGCTACGGGAAACTGTAAACCCAGTATACAACCGCCACATTCGGATCTTTGGGCGACAAATCCGGCTCCCCCTGGTTCAAACATTGAGGGGGGTTTTCCTGATAACCAATGGACTAAACAAAGACCATTTTTCGGGCAATGATTCATATAAGTCAAGCTCATTGGCCACCAGCCACAGCTATGGTGAAAAAGTGGGCAGCCTGGGGAAATCCCAATTGGGGGTTCTGCGCCCCTGCCACGCGAGCAGTAAGACATCTCTAAAATAATTGTTGGGCGGGGGATTGCCCTCTTCCCCGTAAAACTCCCTCATTGCCACGACGATAATACTTAAAAGGATCGGGGGAAGGCACACCGCGGAGGGAACCGCGCCCCCCCCCGGTTTTGTCGCGGGCCCGCCCACGCAAAACCCCCCCAAATGCCGACGCGGGAGGGGGTTGCGTATGACGGTGCAGAAAAAGCCCTGGGGAATCCCCACTCAAAATGTGTGGGAGACCCCCCTAGACCATTTTTTTCTTGTGGGGGTGGCCTGGCGCTGCAGAGGGGGAAACCCTCCCCGTCGAATCACTCCTGGATAAACCCCCGGAGATTTTCTCGGTGGGCCCCTGGAAAGTTCTGAGCTCTCGATCACGACACTTCTTCTACCGGCGAGTTTGTGGGCTGTTGGGGGATATAGGGGGACTCTCTGAGACGGGGCCGGGTAGGGGGCGACACTAGCAGTGGGGGTTAACTACATACACTGCCCACATAGAAAGTAGCTATAGGCATCTCCGAAAACCCTGGCCGCTGTTTTGATTTTTTCCCGGGTTTAAAGGGGGATAATCGGGTGAGGTAAAACACCTCTTATTTTTTCATATATATGTCTCTTGTTTGCAGTGTACGTCCTAACGGGGTGCATGAACGAAAGGAATTTCTACGCAAAACTCACTGTGTTTTAAACCATGTCCTCCTCAGGACTACTCATTGTCTTCGGCGACTTCAATGCACACTGGCACGGAGAAGATGGCTATAGCTATGTGTTGGTTTTCCCAGGCCCGATCCCAAACTTTTCAGTTCTCTCCTTCAAATTTCGTGAGGCCCGAAGTTGAGAATTGCAGGTTCTTGTACAAACCAAGCTGCCCGGTCGACATGGAAATAGTAATTCCGGAGGGGGCTAAGGAATGGCCCATCCTCGTTAGTACTCGTTGGAGAAACCTCCAAAACGCATTGTTTACCGGGGTCCTGAGTTCCCTGCAACTGATCACAGACTTTTTGTTGCTACACTTAAGTTTCATTAAAGTCTGAAAAATCTCATGGGGAAAAATCTGTGTTTCATTTAGAGAAGCTAAGGCTTCACACTGTCCATGAGTATGCAATCTCAAATCATTTGATGTGATCGGGGCCCCCGGGCCCTGTAGAACGTGGGATACCTTTAATGTGAAACTCTCCAGGCTGCCAAGGAGTGTATTGGGATACCCCAGGTCACGGCGTGCATGGTTTTCTCTCGACGGGGACGCTGGATAATATCGAAAAAGGTCGCGCTGCCAGGCTTGCGGGGAACCAGGACAAGTACAGGGCTCTGTCACCAAGACTATAATTTTCCGGAGAGATAGACAAGAGAGGGAGTCAGGAGTCGCGCTGAGGATGTCAGGGCCCCCTTTAACGCTAAAACCTATGCCTCCCTACCCACCCTGAAGAACTCCCTTTTTAAAGTCTCCACCGGGCGAGTGCTATCCGAGCAAAACATGGGGGCATCGGGGCCGACATGGAGGGGGAGATAGTTCGTTGGGGTCTAAGTCTTTGGACAGTTGTTCACAATGGGCCCCCCCAAATTGGGGACTTCAAAAATACTAATTATGGCAGTGGTGCTGATCATCTCCTTGACAAACCACACCCACTCTGACAAGTCAGAGAAGCTGTAGCAAAATTGAGGGGGGGAAAAAGGGATCTGGTGTTTGTAATATCGTGGGGGGCTCCTAAAGCTGGGTGTGAGACCTGACCGCGGGGGGCATGCTGTCTTGATCCGTGTGGCAATCAGGGACCATTCCTCTTTCCAAAAATACCAGGGTTTCCAAAAAAAGGGTGGTCTCCTATATGGAAAAGGGAAAAAGGGACCTCGGACTGTAACAATTACCGTGGTATTTCACGCTCAGCGTGCCAGATAAGGTCTTTTCCCCCCTATTGCTGACAAGGATCCGCAGCCCTGCGAAACTCAGAACCTCAGGAGTCAGCAGTCTTGGGTTTCCCCTTTGTGATCAAAAAAGGACCCTACCTAGCGGTTTTTTGTCCCCGGTGGAACGCTGACTGAGTTTCGACATAATGCTTGCAGCCTATGTTGTCCCAAGAAGGCTTTGACTCAGTGCATCGTGATCACTCGGGATCTTTTTAAAAGACTTCGCAGGATTCCTGCAAGGATATTGGGCTAATGCTGGCCTGTATTCTGGGGTGAGAGTGCTGTAGTGTGGGGGGGAAATTATCTAGCTTGTTTCCTGTCAAAACAGATGAGGCAAAGGTGCGTCCTTGTTCCCTCCCTTTTCAAAACTTGTATGGACTGGGTATTGGGCAAAGTTGTAGATCAAATATTGTGGGGCCCCTGGCAATACAGAGACTTGATCTTGTTTTTGCCCATGATACAAAAATCTTTGCTGAGTCGCTGGGGGCCTGGGGATGGCTCTCGAGGGGGCTACAACAGGGGGCAAAGCCTTTGGGACTTGAGGTCTTTTGGCCAAGACCAAAATCCCGTTTTAAAACTTACTAGATACACAGTACAGTCTGTTTATGCGTGCGGCGGGACATTGAAATCTTGGAAAAATTTTTCATACTTTGGGAGCGCAGTCCGAATAAAGGGGGTCACGTCAAAAAGTCTTTCTTGGTTGGCTAGTCCCGGTGTTTTGGACTAGCTCAGCCGAGTATTTGGCGTTTTCTACCCGTGAGAAGGACAAAGATCGGATCTTCAAATCCTTGGATCCCTGTCCTACCTATGACTGAGACATGGACACTAAAAATTTCGCTTGAAAAGCGAATCGATGCCTTTGTAATAATTTTCTTCGCGGAATATTTGGGGTTTTCGCTGAATATTACTGTCAAAATCAGCGTTGCACCGTGAGACTAAATTTAGGCCTATTACCTGCATATCCGTTACCCACTTCGGTTATATGTTCATGTGGCACGTCCCTGAACCCGATCCTTCCCACCGTTTGTATGGGCATCCGGGATGGAGGAGGGTATGGGGGCCCCCCCAAGGTCGTGGCTGGGGCAAGTTGATGTTTTCCCGTCGGAGTTATTAGATGGGGAAAAAAGCATGGGGTCCGACACTATGTGGGGACCCCGGGGGTGGTGTCGTAGGGTGGGGGTGAGCGCTCCCCCCGGCCTATGCCTCTATTTGATTTATATATTTATTTATTGTTACTCGATCAAAAATTTTTATGCCTTGGGATTACAGACTTTTAAAAGGTTTTTTTCAGAAATCCACCGGAACATGATTAATAACTTTATTATAAAAAAAACTGAAAATTTTTAAAAAATAGGTAAACCAACATGCTTCCCCCTTTATTATTTATTCTAGTGTTGTTTGTCTATTTGTGTTAGTTTTTATTTGTGTTTTCATGTTTTTGATCTGTTGGGGTGCTGTTTTTCTCCGCCAGCCCCTCCATTGTTATTCCCGGGCCCGGCACCCACTAACACCCGTGGTCCTGCTCAGTCTCGTCCTTTGCCTTCCTCCAGTGGCGGGTCGTGATAAAATACAAAGGAGTGACTGCAACTTCCTCAACAGTAGGATACACAAATTTTCCCATCTCAGTTTAGTTTTTGTTGATATTCAGTTGACATTTTACGAGCTGGTAGTAGTAAGGGTGGGGGAAGGGATGGTAGGGATGTATGTTGGGAGTAGAGGGGATGGCGAAGGGTATGTAGAATTTAGTGTTACTTAAAAAAAAGTCGGTACCGCTTTAATTTTTTGTCTTTTCATTTAGTGTAGCTGGGATAAAATTGAATTTTTTCAAATCTTCCCCGGGTTTTCCATCGCATAGGGTAATTAAAAAAAGCCGATTTAAACCCCACCGTCTACACACTGTAAAAAGGGGAGGGACGAGATTTGCTCATCGACTGCAGCTCATTGTTTTCACAAGTGGCGCGGGGCGGCAAGACTTAATCGTACAGCAATTGAAAGTAACTTAAATTTTTTGGGCTGGGTTTTTAAAGAAAATTCACTTAGTAACGTATTGAAAATATTAAATAATATAAATGACTTTTTTTTATGATAAACTATTGTTAAAAGTGTACAAATTCTGCTGGGCTCTAAAAGGGATCAACACCCGGCAGTGTGTGTCGGGGGGCTGCAGCTCTGCAGCCTTTTGTAACGACCCCCCACAGCTTGCTCCTCTGTGGCTTGGCTGCAGACCGGAGCCTTATCCCCACAGTGCTCACCGCCCTTATCTTCACATCCTCACCCTTTATGGTAACAGTTTTTTGAACATAAAGCAAAAAACGTAATCACTTTAACAAAAAAACGAGAAATAAATATTTCATAATATGCGATTAAACGGACACCATCCCAGGAACATCCTCTATTGGTAAATATTCTCATTTGGGCGCGGCACATATGAGCAGAAAAAAACCGTGCAATTCTACATAAAACATGAATGTTGCCTGTTGTATGGGAGTTATGTCGGTGATTTGGGTTCTTGAGTATGAAAAGCCGAGGACAATATACCAATTTTTAATAACTCACTTCAGTAGAATCTAAGACTTTCTGTACTACTACTATTGCTTCATGTATATATTTTCTCCTCTCCTTTCAAAGGATCGCCTCCGTGGTGTAGTGGCTACTACCCTGGCTACGAAGCTTGGGGCCCTGGTTCGAATCCGGCCAGGGCAGTCGCGACCACCCAGAATAGCGTTCTTCCCCCCTTTCGGGCTTGATAAATGGTACTGGGAAGGTAACTTTTGTAATCCGGGATGTCACTTGGCCCTGTGTTTCCGGGTAACGGGTTGTCAACCACCACAGGCTCAAATGACAAATACCATGGAGATGAGCACCAAAGGGCAACGCGAAACATAGCGTATGCCCATATCTTTACCTTTCAAAGGTACTCGACAGCCCGGGCAAATTTTGGTTATTCATTTTTTTACCATATAAAAACGATAAATAACAGTTTGAGATGAGGGAGAAATAAAATGATGAAATAAAATAAATAAATATAGTAGATAAATATAGAATAGATAAATACATAAATAGGGGAATTAAGAAAAACTGATAAATAAAGTTTGCAAACGGGAAATACAACCTTTTTCTGTGTGTCTGTACGGGGGCTTGACTCCATCCACTGTGTGTAAAAAGATAATTCCATTCTCTAATACTCCCCATTAAGCGAAGCAACATAAGCAATCATCGCCGTAAACACAGACCCGGCAGATACTTCCCGCGGGGCAGTAAAAGTGCAGTAACCACCTTATTCTGGCAATAAATCTTTTGGGTACACGCAGCTTGCAGGGGAAGAAGACAAAAATCAATTCTTTGTAACCTCCTACAGGTGACGATTTGTTCATTTTGCGGGTCCCCGCTCATGATATTCTGCTTCCTTGTTCTTCATAACAAAATTTTGTAATTCCTTTTCTATCTACGCACATGATTCTTAAGGCATTTATTTCTTATTTCTTTTTTCTTTTGCTTGTATGGAAGAAAAGTTAAAGGTGATTGGTATTGAGGCACGAGCCACGACTACAATGTTTCCGTCCTGCAATGGGAATTTTTAATTATATCATTTGAATTGAGGTTGCACAAATTTTATTCATTGAGGGTTTCCAACACCCATGAAAATAGCACCAGTGACTCAATTACATAAAACCATCATAAAAACACTTCAGCACATCCTTGGTGGCCGTCCTTAATGAAGAAGAAATTACGAAAATCTCCACCGTGTCATTCGCTTGGTAAACAGAAAATGCCGCCACAGACTAATCTTCCTTTCTTTAAGCTTCATTGCTTTTCCATCTCCCCTCTTGGATGATAAGATAATATAAACAGTAAACTCTCTATAAATCAGATATTCATATTTCAGATATAGGATAAATGGAATTCTCTCAAGGACAATATCTATAGGACCTGATGGTGGCACCTGCCTACGTCACCACGGGCGAGGGCCAACCATCACAGTGAACCTCTATGCCCCTCTAGTGAACCTCCCGGGCCTACCATCCACCCCTGGAGGTCCCTTGCCTACAGGTGCTATATGCCAAGATGTAAAAATTATAATATATATATTAAAAAATAATAATAAATTTGGTGAACATCCGATTTATAACAGGAAAAAAAAAAAAAAAAAAAAATTTTGGTTTTCAATCCGTAAATTTCGGCGCGTCAGCCATGTTCCCCGCCAGGGCTGCCAGACTTTTCTTACTGTAGCAATTTCAGTGCTTCACCTGGTTGCACAGGACACTAAAATACATTAAAGTGTAAGGTACTGAAAAAAAAAAGTGGATAAACATAGTTATTGAAAGTTCAATTTCAAAGAGCCGTACGTCCCTTACTGTACAGGGCATAAAATTCGATATTTTAGGATATGGGAATATTTTTTATATGCACATAAATACATACATGTTTGTGAGAAAAGAACTTTTTCAGTGAAGTATAAAGGGTATACAAAGGGCAGGACAAAGCACGATTGTTTAAAACTAAGGATATCTCTTTATCGCCTAAATTTATCCAGTAAAGAGGTATATTATATATATATATATAATAATAAAATATTAATATATATCATCTTTTTTTTTTTTACGTTTTACTATAGCCGCATGTAGGCTAAGTTTTTCTTTTCTTTTGAGGCCTCAGATGCTTGGCCCTGCACATTCTTTAGGTCGTGATGTCGATCGCCCTCGCCCGTTTGTGGCGCAGGCTGGATTTTTTATAGCTGGGACACCTGTGGTCTGAAGGAGAAAATCTCTTTCTGTGATGTTCGGATCTTCATCAGCTCATGCTCATCATTCCGAGTTCGAAATCCTGCAAGGGCAACTCTTCGATTATTTAATGCGTTGATGAAAAAGCCTGGTAGATGAACAAAAGGTCCCGAGTTTAAGTCCACAGAGCAACTGTCAAATCCATCGTCGAGTAGCTGAAGAAACCCGCTTTGCCAGCTATACCTGTTTTCTCCAACTGCGAATGCGAATGAGGAAACACCAGTGCAACAGAGCCTGACTGATGATCCTACATCACCGAAACGGATCTTCCTTAAAAACGCAAGTGTCCACTATAAAAAAAAAAAATCCCCCTTTGCCGCCAACGGCGAGAACGACCGGCATCATGACTCTCCTACTCATACAGGCGCAAATAGGCTCCAAAGTAGAAAATTTTTTTTTTTTTGTTTTTTTTTTTTTTAACCTGGTGCTCCCTCCGTCGCACTTGTAGCCGCCAGTCGAAAGAACAGGTATGCTGCATGCACGAGTTTTCTTCAGCTCTCGATGATGAATTTGACGAAGTTACTCCTTGTGGACTTGAACTCGGAACCATCTCTCCCTACCAGGCTCATTGTCGACTGCATTAAAAGAAGAAGGGTCGAAAGAGTTGCCCCAGGCAGGATTCGAACTCGGACATCGAGCTCACCACTTCAAGACGCTGACCACTCGCCACCGCCTCCTCATTATATTATATATATTTATATAATAGTATATTATATATGTAATATATATATTATCATATATATATATAATATATATATATATATATATATATATATATATAGGATATATATATATATATATATATATATATATATATATATATTATAATATATATACAATATATATATATATAAATACTATATATATATAAGATATATATATATTATCTATATATATATATATATTATTATATAATAATATATATATATATTATATATATATATATATATATATTATATATATATATTATATATATATATTATTATATACATATATAGGATACATATATATATACATATATATACATATATATATAACATATATTATATAGCATATATATATATACATCTAATATATAATATATATATTACATCATATTATATATATATACATATAATACTATATATATATACATATATAGCATATATATACCTATATACATATATACATATATACATATATATACAATATATATCATATACATATATATACATACATATATAGACATACATCTATATACATACATATATATACATATAAATATATATACATTATACAGATATATACATATACATATATATACATATACATATATATACATATTACATATATTACAGATACTTATATACATATACATATATATACAATAATTTTATATATACAGATACATATAGAATACATCTACATATATATACATATACATATATATAACATATACATATATATACATATACATTATAACATATACCTATATATACATATAACATATATATACATATACTATCTATACATATATCTACATATACATATACATTATATTACATATATATATATACATATATAATATTACATATACATATATATATATACAATATATAATACAGATATATTATATACATATATATATATACATATATACGATATATATATATATATACATATAATATTACATATAATATATATAGTACATATATATATTACATATATATTAATACATATATATATAATAGCATATATATCATATACATATATATATATTACATTTTATATAATTACATATCTATATATATATATATATCTATAATAATATAAGCGAAAGTGTGTCTGTCTGTCCTGTCTGTCTGTGTGTGTGTGTGTGTGGTAATAGGTTTCCGCCCTCCGTGGCGGCAATCACCTCAATGGCACATTTTTGGAACCGGGTTGACCAGGGAAGGTCATAAGCCCCTTATGAGATGATTCTATCACCTTTTTTTTTTTTTTTTTTATCAGCTATTAGCGATAATTGTGAAAAAAAAAAAGTGGGTTGCGAGATTGAGGAAACCTTGATGTAGGGTGATGGGTTAATCGGTGAGTGAATGGGTGGGGTTTGGGTATGGGGTGTTGGGTGATGGGTAATGGGTGTGGGGTGATGGTGAGTGAAATGGGTGGGGGTTGATGGGTTGGGGGTGATTGGTGCTGTTGAGGAATAGGTGGGGTATGGGTAATCTCTATAATATAAGCGAAAGTGTGTCTTGTCTGTCTGTCTGTCTGTCTGTCTGTGTGTGTGTGTGGTGTCGGTCATAGGTTCCGCCCCCCGTGGCGCAACATCACCTCATATAGGCACATTTTTTGAACCGTGGGTTGACACAGGGGAAGGTCTCAATCCTACTTATGAGATTGTTCAGACCACTTTTTCTTTTTTTTTTGGGGAGGGGGGGGAGGGAGCAGCCTATAGCGATAATTGGAAAAAAAAAAAGTGGGTTGCGAGAATTGGAAAACCTTGATGTAGGTTGATGGTAGATGGGTGAGTTAATGGCTGGGGTGATGGTATGGGGTGGCTCTGTGCTGGGTGAGTGGAATGGGGGGGGTGATTTGGGTTTGGGGGTGATGGGTGATGGGTGAGGGAATAGGTGGGGGGTGGATGGTATGGTAATTAAGCGAAAGTGTGTCTGTCTGTCTGTCTGTCTGTCTGTGTGTGTGTGGTGTGTGTGTGTGTGTGTGGGTTGTGTGTGTGTGTGTGGTGTGTGTGTGTGTGGTGTGTGTGTCCCTGGTATAGTTCCGCCCCCAGTGTGGGCGCAATCACCTCATAGAAACATTTTTGGAACCGGATTGGACCAGGGTAAGGTTTTAAGCCCATTGTTATGAGGATACCGATCACTTTTTTTTTTAATTATTTTTTTTAGCAGCCTATTAGCGATAATGTGAAAAAAAAGTGGGTTGCGAGAATTGAGGAACCTTGATGTCGGGTGATGTATGGGTTAGTGAATGGGTGGGGTGGAATGGTAATGGGTGTGGGGTGTGGGTGAATGATGGGTGGGGGGTGATGGGTTGGGGTGATGGGTGATGGTGAGGGAATAGGTGGGGGGTGATGGGGAAATGGTAAATATAGCGAAAGTGTGTGCTGTCTGTCTGTGTGTGTGTGTGTGTGTGTGTGTGTGTGGTTGTGTGTGTGTTTGTGTGTGTGTGTGTCTGGTATAGGTTCCGCCCCCCGTGCGCAATCACCTCATATTCACATTTTTTGAACCAGGGTGAAACCATGGGAAGGTTTTAAGCCATTATGAGATTATCCGATCCACTTTTTTTTTTTTTTTTTATCAGCCTATTTAGCGATATTGTGAAAAAAAGTGGGTGCGAGAATTCAGAAACCTTGATGTGGTGATGGTATGGGTGAGTTAATGGGTGGGTGATGGGTAGGGGGTGTGGGGTGGATGGTGAGTGAATGGTGGGGGTGATGGTTGGGGGTGATGGTGGATGGTGAGGGACAAAAATAGGTGGGGGGTGATGGGAATTGGTGAGTGAAATGGGTGTGTGTTGATGTTGGGTAATGGTGAGTGAATGGTGGGGGTGATGTTAATGGGTGGTGAATGGGTGGGGGGTGATGGGTAATGGGTGGGAGTGAATGGGTGGGGGTAATACATACATTTTACATCCATGATTTCAGAGGAGTTAGAAGGGCTATCTGGAAGAGTCCGTTTTTGGTGGGCGAAGGCCCACACCAAAGCCCTCCGCGGAGCTAGCCAAGTCCGCCCGAGGGGCGGCTTTGCGGCTAGTATATATATATACATATATATATAATATACATATAATACATATACATAACATTACATATACAACATATACATATACATATACTATACATATACATATACATATAGATATTATATACATTATATACATATATACTATATATACATATATACCATATATATATATACTATATATATACATATATATATACATATATATATACATATACATTATATACATATATACATATATAACATTATATACATAATAACATATATCATATACATATACATATATACATATACATATACATACATATACATATATATATATATAGCATATTTATATATTACATATATATATATATACCTATATATATATATACATCTATATATATATACATATATATATCTATACATTATATATATATATAGATTTTTTATATATATATATATTATATATTTATATATATTTATATTATATATTTTATAATTATGCTTTTTATATATTTATTATCTATATTTAGTAATATTTATATATATACTATATATATATATAATATTTATATATATTTATATATATTATATATATTATATATATTATATTATATATTTTATTTATATATATATATATATATATATTTATATGATATATATATATATATATCTATATATATATATATATATTATATAGTATATATAATTTATATATATCATATAGTATATATATTATTTATAGATATATATATATATTTATCTAATATATATAATTTATATGTATATATATATTTATATGTAATATATATATTTATATTTATATATATAATTTATATGTTATATATATTTTATATATATATATTGTGATATATATTAATTTAGATATATATATATATATTTTATATATTATATATATAGTATATTTTATATTATATATATTTATATATATATATATTTATATATATATATATTTATATATATATATATTTATATATATATAATATTTATATATATATATATTTATATATATATATATTTATATATATTATACTTTAATATATATATATATTTATATTATATATATATATTTATATATATATATATTTCTATATATATATATTTATATATATATATATTTATATATATATATATTTATATTATACATATATTTATATAGATATATAATTTATATAATCAATATTTATAGTATATATATATTTATATGTATATCATATTTATATATATATATATATTTAATATATATATATATTTATATAATATCGTATTTATATAAATATATTTTTATATATATATATATTTATATATATATATTTATCTTTATATATAATATATATATTTTATATATATATATATTTATATATATATATATATAATATATATATATATATAAATTATATATATATAAATATATATAGATATATATTTATATATATTATAACTATAAATAAGATATATATTATTTTATATATATATATATAATTTATATATATATATTTTTATATATTATATATATAAATATATAATATATAAATATATATATATATATATAAATTAATATATATATATAAATATATATATATATAAATATATATTTATATACATATATATTTATATAAATATATATATTATATATAATATATAATATTATAAATATATATCTACTATAAATCTATTATACATAAAAAAAATAAATATCTATATATCTAAATATATATATATCGAAATATATTATATATATATATAAAATATATATATATATACAATACTATACTATATATAAATATATATATATTAAATATATATATATATAATATATCTATATATATATAAATTTATCTATATACTAAATATATATATATAAAATATATGATATATATAAATCTATATATATATACATACTATATATATATAAATATCTATCTCATATCATATATAATATATATAAATATTATATATATACATATATATATAGAATCTAAATATATATATATCTAAATAGATAAATATATATATATTCTATATAAAATATCTATATATATAAATATATATAATATTACTATATATACCCCAAACAAAATTATAAATATATATATACATATAAATATCATATATACATATAAATATATATATACTATCATATATATAATATATATATAAATATATCTATATATATATAGAATATATATATATATATATATATTATATAAATATATATATATATATTAAATAGTATTAATATATATATATATATATTATATATATATATATAAAATATCTATATATATATATATCTATATAAATATATATAATACTATATATATATATATATATATATATATAATATATATAAATATATATAATTATATATGATATATATAAATATATATAAATATATATAATATAATATATATAAACATATATACATATATATATATAACTATATATAATATATATATATGTAGATTATAAAATATATATATATAAATATATGTATATCATATATATAGTGTATATAATATATCTGTCTCTAGATATATATTTATATATATATTCTGTCTATATCAATCGTGTATATCTATATATAGTGTATAGGTATATGTCTAGTGTATAGGGTATATAGTGCATATGTAATATGTATATGTATATATGTCATATAGGGTATAGTATTATATTGTATCTATGTATTGTATATAATATGTATATATCTATGTATCTATATATGTATATATATAGATGTATAATATATGTATATATACGGGTATAATATGTATATATATGTCTATATATATATCTATTTATATGTATATGTATATGTATATGTAATGTATATGTATATGTCTCTGTGCTTGTATATGGTATATATATGTTAATATATATAATTTTATGATATATTACTACCGCAAAGCCGCCCTCCGGCGGACTTTTTTGGCTAGCTCCTGCGGAGGGCTATTGGTGTGGGCCTTCGTCCCACCAACACGGACCTCTCCAGATAGCCCCTTTCTAACTTTTCCTGAAATCATGATGTAGAAATGTATGTATTACCCCCACCCATTCACTCACCCATTACCGCTCCCCCCCAACCCATTCACTCACCCATTACCCATCACCCCCACCCATGTCACTCACCCATTACCCATCACACACACCCATTCACGTCACCCATTACCATCACCCCCCACCTATTCCCTCACCCATCACCCATCACCCCCAACCATCACCCCCACCCATTTCACCACCATCACCCCACACCCATTACCCATCACCCCACCCATCACTCACCCATTACCCATCACCCTACATCAAGGTTTCCTGATCTCAGCACCCACTTTTTTTTCACAATTAGCGCTAATAGGCTGCTAAAAAAAAAAAAAAAAAGTGATCGGATCATCTCCTAATTGGGCTAAAACCTTCCCCTGTCAACCGGTTTCCAAAATGTGCCATAGAGGTGTATTGCGCCACGGGGGCGGAACCTATACCAGACACCACACACCCACACCACCACACCACCACACACACACACACCACACACACCGACAGACAGACGACACACACACACCACCCCCCCCACCTTCCCTTATATTTCCATTACCCATCACCCCCCACCTATTCCCCTCACCCATCACCCATCACCCCCAACCCATGCACATCCCCACCCATTCACTCACCCTCACCCCACACCCTTACCCATCACCACCCATTCACCACCCATTACCTCACCCTACATCAAGGTTTCCTCAATTCTCGCAACCACTTTTTTTTTCACAATTATCGCTAATAGGCTGCTAAATAATAATAAAAAAAAAAAGTGATCGGATCATCCTAAATTGGGCTTAAACCTTCCCCTTGGTCAATCCGGTTCCAAAAATTTTCTTATTAGTGATTGCGCCACAGGGGGCGGAACTTACCAGACACACACACACACACACACACACACACACACACACACCACACACACACACACACACACACACACACACACAACAGACAGACAGACAGACAGACAGAACACCTCGCTTATATTTTACCATTACCATCACCCCCCCACCTATTCCTCACCCATCACCCATCACCCCACCCATCACCCCCCACCCATTCACTCACCATCACCCCACACCCATTACCCATCCCCCACCCTTCACTCACCCATTACCCATCACACCGACATCAAGGTTTTCCCCTCAATTCTCGCAACCCACTTTTTTTTTCCATTATCGCTAATAGGCTGCTAAAAAAAAAGAAAAAGTGATTCGAATCCATCTCATAAGTAGGCTTATGACCTTCCCCTGGTCACCCGGTTCCAAAAATGTGCCTATATAGGTATTGCGCCCCACGGGGGCGGACTATACCACACACACACACACACACAGACAGACAGACAACAGACAGACAACACACTTTCGCTTTCTTATTAGAGAATTACCCATCACCCCCCACCTATTCCCTCACCCATCACCCATCACCCCCACCCATCACCCCCCACCCATTCACTCCCCCATCACCCCACACCCATTACCCATCACCCAACACCCATTACCCATCACCCCACCCATTCACTCACCATTTACCCATCACCCTACATCAAGGTTTCCTCAAATTCTCGCAACCCCACTTTTTTTTTTCACACTTATCGCTAATAGGCTGCTAAAAAAAAAAAAAAAAAGTTATCGATCATCTCATAAAGTGGGCTTATGACCTTCCCTGGGTCACCCGGTTCCAAAATGTTGCCATATGAGGTGATTGCGCCACGGGGGGCGGAACCTGATACCCACACACACACACACCAGACAGACAGACATATCAGACACCTTTCGCTTATATATTTATAGATAGTGTATATATATATATAGATATGTATATATATTATATATGTAATATAGATATATGTATATATATATATGTAATCCAATATATATATGTATAATATATTGTTATATATATAGTATGTATATATTATATATATGTATATATATATATTATATATATATATAGTTATAATAGGTATATATATATATTTATATATATATTACTGTTATATATATATATGTATATAGATATTATGTATATGTATATATTATAATCTCTATATATATCTCTGTTATATTATGTGTATGTATATGTAGATATCTGTATCTATCTGTATATTCTACTATATGGTACATAATGTCTCTTCTTTATATGTATATATATTTATATGTATATCTATGTATCGTCTTATATGTATAATGTCTCTCTCTGTATATTTCGATATATGTATTATGTATATCTATGTTACTCTGTAGATATATGTATTGTATATATATGTATATGTATCTATAAATGTATACTGTCTCTTATATGTCATCGTATATACTCTTTAATGTCTATCTATGTATATGTATAAGTATAGTATATGTCTATATATGTATGTCTATATATGTCTGTATATTTATTATGTATTATATATGTATATGTATATATGTATATCTATGTCTATAGGTACTATATGTTATATGTATATATATGTATATATGTATATATATCTATGTCTATATATGTCTCTCTCTATATATATGTTATATATTATCATATATATATGTATATATATCTATGTATATCTCTCTCTTCTATATATATTGTATCATATCTGTCTATATCTACTGTCTATATCTCATGTATATATATATATATCTATATCTATTATTTATCTATATATATCGCATCTATCTATCTCTATATCTATCTCTATATCTATATATATATATTATATATCTCATCAATCTATCTATATCATATCTATTCTCTCTCTCTATATCTCCTCGATATGATACTCTATCTTATTATAATCTCTATATCTATCTCTATCTATATCTATATATAATCTATATATATATATCTCCTCTATCGCTATAATATATCTATCTATATATGCTATATCATAATATATTCTCTATATACTATATATATATATATATAATATATATATATATATAATGGGAGGCGGTGGCCGAGTGCAGCGTCTTGACGTGGTGAGCTCGATTGTTTCCGAGTTCGAATCCTGCCGGGGCAACTCTTTCGACCTTCTTCTTTAATGCAGTCGACAGGAGCTGTTAGGTAGTGGCAGAATGTTTCCGATTCAAGTCCCACCAAGAGTAACTTGTCAATTCATCATCGAGAGCTGAAGAACAACTCGCATGCAGCATACCTTTTTGCCTTTCGACTGCTGCTACAAGTGCGACGAGGGAGCACCAGGTTAAAAAACAAAAAAAAAAAAAAAATTTCTACTTTGGGGGAGGCCTATTGCGCCTGTAGGAGTAAGGAGAGTCCATGAATGCCCGGTCGTTCTCTGCCCGTTGGCGGCCAGCTGGATTTTTTTTAATAGTGACACTTGCGGTTTTTAAGTGAAGAATCCCGTGTTTCTGTGATGTTTAGATCCCTCAAGTCAGGCTCTGTTGCCACCTGGTGTTTCCTGCATTCGCAATTCGCAGTTTGGAGAACAGGTATTGTAGCTGAAAGCGGTTCTTCGCTACTCGAAGATGATTTGACAGTTGCTCCTTGGTGGACTTAAACTCGGGACCTTTGGTTCCTCTACCAGCTTTTGTCCACCGCATTTAAATAGTCGAAAGGAGTTTGCCCTTGGCAGGATTCGAACTCGGACATGAGGTGGCATCCCCAACACCCACCCACACCCCCGCATGAGCCTGATTGAAGATCCGACATCACAGAACGCGATTTGTCTCCTTAGACACAGGTGTCACTATAAAAATCCAGCCTGCGCCACAAACGGGCGAGGGCGATCACATCACGACCCTCAGAATGTGCAGGCCAAGCATCTGAGCCTCAAAAGAAAAGAAAAATTAAGCCTACATGCGCTATAGGCTCAACGTAAAAAAAAAGATATATATATATATATATATATTATATATATAATATATATATTATATATATCCACTCTTTACTGCGAATCAATAGGGCGAAGAGATATCCTTAGTTTTTAAACAATCGTGCGTGTCCCCCTGGCCCCGTTGTATACCCTTTCATACTCACTGAAAAATGTCTTGTCTCACATAACATGTATGATATATATTGCATATAAAAAATATTGCTTTATCCTAAATATCTGAATATTAGCACTGTACAGTAATGACGTAAGGTCTTTGAAATTGAAACTTTTCAATAACTATGCATATCCACTTGTCAGTACCTTACACTTGTAATGTATTTTACTCGTGGTCCTGTGGCACCCCAGGTGAAGCACTGGAATTGCTACAGTAAGAACAAGTCTGGCAAGCACTGGCGGGGAACATGGCTGACGCGCGAAACTACGGATTGACGCCAAAATCCTGTTTATAATCGGATGGTTCACCCGAATTATTATTATTAATTAATCTATATATTATAATTTTTTACATCTTGGCATATAGCACCTGTAGGCAGGGACCTCCAGGGGTGGGATGAGTAAAGGCCCTGGAGGTCACTAAGAGGTTCATTAGAGGTTCACTGTGTGGTTGGCCCTCGCCCGTGTGACGTAGGCAGTGCCACATCAGGTGCCTATAGAATATGTGTCCTTTAGAGAATTCCATTTATCCTATTCTTAAATAGTGAATATCTGATTTATAGAGGTTTACGTTTATAATTTATCTTATCATCCAAGATTGAGCTGGTAAAAGCAATGAAGCTTAAAGAAAGGAAGATTAGTCTGTTGCGGCAATTTTCTGTTTACCAATCAATGACACGGTGGAGATTTTCGGTATTTCTTCTTCATTAAGACGCCACCAGGAGGTTCTGATGTTCTTATTGATGGTTTTATGTATATTGAGTCACTGTGCTATTTCATGGTGTTTGGCACCTCAATTGATTATAATTGTGCAACCTCGAATTCGAATGTATATAATTAAAACATGTTCCCATTGCAGGACGGAAACATTGTATTCCGTGGCTCGTGCTCAATACCATCACCTTTTAACTTTTCTTCCCATACAAGCAAAGATATAAAAGGAAATAAGAAATAAATGCCTTAAGATCATTGCGTAAATAGAAGGGAATTACAAAGTTTTTGTTATGAAGAACAAGGAAGCAATATCATGAGTCGAACAGCAACTGAAGCAAATCGTCACCTTTAGGAGGTTACAAAGATTGATTGTTGTCTTCTTCCCCTGCACTGCGTGTACCCTAAAGATTGATTGCCAGAATACTGGTGGTTATCTGCACTTATTACTGCCCCGGCTGGAAGTATCTGCCGGGTCTGTGTGACGGCGATGATTGCTTATTTGCTTCGCCTATGTGAGTATTAGAGAATAGGAATTATCTTTGACACACAGTGGATGGATTCAGCCACCGTCAGACACACAGAAAAAAGGTTTGTTTTTCCCTTTTTGCAAACTTTTATTTATCATTTTTTTCTTTAATTCTCTATTTATGTTTTTATCTTTCTATATTTTATTACTATTTTTTTATTTTTTTTATTTCTATCTATTTTATTTCTCCCTCACTCTCAAAACTTTATTTATCGTTTTTTATATGTGAAAACAAATGAATAAAAAAATTGCCTTTCTGTCGAGTACCTTGAAAGGTAAAATAGGGCAACCTATTTTTCGCGTTGCTTCGGTGCTCATCCCTGGTATTTGCCCTTTTTGAGCCGGGGTGGTTGAAAACCCGTTACCCCAAACCAGGGCCAAGTGACACCCGGATTCCCACATTACCTTCCCCAGATCCCCATTTATCAAGCCCGAAAGGGAGGAAGAAAGCTTTTTGGGGCTGGTCCCCGATTTCCCCTCCCCCGGTTCGAACCAGGGCCAAAGCTTCGTACCGGGTAGTAGCCACTACACCACGGGGGCGACCTTTAAAAGGAGGGGAGAAAATTATAATAAGCAATAGTAGTAGTACAAAAGTCTTAGATTTCTACTGAAGTGAAGTTATTAAAAAAAAAGGGTATATTTTCCCCCGGCTTGTCATTACTTCAAAAAACCCAAAAACACCGACAAAAACTCCCATACAACAGGCAACATTCATGTTTTATTCCCCAGACATTGCACGGTTTTTTTTTTGCTCATTATGGTGCCGCGCCCAAATGAAATTATTTTTCCAATACGAAAGGATGTTCCCTTTTCATGGTGTTTCCCTTTTAATTTGCATATTATGAAATATTTATTTCTCGTTTTTTTGTTAAAGTGATTCGTATTTTGCTTTTTGTTCATAACTGTTACCATCAAGGGGAGGTGTGAAAATAAGGGGGTGACATTGAGGGTAAGGCTCCGGTCTGCAGCCCAAACACACCGCATGGGGCAACTGTGGGGGGTCGTTACTAAGGCTGCAGAGCTGCAGCACCCCCGACACACACTGCCCGGTGTTGATGCCTTTTGAGACCGCGAATTTACACTATTAAAAATAGTTTATCATTAAAAAATCATTTATATTTTTTAATTTTTTTTCAATACGTTACTAAGTGAATTTTCATTAAAACCCGACCAAAATTTAAGTTACTTTAATTTTCTGTACGATTTAAAGTCTTGCCGCCCGCGCCACTTGTGAAAACAATGAGCTGCGTCGATGCGCAAATCCGTCCCCCTCCTTTTTTCAGTGTGTGACGGTGTGGTTAAATCGGCTTTCTTTTTTACCCTTGCGATGGAAAATCCAGGGGAAAATTTTTAAAATTTAACTTACCCAGCTGACACTAAATGAAAAGACTAAAAAATTTAAGCGGTACCGACTTTATTTTAAGTAACACTAAATTCTACATCACCCTTCGCCTCCCCTCTACTACCCAAAATACATCCCCACCATCCCTTCACCCCCCCTTACTACTACCAGCTCGGAAAAGTCAACGTGAATATCAAATACAAAATAAAAATGAGATAGGAAAATTTGTGTATCCTACTGTTGAGGAAGGTGCAGTCACTCCCTTGTATTTTATCACGAGCCGCCACTGGAGGAAGGCAAAGTGACGAGACTGAGCAGGACCACAGGTGTTAGTGGCTGTCCCGGGCCCGGGGAAAAAAAACCAAGGTGGTGGCGAGACAAACACACACCAACAGATCAAAATACATGAAAACACAAATCCTAACAAAAAAGACAAACAACACTAGAAAAAATTAATAAAGAGAAGCATTTTGGGGGTTTCCTTTTTGTTTTGAAAATTCAGTTTTTTTTATAACAAGTTATTAATCTTTTCCCGGGTTTGGGATTTTTTAAAAAAAACCTTTTTTAAAAGTCTGTAATACCAATGCATGAAATGTTGATCGAGAAACAATCATCAATATATCAATCAAATAGAGGCATGGGCCCGGGGGGAGCGCTCACCCCCCCCCCTACGAACCACCCCCGGGGGATACCACATAGTGTCCGGACCCCATGCTTTTTTCCCCCTCTCAATAAAATCCGACAGGAAACATCAACTTGCCCCAGCCACGAGCTTGTGGGGCCCCCAAGCCCCTCCATGCCCCGGGTTTTTCCCTACAAACGGGGGAAGGTCGGGTTTAGGGTACGTGCCACATGAACATATAACCGAAATTGGGCTGAACGGTATGCAGGTAATAGGCCTCATTTAGTCTCACGGTGCAACGCTGATTTGACAGTAAACATTCAGCGATAACCCAAAATTCCGCGAAGCCAATTATTACCAAAAGGCATCGATTCGCTGTTCAAGCGCAATTTTTGTGTCCATGTCTCAGTCCCTAGGTAGGACAGGGATCACAAAGGGCTTGAAAATCCAAACTTTGTCCTTCTCACAGGTAGACAAAGCCCAAAAACTCGGCTGAGCTAGTCCAAAACACCGGGACTATGCCAATCCAAGTAAAACTTCTTTACGTGACCCCCCGTTATTCTGACTGCGCTCCCAAGTATGTAAAATTTTCCAAGATTTCTGTCCCGCCGCACGCATGAACAGACTGTACTGTGTCATCTAGTAAGTCTCTAAAACCCGGGTCTTTTGGGCTTGGCCAGAAAACCTCAAGTCCCAAAGGCTTTGCCTCCTGGTGTAGCGCCTCGAGAGCCATCACCAGGCCTCCAGCGCTCAGCAAAATTATTTTATCATCGGCAAAAACAAGATCAATGTCTCTGTATTGCCCAGGGGCTCCCCAATATTTGTCTACAACTTTGCCCCAAAACCCAGTCCATAAAGTGTTGAAAAGGGGGAACAAGGACGCACCCTTTTCCTCACTCTGTTTTGACAGGAAACAAGCTAGATAACTTCCCCCACACTTACAGCACTCTCACTCCCAGAATACAGGCCACATTAACCCCAATTCCTTGCAGGAATCCTGCGAAGTCTTTTAGAAGTTCCCAAGTGATCACGATCCCACTGATAAAAGCCTTCTTGGGATCAACATAGGCTGCAAGCATTACTGTCAAACTCAGTCGCGTTCCCCAGGACACAAACCGCTAGGATATGGTCCTTTTTTGATCACAAAACGTGAACCCAAAACTGCTGACTCCTGAGGTTCTGGATTTGCAGGGCTGCGGGTCCTTGTCAGCAATAGTGGGGAGACCCTTTTCTGGCACGCTGAGCGTTAAAACCACGGTAATTGTTACGTCCGCGGTCTCCTTTTCCTTTTTCCCTATAGGGACGACCAGCCCCTTTTTTTGGGACCTGGTACTTTTGTAAGAGGAATGGGACCTGATTGCCACACGGGTCAAGACAGCATGCAACCCCCGGTCATGGTCTCACATCCCCTTGAGGAGCTCCCCCCTGATTTACAAACACCAATACCTTTCCCCCCCTCAACTTTTCTACGCTTCTCTGACTTGTCAGATGGGTGTGGTTTTTTTCAAAGGGGATGATCACACCACTGCCATAAATTTGTAGTTTTTAAGTGCCCAATTTGGGGGGTCCCTTGTGAAAACTGTCCAAAGTATTAAGCCCAACGAACTATCTGCCCCTCCTGTCGGAAAGATGCACCCATTTTGCTCGGGTAGCACTCGCCCCAGTGGAGACTTTGAACGGGGTTCTTCAGGGTCGTAGGCGAGGGATAGGTTTAGCGTTCAAAGGGGCCCCGACATCCTCAGCGCGACTCCCGACATACTCTCTTGTCTATCTCTCCAGGAAAAATTTTAGTCTTGCGTGACAGAGCCCTGTACTTGTCCTGGTTCCCCGCAAGCCCGGGAGCGCGACCTTCTTTCGATATTATCCCGCGTCTCCGTCGAGAAAAACCCTGCACGCCGTGACCTGGGGGTACCCCAATACACTCCTTGGCAGCCTGGAGATTTTCACGTTTAAAAAGGTACCCCACAGTTCTACAGGGCCTCGAGGGCGCCGATCCATCAAATGATTTGAGTTGCATACTCATGGACACGTGTGAAGCCTTTACTTCTCTAAATGAAACACAGATTGTTCCCCTGAATTCTTCTAGACTTGAAAAGAAACTTAAGTGTAGCAACAACAAGTCTGTGATCAGTTGCAGGGAAATCAGGACCCCGGTAAAAAAATGCAGTTATGGAGGGTTTTTCCAACGAGTACTAACGAGGATGGGTCCATCTCCTTGCACCCCTCCGGAATTACTATACCATGTCGACCGGGCAGCTCTGGTTTGTACCCAAAAACCTGCAATTCTCAATTCGGGCCTCACGAAAAATTTGAGGAGAGAACTGTAAATGTTCTGGGATCGGGCCTGGGAAACCAACACATAGCTATAGCCTCTTCTCCGTGCCAGTGAGCATTGAAGTCGCCGAAGACAATGAGTAGTCCTGAGGAGGACACGGGGTTTAATACAAGTGATTTTAGCGTAGAACTTCCTCTTCATTTTCCATCACCTCGTTAGGACGTACACTAAAACAAGAGACATATATATAAAAACATAAGAGTGTTTTTCACCTCCCCGATTATACCCTCATAAACCGGAAAAAATCAAAACAGGGGCTGGGGTTTACGGGAGATGCCTATAGCTACTTGCTCTGGGGGGCAGTGTATGTAGTTAACCCCCACTGCTAGTTCGCCATCCCGGGGCCCCGTCTCAGAGGCCACTATACCCACCAACACCCTACAAAGCTCCCGGTAGAAGAAGTGTCGTGATCGATGGCTCAGAACTTTCCAGGACCCACCGAGAACTCTCCGGGGGTTTTTACCAGGAGTGATTCGAGGGGCGGGTTCCCACCTCTGCAGCCCCCTAGGCCACCCCCAAAAGAAAAAAATGGTCTAGGGGGCTCTCCTACACATTTAGAGTGCGGGTTTCCCCGAGGGTTTTTGTCTGCACCGTCATCGCAACCCCCTCCCATGCGTGGGCATTGGAGGGGTCTGCGTGTCGGGCCTGCGACAAACCGGGTTGGGGGGGGCCCGGTTCCTCTCCGCGGTGTTTTCCTTCCCCCGATCCTTTCTAAGTATTTCGTCGGGCAATGAGCGAGTTTTTTCGGGGAAGAGGTGCATCCCCTGCCCAACAATTTATTTCAGAGATTGGGCTTACTGCTCGCGTGGCCAGGGACGCAGAACCCCCCAATTGGGATTTAACCCCCGGCTGCCCCTTTTTCACCATAGCTGTGGCTGGTGGCCAAAGAGCTTACTTATTTCTGAATTTATTCCCGAAAAATGGTCTTTTGTTTAGTCCATTGGTTATCCCGGGAAAACCCCCCCCCATGTAAACCAGGGGGAGCCGGTTTGCGCCCAAAGATCCGACCCCGTGGGGGTTGTATACTGGGGTTTACAGTTACCCGTAGCAATACAACCCTTTCCAGACGACAAATAATTTGACGGTAAAAGAATTGAAAAAAATGATATAACCCCCAAAAAAATTGTATTTTTACGCAATCCATCTCCTCTCGCTCTCCCCGCTCTCGCTCTCGCCCCCTCTGGCTTCCCCCCGCTCTCGCCTTGCTCTCGCTCTCTCATGAACATATAAACTTTCAAGAATTTAGGACGAATAACAAAAGAAACAAATTAGGAAAATTGTTCGTAAATAAAAAAACATTCATGATTTTTTAAATATTTATATTAAATTTTCAATTCATTATTAAACAATTATTTCAAAATGACGCATTGTTTTGAAATATGTTAGCGATTTTTCCCGCACATGGGAGGCGGTTACCAGAGGGTTATGTCTTGAGTTGTGTTCTCGGTGACTCGATTTCGACCCCCGACGAAAAAAAAATTTTTTTGCCCCGTCGAAGGGTCTAAGAACCTCACATGCACTGTCCATTAACTCTACCTTGTTTGCGAGTGATGGGAGGACCAGGGGGGCGGCGAGCCTCTAATCACAGGGGTCATATAAAATCCTGCCGCGTCCCACGGCCAGGCAACCAACCATCACAGCCTAAATGAGCCCCGTACCTACCACCGAGCCTTAAAAAGGGCCCGCCTACAGGTTATACGCACAATGAAAAGAAAAAAGGAAAAGAAAAAAAAAAAAATATTAAGAAATTTTTAGTTGGGGTTTACTTGGGTTTATTGTCACCTATGTACCCTATGAATAAGAAAAAAATAAAATTTCCCGTTATTGTATATTTTTCCCACATGCAGATTTTATCATCTATACAGGGGGTAACACGGTTTATGCAAATATTTATACAGGGGGAAAAAACATGTAATTCTAACCAAAAAAATTCTATAACCATATGCTTTTGAAGCTTCCTTTAGAGTGAGATGAAGTTAGAAAAAAAGCGGGCCCGTAATTTCACCTGGCAGGCGGTGCCGCTCGGTAAAATTTTGAATGATTTAATCATAATGTTTACTAGTAAGGGGATTTTATCTTATAACAAAACAAAAGGTATTAATGGACATGTTTTTAATAAATAAGCAGTACATGAGAAAGCAGGGGGTAATAACAATATGTAAAGGTTTCATGGGATTGTGTCAGGGAGGGTAGGATGGAACACGGACTCAGCTATCGGTGTGAGGCCTCGCAGCCCCCCATCTGCCCCCCCGCCCCGACGCAGCCACTTAGCCTTGCCCGTATTGTTATTACAGCCCTGTGTTCTATGTCTGCTTATTTAGTAAAAAACATGTCCATTAAAACCAATTTGGGGTTATAAGATAAGTAAAGCCCATATAGTAAAATTTGATTAAATCATTCAAAATGCCCGAGCGGCACCGCCGCCAGGTGAAATTACTGGGCCCCGCTAATTTTTCTAACTTCACTCAGTTAAAGGAAATTCAAAAAACTATGGTTATAGAATATTTTTTGCTTAGAATTTAAGTTCTTTCACCTGT
>JACEEZ010008740.1:0-2500 GCA_016584305.1 Chionoecetes opilio
GGCCCCCCCACCCCACTTTGGGGGAAAAGGGAATTTATTCCCCCCCAGGGGCCCCGCATGAGGCCGTCAGCATCGAGCGGGGTCCTTACTCGGCGCGGGAAAATCACCTCAGGTGGGCTCGCGCGCCCTTTCCGGGTGGCGGTAAAAGCGGGTCGGAGTCAACCTCCACCCCCGGATGTTGGGGGTTTTTCTTGATGGCGGGGATGTCCCCAAATTCAGTTTCCCCTCGATGCCGGGGGCCTCCCTCGAACGTTTTTAAAACCTGGCCTGGGTTTCTCGGGGGCCAATTTGACTTCCCCACCGTTTTTCCCGGCCGTGATGTCACCATTTGACATTTGGGTGGCCCTATCATTCGCATCTCCTCTCTGGTGTGGTTGCGAAACGGTTAAAGTTAAAAGAAAAATATTTTTTGCCATAAGAATACCCCAAAAATATTAATCCTTAACCTTGCGGGAAAAAATTTGCTGAAAAACCTCGTTAACCCTTATTAGAAGGAAATTGTGCCATTCCAAGCAAAGACTTTTATCATCTCTATGTAATATTCTACAAAAAATCTTTTAAAACCTTCTCTACAAACGATTACTATAAAAAACCACAACGTATAAACAAACATTTATTATTTACATATATACTCCCATACATATGCAAAAACTATAAAATACAGTAAATATATCATCACATAAAATGATAACCCACACCACGCACACACACACACACACCACACACAACACACCCCCAACACCACACCCCACCCCCACACACAACACACACACACACACACACCACACCACACACACACCACTCTCCCACACAATGTACACATACAAAACAAAATCATTGTTTTTCTTTAATTTCTAATTTAAAAAAGTATACAATTTAAACCTTTACAATAGATATCAAAGTGACAAAAAAGATCGTATTTATGTATTCTTTCATTGTGTTTGGGATGCAAAAATACTTTTTTTCTATATTGAACTTTTAAAGGGTACGTCATCGCATGGGCAGATGCCACAGGGGGCCTTGAGGATGTCTTAAAGTAATGTTCCGGAGGGGCCCCGACCGATTCCGGGGGGAACGAACCCTCCCCCGGGTACGGGCTGACGTGCCCCATTCCCACCACCCTCAACCCCCGGCTGTGAGGACTCGAGAAAAAACCCAGCGGGGTGTCCGTGATCCGGCTGTTCTGCTTTGCCGAGGCCCTTGTGAAAAACCCACAAAGGCCCCAGCGAGTCCAGGGCAATCACCAGCGGGGGGGCCAAGTCCAGGGAGTCCTGCCATATTTGGAGAGCAGAAAGCAGGTCGAGGTGGAGCTCCTTCCAAAAACTAGTATGCCTAGGGGCTCAGGTGGTGCCCCCAGGTGGGGGGTCATTGCCTGCAAAACCCTTTCTAAGTCTAGTGACAACTGACGAGCGAGATTGGCGATATTTTGGCGGGTCGTCCTCTCTTTTTCTTGGTACGGGCGTCACGAGCCCCCTTCCACAGGTTTGGCCAGCGCCCTTTTGGGAGGCACTGCTAAAAGATTTGCGTGGGGGGCCTTATCGCTCACTGCAAGTGCTTGAGGGAAGGGCTCCCCACCATCAGGCCCACGCCTTTTTGTGTTGACGGACGCGGAGGGGGGGGCCCCCCTGCCCTCCGTGACCCCGGGCTGTCCAGGCCCGGTCACATACGGTGGGGCGAGGCGGCTGCCTCTCGGGGGTCCTGTGTCGCATCTTCCTGCTGAAGTGGCGCCGGGAGGTCTCCCTTTCCCCTTTTTTTTTTATACCCAGTCTCCTGCGGGGTGATAGGGGCGGGATCCTCTCCTGGGTGACGGTGCCTTGTCTCTCCTTCCCAAACCCCATTGCTTGGGGTCACCTGATTGGGGGGCAGTTTCCTCCGCGTATTTTCCCCCCCAGTTTTTGGCCCATGAAGCTGCCCTGGTCATGGCCTTTCAGGTGGGGGCGGTGCAGGGGGTTTTTTTCTCTGTGTGGGGCGGCGCTTTAGGGCACCCATGCCTTTTATTTTTCCTCCGCGCAAGGCACACCCTTTTAAACGAACCACGGTGGTCTCGCGGGTCAGCCCCGTACCCCTCTAGTGGAAAAATGTTTTCTCCCGCGGGCAAGGAGAAAAGGCGGTGAAGGTGGCCCCTTGTGATCCCGTCACCCCAAAGGGGCTGCGCCCCATCAGTGTTTTAAAAGGACGCGATTGATGGGGCCCCCGTCACTCTACCCCAGCCAAAAAACCCGGGGAGTTTCCTCGCTGGCGGGGTCTAGGCCAATGTGGGAGGCCTGCATTTAAAATGAGCTGCCCAAATTTTTTAGTGGCTGCCTGCACTGAGTCTGCAGGAAGATCAGTGAGAACTGGGTCCGTGAGCCCCCCTCGTACGTGTGTGGGGAAGGTGACGTGATTGGTGACCCCCAACACTTAAACTCTGTGAAGGGCCCTTTTCCCCCAAAGGGGATTAGGTCGCCCACGAAAAGCTTTTTCTGGCAGTCACGTTTGGCCATGATGGTATCCACTGTCG
>JACEEZ010008740.1:5000-35000 GCA_016584305.1 Chionoecetes opilio
TACAAGAATGATATAATGTCGAACATAAAAAGACACAACGGGGGTATGGGGCAACAAAAATTGTGATATAAGTTATGTCCCTTTAAGTGAAAAACTGGGGAGTACTATAATTAAACACTGAGGTGAGCGATAGTTTGGGGAACAGCATTGAGTCGTGGCGTAGACAATGACGAGTGAAAAAAATGTTTTTAAAGTGTGTCAGAAAACCCTAGCCTTCGTGTTTTTTCCACTTCAGATCTCCTTTTAAAGATCAGTTCATATCATTACCAGACCACAACAAACAAGTTATAAATTAAAAACCCCCCCATCGGGAAAATCCAGCCTACATTGACTTGAGATTCAGCGAGGGAAAAAACACCGCAAGGAAAAGGGACGAGGACGCTGGAAGAAGGGGTTATAAAGAGAACCAGACGGAGTTTTACGTGTGTAGGAAGACCCCCAGACTTTTAAAGGGTCCACAAGCCCCACCCGACACCTGCTTCCCCCCACTTTTGCTGATCTGGTTTCTGCAAGCATCTCTTGGGGGAAGCCCCCGATTACAGTACGGATGGATTCCTTGCTAATTCACACAAGTTAGTGGGGTATACAACAACAGCGACCTTACAAGAAAATTTTAAAAAAACGCAATCGTTTACAAAAAAACCCTTTAGTGGTGAGATATTATTTTAAATTTTGGTTTCTGTTTTAAATAGCCATGTGAAAAAATTTCAAGTAATTAAATTTTCTCGTTTTTTTCTATAGATGTTTTAAATAGCTTACCCTAATATTTCTTTTATTTTTTTATTTTTTAATTTGTTATTTCCCTTAAATTGTAATAAATATAAATATATATAATATTATATATAATAATATATATATATATATATAATATATATATATATATATATATATATATATATATATATATATATATATATAATATTATTATATATTCAATTCTCCTTCTTGAATTGCCTTAAAAGAAAGAGATGGGAGATAATTTAATTAAATTAAAAGTTTAACTTATAAATTTATTGCCCCTAAACAAAAGTTAAAAATGTGAGTGAATTTAATTTGCTAGATGTAAAAGATGAAAGATGTACACCTATCCCGAGAACGGAAAACAATACGGGAAAGTTAACCTTTTTTTTGGGGAAATTTAACCTTGAATTGGGGATAAAGTATCACCTCAGAACCCGTTGTAACATAAAATAACCTTTATTGCCCCTAGATTATCCCCTCACTAATCGAAGTCTTTTCAAACAAATCCGTTGCAGTGTTTATTTTTTTCCCCTGCCAAGACTTTCCTCGGCCCCTAGTGCTATACGCCAATTTTATCTGCCCGGGAAAAATATTTTTGTCATGTAAAAGGAAAATTTTAACAAAAAAAATTAATTTTGCACCAAGGCTACAGGCACTTGTCAAAAAAAGGTTAATTTAAAGCCTTGGCACTCTTTATCACATTTTTTGTTTGAATACTATTCTAGCTGAAGGCACTCTTATCATTCTTTTGTGAAAGATTAAATAAATACTTTTCTCTCTGATATCAAGAAATAACAACATGCATATTTTAAAAGTGAAAATTTATATTACAGACCGAAATCCCATTTTTTCTAGCGAGAAGCTGTACCCGTAAAAATAGGGTTCCCAAATAAGTAATAAAAAAATAAAAAAAATTAAAAAAAAATCCTAAAAACAGAAAAAGCCACTGTCAAAGGGAAAATTTCTCCATGTGGGCCCCCCAGCACAAACATTTTGATTGAGTTATAATCTATTTTAGCTGAAATCAATTCCTATCCTTTTTTTTGGTATGCAATAAAAAATATGCATATCTTAATGATGTGAAATTTTTTGTACCCACCCGAGTCAGATTTTATTGCTTCAAGCCGTTCTACTCCTTCATTTAAAGAAGCGGCTTAAAATTAAATAATAAATAAATACTGCCCCTGCTATTATTCAGTTCTCAAGGCCCTGCGTGTTTTATCTTTATCCACCTTCCCGTTATTTAAAACTACGCGGTAGTTTATGGCAAAAGCACTTTTATATTTGGAGGGATATAAACATTATAACAACTTTTAGTTTTTTTTTTCTAATAAAACATGTTTAAATTCTGTTTTAAATATTTTACCAGTTTTTTGATGACCTTAATGCACTGTCCCCCATATATTACTCCGTTATACCAAACATTCCTCTTTGCTAAGTTGCATGTAAACCCTCACCTTATATAGGGATTTGTAAGGATTGGCAACCTGAGAATCGGTATAGATACCCAATGATGTAACACCCTTAGTATACATGTCTTTAACATGCAGGGGCGCTTATTGTAATGGGGGAGCGATATTACGTACTGGTTATATTTATATGATTGTTTAAACTAAATAAAACAATGTCCGAGTGTCTGAGTGTCTTGTCTGGCGCCTAGCGGATGCTGATGCTACACCTTTTGATGGGTTATGTTTCGAAGTATCACCTGGCCCATAAAAATGACAAGGACTCAACCCCGGGGTCTTGAATGCAACACGAACACACCCGCCCCTGGCTCCAGAATACACAACAATTTTTGTGTGTATCTCTCAGCGCTCTACCCAAGGTGATGAGCTGACGAGAGTGCAAAAAGGCCCGAGAGACATGACCCCCGGGAAACCCGGAGTTTCCCGGGCCCCTTTCCTTTTAAAGCTGAACTGGCCGGAGAGGGGACAGACAGAACCGGGGAAGTATAGGGAAAAAGCGTTTGCCTTGGCTCCCACCACGACACCCGTTTTGGGGGTCTGTGGTACCCCACACCTGGGGGTGTGGAGTACCTTGTCACAACATTAACAGTTCTGGCTCTCTTTATTAAACATTAGTTTCATTGGCCGTTACTTAACGAACTAAGTGACATTACATATGTATAAACCTTCACAAGTGTATATATATATATATATATATATATATATATATATATATATTATATATATATATATATATATATATATATATATTATATATATATATATATATATATATATATATATATATATATATATATATATATATATATATATATATATATATATATATATATATATATATATATATATATATATATATATATATATATATATATATATATATATATAATATATATATATATATATATATATATATTTATATATATATATATATATATATATATATATAATATATATATATATATATATATATATATAAATATATCTTTGTAGTATATTGTCTCACTCGAATCCTTTGGCACTAAGATCCCTTATAAATTACGTAAGAACCGCTCGACCACGTTTAGCCCATACATACCACTCTATTTGATGTGTACCTCTGGGCAACGAAGCAAGTTACCAGCCCGTCAGGAGGGCATCATCCGGCAATCACCCCTTACAGGTTAGTCAGCCAGTATCAACATGGAGTGAACCCGTTATTCGTAAAATAACCATACTAAGAAGGGTAACAGAGGGATTCGTTCAGTGAGCAGGGCCCTGAAGAATCGTTCCTGCCTTTCTTCAGCTGCTCGAGTGAAACAATTGTCTGCAGTATGTCCTGAACGCAGACAATACTCGCAGCTTTGGCTCCGTTTTTCCTCAGCCAGCCGTTTACGGCAAATGTCGCGAGTATGACCCCTTTTGTCGCAGTATTCACAGACGATGGCGGTGCAGTGATGTCTGGTGTGACCTCGCTGAAGGCACTTTCCACAATGCGGAAGGTTTTGTCCGCCACGGGAGTGAGTGGTGGTGATGTCGTAGTTTGTGGCGGCGCGTCTATAGTTGCCACCGCTAGTACTGTAACGGCGCCTCCTTTGATGAGAGGGACTATGACTGCGGTTATTGTGGGCGCGGGTGGCTCTCCTGATCGGGGAGGTCGGGATGGGAGCGGCTCTTCGAGGCTGCGTCTCCCGTGGGAGGTTGGCGGGGAGGTCTGGTCGGAGAAGGTCGGCTGGAGCTTCAGTACCGCGGGCCGGGGGGTGAGATGTGTTTGTCGAGCCCGGCACTTCCGCTGGCTGGGTCCTGTGAGATAATATGAAGAGGACGGGGTTTCCCCGACTCCCACCACGCCTTCAGTTCAGGATGCGCGCCACAAGCTGCGCCCCAGTCAGAGTCAATTTTGCTAGGGAGGGCACTAGTCGCCTGAGTGACAACAGGGGTGTCAGCGTGCAATGGGGTGGAGGCGAGGCCGTCGACTTTCGTCAGGGCGCCTGCTAAGAAGGCGCGAAGATCGACGACTCCCTCTTACTGCTTCCTGAAGTCTTTATTTTCTGCCCTGAGAGAAGCGTTTTCAGCCAGAATCCTTCCAAGGAACTCTCCTAGTTCCACAGGTGGAAGGGAGACCAGCACTGCTATGAAGACCTGGTCCTCAGGGAATGGGGTGGTGTGGGTTGAAGTGGAGGCAGCGGCCTGGGACGGCGCTGATGGGTCAGCGACTGGCTCGCGGTTGATGGGGTGCAAGACGCCTCGGGCGGTCCTAAGCTGGCCAGCTCGGGAGCAACAGAAAGTTTCCTCCGTGAAACAATGGCCACACACAGGGTTGGGACACTCCGGCTGATTGCACGACAGTGTGTGTTTGTCGCGAGTGGAGTACAAGCACACACAGCAATAACTGGAGCCTGGTACACCGCTTTGCCCTGCCCACAGAATCTTTCTGTGAGAAAGGGCGTCGACAATGATGGTCTTGTCGTTATCAGCCATGGTGGTAGTTGCGTATCATTGGCGACGAGCGAGAGAGCGAGAGAAAATGTACTGTACACGGCAGCGGCGTGTTTTTTGGTAGGGTCAGAGGAGGGGTTGCGGATCAGGGTGTAGTGTTTCAACTTTCAAGGTTCAAGGTCATGCGGGCGGTATGGGTTGTGGTGGTAGTGGTGGCGGTGGTGACGTGCCGCAGTGCTTGCTACTTGTCAGACAGGGAGGGTGGATGGAGGGGGAGGGAATACTGTCCATACAAACAGGAGGCTGGTTGGTGTTATTTCACCCAGAGTTGCGTTTTCTCTGCAGATCCTCCAGGAAGCTGGGACAGTATTAAAGTGAGAGGATGGGAGAAAAAATGGGAAAAAAAACAGCGATGGCAGAGAAATAAAAAGTGGGTGGGTGGTTATGTGTGTGGCGAGCGCGGGGTCACTGTATCGGTGTTGATAGGTGACTATCGGGGCTTGACAGGAGACGTGCCGTTGTGATTTTGAAGGAGAGAGTGGCAGTTGACTTATTCGTTGAGGTAAAATTTCATTATTTCTGTCTTTTGGTATTGTTTGTTTGAAATTTTGTATCCCCTGTGTGATCAGAAGATCGTTACCGACAGATGGTCAACTCTGCTAAGTGAAATGGGTCAGTTTTGCTCAGGAAAAGCTTGAATTTGTCAGGAGCTAGAATATGCCGTGACTTCAGCCTGCGCGCGGCTCTCTCTCTCTCTCTCTCTCTCTCTCTTTTTTTTTCTCTTTTTTTTTTCTTCTTAACTTTATACATTGAAGGCAAAAAAGGGGAGTTGATGTGCTAAAGTCCCGGCTGGGACGCCAAGGACTATCTCTAGCAGTATTATATTTTATTTATGAAAATTATTATACAAATAATATTGAAAAAGTACAGCAATTCTCTACTATAAACTAATACTGATACACAAGTGATTAAGAAATTATGCTAACAACTATACGCTAATACACATAATATAAAGAATAATACTAACTAATACATTGATACACATTTATAAAAAAATTATACTAATGTATAACATTAATCTTATAATACAAATATCTAGTCATTATTTTTATTACATCTTTCTATTGCGTTAGTTACGCTTGCAGCCAGGCATTTACGCCCGATTTGAAGGCGTGCAGGGAAGTGGTGAGGTGCAGGTCGGTCTGGCGCACCAAGGTGTTCCATAGTCGACCATAGCGGAGTAGGAAAGAGCGGAGGTAATGTTCCGTCCTCGCGAAGGGCACAGTCACCTGATGGTCGATGTTGTGGGCCGCACGGGTAGAATGGGAGGGCCTGGCCCGTGGGTTGAGGTGCAGCTCTGCTAGTTATAGGAGCTGCATCCTGTGAGCTTTGTACATGACGCACATGCCTGTCACGTCACGCCGCTGCTAGAGAGCTTGAATGATCTGTGCAGCAGCCTCAGGGGCTTTCAACCGGGCCAGCCGCTGGGCTTTGGCTTGAACCCGGTCAAGGACGCCGAGGTATGACGGGGGGCAGGAGGACCATGCGAGGGGCGAGTATTCCATCAGGGAGCAGACTTGTGACTTGTAGAGTGTGCCGACTCCCTGAGCATCCAGGAGGTGCGCGACGCGTCGGATGCAGCTCAGTTTCCAGGCAGCATCCTTGGCGACCTTCCTGACGTGGCTTGTGTATGTGAGGCCAGAGTCGAACTTCACCCCTATAAGTTTGACTGACTCCTGGAGGTGTATTTTTCTGCCTTTCAGGAGAATGGCGTGTTGGTCCCAGTTGACTGCATCTTGCCTGCGGGAGATGAGGACAGCTTGGGTCTTGTCTGGTGCAAAGGTTACTTGCCATCTCTTGCCCCAGGAGGCGATGCTCTGCAGTGCCTGGTTGATGCGAATGACTGTGCTGTGTCGGTCACTCCTCTCACAGGTGAATGTGAGAGTACAGTCGTCTGCGTACGCTCTTGCCTCAGGAATCAGCTGCAGGGTGTCGTTGAAGTAAACGTTCCATAGTAATGGCCCGAGTACACTTCCTTGAGGGACACTGGCTTTGATAGCGTTTTCAGAGCAGGTTTGACCATTTACCATCACGCACAGAATTCTTTCGTGGAGGTAATCTTGCAGGAGGTGTAACAGGTCCCCGCAGATCTCCAGGCTTCTCAGCTTGGTAGTGATGCCCAGATGCCACACCCTATCAAAGGCACCAACGATGTCAAGGGCGAAGACGAAGGTGTCTTCGCCCCGATCTAGGGAGTGGTTCCAGGCTGCTGAGTGCAGGAGAAGAAGGTATGCTGCGGATCTCCCTTGTCGGAAGCCGAATTGTCGTGATTTTTTTTTTTCTCTCTCTCTCTCTCTCTCTTCTCTCTCTTCTTCTCTCTCTCTCTCTCTCTCCTCTCTCCTCTCTTCTCCCCCCCTCTCTCTCTCTCTCTCTTTCTCTCTCTCTCTCTCTCCTCTCTCTCTCTCTCTCTCTCTCTCTCTCTCTCTCTCTCTCTCTCCTCTCTCTCTCTCTCTCTCTCTCTCCTCTCTCTCTTCTCTCTTCTCTCTCTCTCTCTCTCTCTCTCTCTCTCTCTCTCTTCTCTCTCTCTCTCTCTCTCCTCTCTCTCCTCTCTTCTCTCTCTCTCTCTCTCTCTCTCTCTCTCTCTCCTCTCTCTCTCTCTCTCTCTCTCTCTCTCTCTCTCTCTCTCTCTCTCTCTCTCTCTCTCTCTCTCTCTCTCTCTCTCTCTCTCTCTCTCTCTCCTCTCTCTCTCTCTCTCCCCTCTCTCTCTCTCTCTCTCTCTCTCTCTCTTCTCTCTCTCTCCTCTCTCTCTCTCTCCTCTCTCTCCTCTCTCCTCTCTCTCTCACTCTCTCCTCTCTCTCTCTCTCATCCAACTCTCTCCTCTCTCTCTCTCTCCTCTCTCTCGCTCACTTTCTCCTCTCGTCTCTCTCACTCGTGGTCTCGGTCTCGCCCTCTCTCTACTCTCCTCTCTCTCTCTCATCGTCTCCCTCCTCTCTCATTCATCTCTTCAGCTTCACACCACACGCCAACACAACCACAGGGTCGACCCAGTCCTTCGCAACATTATGACACCTCACGTCCTCGATCGGTATACCCAAGTCATTCAACTTAGTTATATGTAATGTGGTGGTGGGTGAGGAGTATTACTACTACTACATCACACTACACTACACTACTACACTACTACACACTCTACACTAGTTATCTATCTCTACTATATAGCCTTCAACAAAACCGCTTGCAGATCAAGAATCCTTAAGAGTCATTTATTCCATTTGTCTCTAATGCCTGTCAGGATATCACTACATCATTATTCACATCTACAGAACCTCTACTACTCACTACTACAATTATACTAACTTACTACGACTACACTTCTAGACAACTTTATAGGTACGCCTCATCCACTCAGCGACTAACAAGAGCAGCGGCTCTGGCAGCAGTCAAGAGAGAGTCCGGAGACGTCATCATTGCCTCTAACAGCACGACTACCCTACAGTCGATAACATCCAGGAACCCTCTTCACACCGTCCTCGTGAACAGAATTATTAAACTTGTGTATAAGATAACGTGTCAGGACAGAACTGTGAATTTTATATGGTCCCCATCACACTGTGGGATAGCGGGTAACGAGCGTGTAGATGAACTCGCCAACAGTGCTGCGACTAAGGATGGTGCTAGGTTTCCCCTCCCTCTGTCCCTTGGCCGTCTAAAAAAAGAAATGTGTGAGAAAATGGAAACTTACAATAAGAGACATATTAACAGCATCCTCGGTCACACTGTTTCTCTCACTACATATATGGACTTAACAAAAGGGTGTCAACCCCACTACATACAAAATGGACTAATTACTAGGCGCCAGCAGGTGTGTTATAGTAGGCTAAGGTTAGGGTATAAATACATGTGGGAGGTAGCTGGCAGTGACAACATCAATATGAAAAAATGTAACCTATGTAAAACATAAGAGAAGCACACACTCCGCCATTATGTAATGGAATGTCCATAAATTATTTATGTTAGAGGCAGATGTGCCAATGGCTCCTATGCTGGGCTGCTGCACTACTATCTACAGCCATGTAACCTTATCCAAGTCAAAAACAGTCACCCAAACTTTGCCAATGCCTCAAAAGGGACTTAATATAATAATAATAATAATAATAATAATAATTTTACTCTCACCCGCAGGCATACAGACAAAAAACAAAGCAACAAGAACAAGCCAAGGAGTAAACTTAGGTATAGAGCAAAAACAAAAAACCAGATCAAAGTACAGGCACATTAGGGGACATAGTATCAAAGTACATAGAAAAGCATACATGGACACCTGTGCTACCCCACATTCTGCACAAACAGCAGACCCAGCCACCGCTGTTGTATAGGTCTACATACATAGGCCGAGCTCTGCCTGACAGAGGTGATGATGGAGTTCGTAGAAAGCTCCACCCTACTCCTTAAACTGAACACGGAGTGTCGACGGATCACATCCAGATTGTTCACCGCGTTCCTAGCGAAAACCAGG
Source organism: Chionoecetes opilio (assembly GCA_016584305.1). NCBI lineage: Eukaryota > Metazoa > Arthropoda > Malacostraca > Decapoda > Majidae > Chionoecetes > Chionoecetes opilio. The sequence goes on from JACEEZ010008740.1 coordinate 14,145, forward strand.
GACGAGCTGCACCACCTGGGCAGCCCCAGAAGCCTCTTAGTGATGTCATTGTGACAAACCTTAAGGCGGTTCATAGTGGCCACGTTATACCGCGACCACAGCGAGTTGCAGTATATAGAGTAGTAATGACTCCTGAATAACTCCATCTTCACCTCTCTGCTACAGTAGGAGCATTTCCTCTGTAGAGTATTTCCTACGACAAGAAGCTTGGTGGTCTGCTTGATGATATCATCATCATCAGTCATGTCGTGGGATATAACATGGCCTAAGTATGCGAATCTATCCACAAAAGTGAGGGCAGACCCACCGAGCCATGCTGTTTTCAGATAATTCACCTAAGCGCGTGCCGGGGATACTACCATGCACTCTGTCTTAGTGGTGTTGTAGACAATGTCATGCTTGGCAGCATACACCTGACACACATTGATAAGGTCCTGCAACGCATCCGCAGTGGGTGCGAGCAGGACCATATCATCATTATAGCTCAGTGAGTTCATGCACCCATCATGTATGTGGCAGGCGATCACGAAGGTTGGCACTGAGATCATCCGTGTACACATTGTACAGGTAGGGGGATAAAATCCCCCCCTGCCGAATACCATTGGCAGTACTAAAGGACAGCGAGCAGGAGCTACCCCACGTAACAGTAAATTCCTGGGTAGTGTACCAGTACATAAATAAATTAACAATGTACCCAGGTGTACCCTTGACGAGAAGTTATGAAAGAGCTTCTAGTAATTCACTCTGTCAAACGCCTTTCTGGCATCCAGGAAACACAGATTAACAGGTGAATTTCTGGAAGTGTAGTAATGAATGATAATCTTCAATGTCCACACACACATCTCAGTGCCAAGGCCTTTCTTATAGCTGAACTGATTGTCCAGTGTATATAGTCCATGAGTCAGGCCATCGACGGGTATCATCTGGGTGGGCAAATTCTTGTTGCTATTTTCTTTTTCATATGTATGTCCACATTATTTATTTTGATGACAACCCTTGCAGAGGAGTAGCTTAACTCGGGGACTGCGGGAGCAAAGATTTTTTTAGTACCGCCAGTGTTGGAATGTGAGTGCAACAGTAACCATTACATAATTGGATGAAAATTACATCAACGTCAAGGTAGTGAAAATCGCACACGGAAATATATCTATTTTTAACCCAAACGTATAGGGGTTGTGGTGTTGTTGTGGTCGGGAGTTGAAATATCTGGCGCGATTGGCACCAATCCGACAGCGAGAGCCTACTGAGGTGGGGTCAGGGATGCCACTTCTTGGGATTTTTCCCAAGATTTTGACGGGTTTATTCAAATATTTATCCAGTAGTTTATCTCAAGGTAAGCATAGGTACCGTTGTACCATACCTTGCGATAGACTACTGGAGAAATACTTGAATAATCCCTCCAAAAGTCACAAGATAGACGAAAAATATCCCAACACCAGGACCTAAATCCCAAGATCTTGGGAACAAACCCAAGGAGTGGTATCCCACCGTAGAGCGTAGTTAGGCAAATGATGGTGTGTGGTGTTGAGGGCTGACATCAATGCGTATATGTGACACAGTTTGTAGACTTATACGAATGTTGGCGCGGTTTTTGTATGCTTTTTTATACTGCGCTACCGGAAGGCATGGCGCAGTCGCTCAGCAGAGCCTTCCGGAAGGCATGCCGCAGCCCACGGGTTAATAGTAGTTATGATGCATTCACTATTTTGATTTTTGATCTATGTAAATGCCATACGCAAAAAAAGGTCAGTCTCCGATGCTGAAAATTCCATAACGTTTATGTCATACTCATGATTTAAGTGTCATTTGCAGTTGCAGAGAAGCCCGGCAGATACAGAACCATTCATATAGATAATATTATAATTATTGAAATGAGAAAATCTATTCTATCAACGGCTGTCACCTGACATTCTATCTCTGTGTCAGATATCTGGTGTCCTGAGATATAGCTGCTGAAACTACTGAACTTCCAACCAAAAGGCAACGAATGGAACTTGACGAATATGCCAACCACTGCACCGGTGAAGAGAAGGAGATGTTCTACGCCAAACTCGACTCTGTATTAGACCAGTGTCCTCCTCGGGACACACTCATTGTTTTGGGCGACTTCAATGCTACTACTGGCACTGTGAGAGATGGCTACGAGTTATGTGTTGGTCCCCATGGCTCCGGTACCAGAAACACCAACAGTTCTCTGCTTCTGAACTTTGCAAGGTCCAGAAGGTTGAGAATTGCAGGTTCTTGGTATCAGAGACCAGAGCTGCACCGCTTTACATGGTATAGTAATGCCGGAGGGGTAGCTAAGGAGATCGACCACATCCTCGTTAGTACTCGTTGGAGGATCCTCCAGAACTGCAGGGTTTACCGGAGTGCTGAGTTCCTTGGAACAGATCACAGACTTGTTGTTGATACACTTAAGCTTCATGTCAAGTCCAAAAGAATCTCATGAGGTAACCATACTGTGTTTCATCTTGAGAAACTGAAGGAATTGACATGTGCTCATGAGTATGCGGTGGCAGTCTCAAATCGGTTTGATGTGTTCGGTGCTCTCGGGGATCCTGTAGAACTGTGGGATACCTTCAAACGTGAAACTCTACAGGCTGCCAAAGAGTGTATTGGGGAGCGCCCGAGGTCAAGGTGTGGTTTTGTCTCGACGGAGACGCTGGAGAAAATCGAGGAGAGTCGCGCTGCCAGGCTGGCTGGGAACCGGGACCAGCACAGGGCTATGTTACGCCGGACTAGAACCCTCCTGAGGAGAGACAAGGAGAGGTATGTCAGGAGTCTCGCTGAGGATGTCGAGGGTCATTTGAACGCTAATGACCTCCGACCCGCCTACCGAACCCTGAAGAAGCTCCGTTCCAAGTCTCCTTCTCGGGCGAGTGCTATTCGAACAGCAGATGGGCGCCTCGTGTCGGACATGGATTGGCAGATGGCTCGTTGGGCTGAGTACTTTGGGCAGATGTTCACGGTGGACCCTCCAACTGAGCAGCTTCACACCACTGGGTTACAGGCAGTGGATGCCGATCCTCCCATTGACGAAACCGCACCCTCTCTTGACGAAGTCAGAGAGGCTGTAGCAAAGTTGAAGGGTGGAAAGGCAGCTGGTGTTTGTAATATCAGTGCGTAGCTCCTCAAAGCTAGGGGTGAGGCTATGATCCGCGGGTTGCATGCTGTCCTGACTGCCGTGTGGCAATCAGGTACCATTCCTCCTGACTGGAAAAGGGGGCTGGTCGTCCCTATCTGCAAAGGGAAAGGGGACCGTCAGGACTGCAACAATTACCGCGGTATTACACTGCTCAGCGTACCAGGCAAGGTGCTTGCCCATATATTGCTGACACGAATTCGCAGTCATCTGGTGAAGCATCAGAGACGTCAGCAGTCTGGGTTCACGCCTGGTAAGTCAACAACGGACCGTATCCTAGCGCTTCGTGTCCTGGTGGAACGCCGACGTGAGTTTCGACAGGGGATGCTTGCAGCCTATGTTGATCTCAAGAAGGCGTTTGACTCAGTGCATCGTGATTTATTCTGGGATCTTCTGCGACTTCGAGGGATTCCTGCAAGGACTATTGGTTTGATAACTGGTCTGTATTCTGGGACTGAGAGTGCTGTGAAGTGTGGGGCAGGTGTATCCAGCTTCTTTCCTGTGAATACAGGAGTGAGGCAAGGGTGCGTCCTTGCCCCATCACCTTTCAACACTTGTATGGACTGGGTATTGGACAAGGTTGTAGATCAAAGTGATTGTGGAGCATCCGTCGGCAACACCAAGATCACTGATCTTGTTTTTGCCGATGATGCAGTGATCTTTGCTGAGTCGCTGGAGGTCCTGGTGATGGCTCTCGAGGCGCTGCACGAGGAGGCAAAGCCTTTGGGACTTGAGGTCTCCTGGCTCAAGACCATGGTCGAGGTATTTGGAGACTTACTAGATGAAGCAGTACAGTCTGTTCATGCGTGTGGCGAGGACATTGAGATCTTGGAAAGTTTTACATACCTTGGTAGCGCAGTCCATAATGACGGCGGGTCACGTCAAGAAGTCTTACGGCTGATTGGCATAGCCCACGGTGTTATGGACTCGCTCAGCGGGAGTATTTGGCGTTGTCGGTACCTGTGCAGGAGGACAAAGATCCGGATCTTCAAGTCGCTTGTGATCCCTGTCTTACTCTATGGTTGTGAGACATGGACACTAAATAGTGACTTGAAGAGACGAAGCAATACCTTTGGTAATAAGTGTCTTCCCAGAATCATGGGGTATCGCTGGGATGATTACGTGTCAAATCAACGATTGCACCGTGTGACTGAATCGAGGCCTATTACCTGCATAGTCCATCAGCGCCTACTTCGGCTATATGGGCATATGGCACGCTACCTTGAAACCGATCCTTCCCATCGGGTTGTATCTGTAAGAGACAATCCGGCGTGGAGGAGGCCAAGGGGGCGCCCACAAGGCTCGTGGCTGGGGCAAGTTGATGTTTCTTGTCGAGAGCTGCTTGGTATGGGAAAGGAGCCTGCATGGGAACTTGCGCGTGGTGACCCCCGGGAGTGGCGTCGTAGGGTGGGCGAGGCGACGCGCCCCCCTGCGTATGCCCCAAATGATTGATTGATTGCACCGGTGACACCTCTGAGCTGGTGTCACCCAGAGACGTGGACTCCTGGAAGACATTGGTCAAGGCGGCGGAGATAAGGAACCATGCTGCCCTCATGTGCCTCGAAAAAACAAAACCTGAAGGGGGAGGTTCCTCGGGTTTGGTACCACAGGAAATGCAGGAGCATCTTCACCATGAAGAAACTACTAGATGCCCACGTCCCGAAGTTACAGACTGCAGGGAGTTCAGGCAGACCACCACGAGTTACTCCAAGCATGTCGAGAGTTCTTGAGGAGATGTGTATTTTCTGTGACAAAACCAGCAAGTACATCAAAGGTCAAAATTTCCGGGAGTACATGATCAAGTGCTGTGAGCTGCGGGCAGACAGTAGGATACGAGATGAAGCTGTCAAGAAGCTAGATGACAGAATGCTGTAAATCACCAGCAGGGAGGTTGTTGCAGCGGAAGGGCACTGCCATAGATCATGCTATCGCTCCTACACTAGAGGGAAGCCAGTTGCAGGCAGTGGACTGAAGATGATGCTGATGATCATTACAAGACCGCAGAAACACAGGCTCATGAGGAGCTTTTTCGTACATCAGGAGCCTACTTCTCCCTTGCCAAGACATTGTGCCCATGGCTACCCTCAGGCAGCAATTTGAGGTATCAAAGTCCTTTCATGGCATCATTATAGTCACCAATTCGTCTAGGCAAAATCTACGTCGCAAGATAGAAAAAAAGCTGGGAAAAACTATCCACATCTCCCCTGATGACAACGGAAAACTTCTAGTGTGCACTGACAGTGTCTCGAAGAGTGACCTTGTGAAGAGAACACCTGCTCTGCAGGTTGAGTTGGATGCTATAAGAGCTCAATCAGTTGCATTGGTTGCCGAAGCTGCTATACTCCTGAGGAATGAAATAAAACAGAATTAAATCAACCAAACGTGGTCACCTGATGTTGAATAGGACAAAGATATCATCCCACCATCTGTCATCAAGTTTCTGCAAACCTTGCTGACAGGGAAGACTGACTATCCTCAGGTCTCTGAAAGAGTTGAAGGTCTCACTACCTCCCTAGGCAGTGATCTAGTGTTTACCGTAACTGGTGGCAAGACCAAACCACCAAAGCACATCATACTGCTCTTTGCGGTAAAGTCTCTGACTGGGAACACATAACTTATTCGTACCCTGAATTGACTGGGCCATGGTGTTTCATACACACAGGATGAGGAAATTGACACCACACTGTGCCTCCAAAAGCTGGAGCGATTCCAGACGGGCGTGGCATTACCAAGCAACATCTACCAGGGAGTCTTCACCACTCTAGCCTGGGACAACATAGACCATTATGCAGTGCTGCAGCTGCTGTCCTGCAAGTGCAGTCGTGGATGCAAGCTACCGGAATGCCAGTGCATGAGTAAAGGATTGAAATGTACAAACATGGGCAAGTTGCAGACATGTGCCAATCAACCCCAAGACGAGGACATTGACATGATGATCTTGGAGGCATACCTGACTGACTCTGAAACAGACAACTAAAATGGAGGACTAACCTTAAGGATGGATCCCTCACACTTGAAAGACTGATAATTTGTACTTCAAATTATCTGTGACATAAGAACAAAGCTCATTCGTTAATTTTAATTATATTTACATGACATGTCTTGTTCCTGCCAGAAAAATAAAAGAGTTTCTTTCATGGGTATCTGATTTTCATCAAATTCGGAGACATAAATATTATATTCCTAAGGTGAATCAATTATAATTTTTATACTAGAGATGTGAATACGAAAAAAGGGACATTAGAATGATTTAGGCACCCTGCGTAGTCACCAAGCCTCAAAATACCGAAAATGACTTATACGCGATCCTCGGATTTCCACTGTAAGGTCTACATATTCAACACATGATAACTACCACTAAGCTACCAGTCCGCAATGGTTATCATAGCCAACTATGAAGTAGAGATGTCTAGCAAGTCAAAAATCACAGCTAGAATTTGCCCACTCTAATGATACCCGTGGGTGCATTTTCTGGTCTAGGCTCATGGACTAATGCAGGTAATCCTCAAGACGATGGAGCACCACTTTCTTCAGCACCTTGGACAGGGCGGTCGCTATGGCAATGGGCCTGTAATTGCCAGATTTAGCAGGGTCCTTCACTTTGCTCTTAAGTAAAGGCACTATAAGCACTGGCAACACCTGACTGGATATGTACTGATGGCAGACACAGGCATTGATGAAGAGACAGAGCCAAGTAACCAGGCTGGGGGGTGCATTCTTAAATGCCCCAGAAGGGAGCCCATCCATACCCAAAGCCTCACTGGAGGAGAGGCTTTGCAATACCCCTCTCATTTCCTCGTGGTCCACGCTGCGGAAACCCTGCAGCGACACACCACGCATACCACCACGCAGGGTATTCTCACTTTCCCTTGTCCCTCACACAGTTGAGAATGCCCTTGAAATGGTCTCCCCACATGAAGGCGAAGCCCTCCTCCCCCAAAGCGTGATCCACACGTAGGGGAAGCGTGTGTAAGCCCGGGTTTATGCTGCGCACGCCACGCCAAAAGTTAAAGGAGTCACCAGATGCCAGCTTGTTAGCCAGGGACTGGGAACGAAGCTGGTGCTCATGTGACTTACACCACCTGAGACACAGCTTGAATCTGGCCCTGGTGCTCCTCATCCTCTCAGCCAGTAGCCCCTAACGCGGACCACCACCCGCTCTCCACTCAAGGAAGGACTCCCGCGCAGCACTGTGCGCCTCACGAACAAACTCATTCCAGCCTGGTACCTGCCTCCATCTCTTCCTGCAAAAACCAAACACAGTCTGGCCAGCACGCACCATACACTCTATCAACGCCTCGTGGACGGCGTTGATGTCGTCATGGTGCTCACGGTCCAGACATGCATTCTGGAAGCAACAAACCCTGACAGGATCTATAGCAATGCCACTCAGCAACTCTGTCACTACTCGACCATACTCCTCTCTCTTCCGCTTGTCCCGAAAATCCCACTTAATCCTTGCCGCATTATCCTGCCTGACCTATGTCAGAGCACGGAGCCCATTAACTTTTAAATCCACCATGAGAGGAAAATGGTCTGAAGATACACTGTTGTACATAATGGAGCACTCATCCATCACATCAAACAGGCATGATGACAACAGCACATGATCCAGTCACGTGCGTGAGAGACACCCCTGGTTGACATGAGTGAAGCTCGTTGGGGGAAGCACCCTCACGTCAGCCATCACCATGTCGCGGTCTCCACACATGCTCTGAATGTCTGTGAAGAAGGCAGTGCCCGGGGCAGCATTAAAGTCACCGAGAATGCAAACATTCTGCTCCTCGGCATCCTCTATTATGGAGGCGAGTCTTCCTAAATACATCTGCTGTTCGTCCCTGTTCTCCACATTACTGGTGGGCAGATACACATTCACCAGAACACTGGAGAACCGGTCATCCTTGTATGCAATGCCCAAGATGTGAGGATCTTATTACATACTTTGATGGATTTAGAAAGACTCTTGTGCCACAGAAAAGTGAGACCACCGTATGGCCTGCCACACCTCAGGACCCGTGTCTCGTCCACCGCCGAAGTCGAGAACGACACAAGGTCCTTATGGAGGCCATTCGGTCTGTCCACCTCGTCAGGGCACAGCCACGTCTCCTGTAGGGCCAGCACGTGCACCTGCCCCAGGAGATCCCTGATGTGAGGCTCACTACTCTTCACACCCTGACAGTTATAGGAGTGGGAGTGGGGGAGTGGGGGGCCGGGGGGGAGTGAGGGGCCGGGGGGGAGTGAGGGGCCGGAGGGGAGGGCAGCGCCTGAAAACGGAGGGGTGTAGCAGTGGGGGAGGCAGGCCCGCTCTCCAACCGCGGAGGAGAGGCCTCAACCCTCCCACTCCCTCCACATGACTCACAGACAGGCGCACACCGTTATCTCCTTCCCACCGTGACCCAGAGGGAGAGGGAAGGGGGGAGGTGCTACCTCCCCACGTGCCCCACCAGGGAGGCTTACAACTCCCCCTACCTCTGAGGATGTGTCAGCGAGACCAGAAGGTCTGTCCGCCACCATGTGCACCACAGTGGAGTCATGCCCCACCCGTGGCGTCGCAAACAGTGAGCTAAGGAAACTCCTCCGTCCACATGTGGCAACTACGGGCGGCGGGCAGCAGTGCCCCCCCCCCCAAACCCCGTCCGGCCCCACCACAAAGGGGGGGGTTGCGGGGGGTACCTGCCTAAAGGCGGCGTCACACTAACACTTTTCCGTCTAGTTAGTCGATCTCCGTTGGTTTTTTCTCGCTCTGACTAGTTTTTTCTCGCTCTGACTAGTTAGTCCGTCTGAATCAGTCAGTCTGAGTCAGTCGCTCGTGATCGTCTTGATATGGAAAGTTGAAGTCAAATTTCTTAGTCAAATCAAAATCCATAGTGATTACTTTAAAGATATTCGATATAAATCAGTAAGTTTTTGCAAATTATAATTCAATACGTTTAAAAGTATTAACAATTTTCAAGTAACTATTGTACATGTAGATACATTTAAAAGCCAGTTCTATATAACAGCCAAAAGTCTCTCGCATGACTCGATTGAAAAGATAACTACAAAGAGTCAACTCACCGACTACACCCTGACACCAGTGGTGTTAAGAATTATGAATGTTTAGAGTGTGGGACAAGATTTGCTAGAAAGGAGTCAGCTCCCAAACACACCCTGACACACAGTGGTGTTAAGAATCATGAATGTTTAGAGTGTGGGAAAATATTTGCTACAATGGGTCACCTCAACATACACACCCTGACACACAGTGGTGTTAAGAATTATGAACGTTTAGACTCTTTAGAGTGTGGGAAAAGATTTACTACAAAGAGTGACCTCACCACACACACCCTGACACACAGTGGTGTAAGAATTATGAATGTTTAGAGTGTGGTAAAAGATTTACTACAAAAGTGACCTCACCACACACCCTGACAGACAGTGGTGTTAAGAATTATGAATGTTTAGAGTGTGGAAAATATTTGCTACAATGGGTCACCTCACCACACACACCCTGACACACAGTGGTGTTAAGAACCATGAATGCCTAGAGTGTGGGAAAAGGTTTTATACCCGTTCTGAACTCACCAGACACACAGTGGTGTTAAGAATTATGAATATTTAGAGTGTGGGAAAAGATTTACTACAAAGAGTCACTCACCGAACACACCCTGACACACAGTGGTGTTAAGAATCAGAATGCCTAGAGTGTGGGAAAAGATTTACTACAAAGAGTGACCTCACCACACACACCCTGACACACAGTGGTACGTGTTAAGAATTATGAATGTTTAGAGTGTGGGAAAAGATTTACTAGAAAGAGTGACTTCACCATACACACCCTAACACACAGTGGTGTTAAGAATTATGAATGTTTAGACTTTAGAGTGTGGGAAAAGATTTACTAGAAAGAGTGACCTCACCATACACACCCTGACACACAGTGGTGTTAAGAATTATGAATGTTTAGAGTGTGGGGAAAAGATTTGCTACAATGGGACACCTCATCACACACACCCTGACACACAGTGGTGTTAAGAATTATGAATGTTTAGAGTGTGGGAAAATATCTGCTACAATGGGTCACCTCACCATACACACCCTGACACACAGTGGTGTTAAGAATTATGAATGTTTAGAGTATGGGAAAAGATTTGCTACAATGGGTCACCTCACCACACACACCTGACACCACAGTGGTGTTAAGAATTATGAATGTTTTAGAGTGTGGGAAAAGATTTACTACAAGAGTGACCTCACCAGACACACCCTGACAACAGTGGTGTTAAGAACCATGAATGCCTAGAGTGTGGGAAAAGGTTTTATACCCCATTCTGAACTCACCAGACACACCCTGACACACAGTGTGGTTGTTAAGAATCATGAATGCCTCCTAACCTAACCAAAACTTAACCTCACTTATCTGAATTTAGAAATTCATTGCACAAAAAACAAACACACAGGCACAGGAAAGCACAGCTAAAGAAACGGCAATAGAAGTAATAAGTACCTAAATTTCCTATTTCGGTAACTATGTTTTTGGGTGCATAATCCGCAGAGTTGACGGGCTCCACAAGCCTTTCAGCTTACTTTTTGTTACGATGTCATGAAAGAAATTGTTCTACTACAACTTAATGCATTACAAGGCACGTAATTATAACCGTCGGTAATAATGGACGAGAGTTTCGCGGTCGTTTTCAGACGACATAGACTATTTTTCTTGCCTACAATAGGTGGCGTGTTGTAATGGAGATAGTTTTTATTTTGCGCAAAGAAAAAAAAAAAAAAAAAAAATAAAAATAAACCTAACCATACCTTATATATTTTAATGAAACCTAACCTAACCTTTAGGTTTTAATGAAACATAACCTAACCTTATAGGTTTTTTATGAAACGTAACCTAATCTTAACCACAAAGTGATTAAACCACACACCACAAAGAACCATGTTTGTTTACAGTCGAACAGCTGACTGGTGATGCAGGCGAACGATTATGTGTGTGTGACGGCTTGCAGTCAGAAAATTGTTAGTTTGTAGAAAGCTGCTGAAAAAACTAGACGGAAAAAAAGTGCTAGTGTGACGCCGCCTAAGCGGGGAAACCACGGTACCAGCAGGAGCATCGTGGTGGGGTGGCGGCGTAGAGGCGCTAGGGCCCGCCCGCGACGTACCAGCATAGCCACTCCCCACCTGAGCCGACACTGCGTTGTGGGTGGAAGGAGACCCGACCCCTTCTTGTGACTCAACCAGGGAGAGGGCGGCAGCGACTGCCCCCGTGGTGAAGCTGCAACGCTGCTGGGAGCGGCAGGGGGGGACAGGGGGAGACCGCCAATTCCACGCCAGCCATGCCCTGACCAGGCTGTGTCAGCGCCGGGGTGAGGGCGGTGGCAGGTCCCACCTCCCTACTTGGCACCTCCAGGGAGGTGGCAGCGGCAGCACAACCTGCGGCGGCGCAGGGGCGAGGGCGGTGGCAAGTCCCACCTCCCTACATGGCAACCTCCAGGAGGGCGGCACACAGCTGATCCAGGAGTGACTGGTGCTCACAGGGTCGTCTTCATACCCAACATCTCCCGGTTCGTACAACACCTCCCGGTTGACATTGATGCACAGGGAGTATATGGCTGTACCGTCGAGGACGCCCAGTCGCGTGGATGGGACGTGGCAGACATCACCACACACCAAGGGCAGGTTGTGCATCAGGAGGCGTCTCCTGCATAAGGTCCAGGATCGTCGAGATGTTGTCTGCCATGATCATGGAACACCTCCTCTTGATCCTGGAGTCCTGTCGCTCCGGCGGATCCTGTAGTAGGTGTCTCGTGCCTTCACGTTGTCCACCTCACTGTAGTACTCACATACTAACTTCGTGAGGTCATCCTTGGGCATCTTCCTCCTCATGCTGGAGAGGAAGCCCAACACATCATCCACAGCCGCCACCAGCCGGGAATCACCCTCTCCTGCAGGAGTGGTGAATGGCGCAGTGGGCGCCATGGCAATCAAAGCACGCCACAAGTAATCATACGAGAGAGGACATAGGGCACACAATTTGTTTACGCGGCCCGAGGGATGGTAGAAAATCACACCTCGACCGCAGCGATAACGAAAGGTCACGGCCATCGCTTCACTACCACGATGCACCAAAGCAGGCACAACACAGTTCGTGTAAGTAGTATGTAGCTTTATAACAGAGCTATAGTCACTGTAAGTGGAAAAACACAGTCCCCAACACACGTAGCACACACTTATGCTCCGTTTGGGTATGACCGCCATGTCCGTAACACCGGAATATCCCGCCAAAACACCCAGAGACTCCGGAGCCTCCCGACACACGACTGCCGTATATATATGAAGTATGTATGTAACAAACATAATCTTTTGTATATGCATATCTGAATATAGTTAACATTGTTACTATCTAACTTCATTAATCATGGTAATCCTTCCCATGCAACCTGCATGGAGTGTGTGCCCTTTGTCTATTTGTACCTTAATTATATATGTATTATGGTATAATGTGTACTATTGGACAATAAAAGTTGATTCTATATGATTCTCTACTCTCTCTCTCTCTCTCTCTCTCCTCTCTCTCTCTCTCTCTCTTCTCTCTCCTCTCTCTCTCTCTTCTCTCTCTCTCTCTCTCTCTCTCTCTCTCTCTATTCTCTCTCCTCTCTCTCTTTCTCTCTCTCTCTCTTCTCTCTCTCTCTCCTCTCTCTCTCTCTCTCTCTCTCTCTCCCTCCTCTCTTCTCTCTCTACTCCTCTCTCTCTCTCTCTCTCTCTCTCTCTCTCTCTCTCTCTCTCTCTATCTCTCTCTCTCTCAGTGCCTACACAATGTATCATTCCTACACGCTCTGTCTTCTCCCCCCTTCCCTCTCTCTCCCTCTTCTGTTCTTCCTCCTACTTCTCCTGTGTCGTAGTAAATGTGGGGGTACTCAGGCCATGGTGTAGGTGTCACTGTAGGCGGAGGTGTGTGTGTGTGTGTGTGTGTACTATGTCATACACAGTTGATTTGATGAGTGGTATGTCAGACAGCCCGCCAATTATCTAGTCAGCCAGTCAATCAACCATATCGCCCCCCAGTACGTCAGTCATTCAGTAAGACAGTTAACTACCCACTCTGTCAGTCAGTCAGTCAGTCAGTCGGTCGGTCGGTCACTCATTAAGTTTCCAATCATCTTGTCAGCCAATCAGCTAATCCGTCATGTAGTCAGATATTCAATAAGTTAACTATCCTCGCTTGTCAGTCATTCATTCGGTCGGTCGGTCAGTCAATCATTTTGGAAGACAGTCAACTATCCACTCTGTCAGTCAGTCAGTTGGTCACTCAGGCAGTCTCCTTCTGGCTACCTTATGCCCCGCCACGACACCGGTCAGTCGGGTCCTCTCAGCCGGTAGTGGCCTGTCACCCTAGATGAAATGTAGAGGCATTTGTGCGCCTCTTTACCTTCTCTCTCACAAGTATGTACCGGACGGAGGGTGTGTAGCCATCAGTTAGGCGCACCAGCATGTCCTCACCCGCCGAGATTATGTATGCATTGGTGTGTGTGTGTGTGTGAAATGATACATGGGATGCGTAACTTTAGTTATGAGAAGAGATTGGAGTTATTAAAATTACACTCACTCGAGAGACGCAGAGTAAGGGGTGATCTGATAGAAGTTTTAAGTGGAATAAAGGGATTTAATAAAGGAGAAGTAGGAAAATTCTTACGGATTTTAAACAAGGTTAGAACAAGAAGTAGCGAATTCAAGCTGGAAAGCGTAGATTTAGAAAAGGGAAAATTTAGGTGAAAAACTGGTTCACAAATAGGGTGGTGAATGAGTGGAATGGTCTCAGTAGACAGGTAGTTAGTGCGGAGTCATAGGGAGCTTTAAAGAGGGGCTGGACTAGGTCATGGATGGGGATGAAAGGTGGGATGTTAGGTAGTGTAGGTGACAGAACTACCACGGTAGGGCATCGCGGCCTCTTGTAGCTTCCTTATTTTCATATGTTTTCTTATGTTCTTATGTGTGTGTGTGGTGTGTTTTGTGCCTGTGGTGGTGTGTGTGTTGTGTTAGTGTGTGTGTGTGTGTGTGTTGTGTGTGTGTGTGTGTTGTTGTGTTAGACTAGTGTGTGTGTACTAATCGCCTATTGAATGTGACTCGCAGTTTTCTTCATTCAAGAGGATGAGTTATCAAGGCACGTCTATCTATCGTTTGTGAATGCTTTTGATCTTGTACCGTTTACATTTCTCTCTATTTTCATTCACCTTACCTTTAGAAGACTTTGAGTTGCAAATATTCAAGTCTGATTCATCAATATTTTTCTTTGTTAATAAACGAGAAATGTATTGTTAAGGTGAATTAGATATGTGTCATTTCTCATGTGCGAAAGGCTGAGTTTGTATGTAGTATCAACCAAGTTAAAATCCTTACATGACTTTTCTTTGCTCATTTAATCATGGGAGTTTTACCATTTTGTCATCTGATTGATAAGGCATTATAGTAACCACTCTATAATTCGAATTAATTGGGGGAAGGACCTAAGTCCGAATTAGCCGCAAGTCCGAATTATCCGAATGGTTAAGGCTACAAGCGCTATAGGCATAAATGTCAAAAGAAAAAAAAAAATATTATAACGCGCTCAGCTCAAAACTTGTTTCTTACACAGCCTACACTTACCCATCAACGGTTATTGTCTGTAAATGGATGGATCTACAATTATCCCAGGCATTTCAAATTCTCTATCGAAATTTTTTTCTTGGATTCTGGGCCTGCCTCAAAAAAATTCCAAAAATTGACGATGATCATGTTTTGTTTATTGCCGCAAAACTATGAGTCGTAGAAGAAAACTTATTGAAGTAACAAAGGTTTTATCTTGAGGTGGACTACATGATGCAGTAATCGGTTTGTCAAATATTTCATGTTGTCGAGAAATAATTGATATTTTGATAAATGGACGCATATGCAATTTTATCGATTATTTTAGCGATCTATTTTGTTTTGCTTACGCCAAATAATAGCCCTTGATCTACTCATATTTAACTTCTATGTTAATTGTTGTACTGTATCTGCCATAGTTTTTAGTTATTGAAAAAAACGTGATGATTTTTAAAAAAAATCTGAGAAGTAAATTTGCAATATTTTTTTAAGTAGATTTGCTTTAAAAAAAAATCCTAGCAGTTTTCGGGGAATTGTTAATAATGAACAGAATATGGAGTCACTTTCAGTACAATGATTAAAGTCCCTATTTCAAGCAATTCACCCCCAATGACACATGATACTTCCAGTATTCCTTAAATAACAACAAATAGACAAAACTTACTATAAGACATAAAAATTGAATAAATCATTAAGAGAAATTAATCATTACTTCAATCAATGATCAGTATAGTTTTTCAATATATGTAATATTATTAGTAATTCCCTATTTGGCCCAACCCAGGCGATTGTCAAAGTACTTATAAAAACCTAGGAATGCCTATAGCAATCCGTGGGACTTATAATGCCTCCTATGACTCTTGTAGGGATGCGTGGAAGAGCCGAAATAGGCCCGTGTGAAAGGACTCTGAAGGAGTTTGGATACAAAGCTAAGGATACTAAAAAGTTGGTTCTTCCTCCTCCTTTCTTCTCCTTCTTCCTCCTCCTGCTCTCCTCCCTTCCTTGTCTCACTCCATCCTTCTCCTTCCCTCTCCATCTTTTCCCCTACTCGTCCCTCTTTCCCTTCTTTCCCCCCCTCTCTTCCTCCTCTCCCCTTCTTCCTCCTCGCCTCTCCCGACTCTCTTTCCTCCGCTATCGCATTTATACGTAATATCTATTTTCATATATCAAGATCACGCTGGGCAGCCGTGGCATGCACCGCATGGAAGAGGTCGGACTCCCACTAGTAAGGCTTAAGGAAAATTCAAACTTGCTCGGATTATGGAAGTTATTGGACAATTTGAAATGGCCTGAAAAACAGGTAGAATTATCGAAGTGTGAATGATACGGGTTTTGATTTAGAGAGGGTTTATTGAAATGGCATCGTTTATTTTCATGTTTTTCTTCTTTCCTTTCTCTTTGATTTCAATTTTCTATGATATTATGCTTTCCTCATTAGGTTCACTTATACATCGAAAGCTCGAATCATATTTTGCAGCACCTTTTCTCTAATTTACTGTATTTTATATAAACACTTTCCGAGAAAGAAATGAATTGTGCTGTCTGATTTATTCTATTTATCGACCTTGCCTCTCAGAAAAAAAGACTACTGCAAATAGAAAACTTCTTGATTATATACATATACTACTTCTTACTACAAACTGAAATAAAACGTGCCGTGGGCGGGATAGCTTACGGATGGTCGGGTTTAGTGCAAGCTGAAGGGATGGGAGGAGCAGGGGGGCGGCGGAGGGGGGTGTTGAAGGGCAGAGGGGAAAGATTGTTGTAGGCAAAAGGATAGTATGCAGGGGCGGGGAGGAGATTGATATAAGGTATAAAGACACGAGGATCAGGATTGCTGCAGATATAAAGGATTATAATAGCTTGGTAATAAGTACTTTATGGCTGTTGCAAGATTTTTCAACAATGTTCCCCCCCCCTCCCCCCCTTTTTTTGCCTTAAAGGTTGATGTTGTTCCTAATAGAGATAGTTTTTCCTGTGCAAACCAATGTAAAGGCATCCAAATAATAAATAATGGAAACCATTAATGATAAACTAAAACGTCACCTAACCCTCAAACCAACCTAACCTAACCCTCAAACCATTCCTAGCCTAACCAACCCTCAAACAACCTAAACATAAAACTAGCTATAAAAAAGTAATGTTTGCACAACATTTCATTATTTACTTTTACACTAGTTCTGCCACTGTAGAAACAGTGGAAAGGTGAAAAATACTTGAATACAGACCACAGTCATGTTTTTTTAATTTTACCCGAAAGCTATGCAGGGATAGCTGTGAGGTTTAGTGCAGGGGCGGTGCATGCGGCGGAGGGCGTAGTGCTTGCGAGGTACTACAAATCGATCAATTCTTGCATTGCGTGGCTGTGGTGACGTCCCGCCCGACGTGCCGACAATTTGGACATGTTTGTGGGGTGTCCTGTGCGGATTAAAGCTTGATTATGTAAATCCATAACTGTGCGCCATTTCATTCCTTCACCAACGCTGTCATGACGTGGCCGCAGCGGTGCCCTGCAGTTCTGCGAGTCTGGGTTGCATGCGGGATTCATCCTCTCTCTCTCTCTCTCTCTCTCTCTCTCTCTCTCTCCCTCTCTCTCTCTCTCTGCTTCTTCTCTCTTCTTCTCTCCTCTCTCTCTCTTCTCTCTCTCTCTATCTCTTCTCTCTCCTCTCTCCCCCTATCTCTGCTCTCTCTCTCTCTCTCTCTCTCTCTCTCTCTCTCTCTCTCTCCTCTCTCTCTCTCTATCTCGCTCTCTCTCTCTCTCTCTTCTCTCTCTCTTCTCTCTCTCTCTCTCTCTCTCTCTTCTCTCTCTCTCTCTCTCTCTCTCTCTCTCTCTCCTCTCTCCTCTCTCTCTCTCTTTCTCTCTTCTTTCTCTCTCTCCCCCTCCACCCCTTCGTCCAGCCCGCTTGTCCACACCTGTCGTCTCCTCGCATTCCTTATTAATGTTCCTATCTATTTTTTCCTCACTTATCTGTCCTTCCTCCAAGTCATTTTCTGTATCGTGAAGGAATTTGGGACGGAGGGCGGGAGATACGGGCCGAGAAGGAGTTGTAAACAGGTGATATTTTAGAGTGCAGCACCTGGCTCAGACCACACAAAACACATACACCACACACATACACACACAAAAACACAACACCACACTCCGGGGTACGGAATGAACGTTGAGTGAGTGAGGTACACACTGGGGGTACACCGTTAGTGTAGTGGTTAGCACGATCGGTTCACACGAGAAGTCCCGGGTTCATCCGGGCGGAGCGGGAAACATATGGGCTGTTTCCTTAAAACCCAAGCCTTGTCCACCCAGCAGTGAATGGGTTACGGTGTCAGCCGGGGGTTTGTGACCCCTTTCCGGCGGGTGGGGCTTGGCCTACACTAAACCACAAGGATGAATTATAAAAATGTTTGATATGGAGACGGGGCCATACGAGCGTTGCTCTGGCCCTATAAAATAACAACTAGATGAATACAATAGGTGAATACCACACACACACACACACACAACACCATACACCACACACACACACACACACACACGTACATACACGTACCGTGGCAGGTGACGGCAGGGGAAGCCTAGCGATCCAGTGGTGTGTTGCGGCGAAAGCATGTGCACGGGCAGGGCAAGGAGACTTCGTTATAAAGGAAGAGGGACGGTCGAGGTTTTGTTTATCCTGGCCCCCTCTACCCCTTCTTATTCCCCCCGCACCCCATCTTCTCCCACACACCTTTTCATTCCCATCTCCATTATTTTATTTAATGTCTTTCCTCACCTTGGCTTGCTTGATTTTTTTCTTTCTTGTGTTCCCTTTTCCCACGGTAATATTTTCTTTATTACCTGGACTGTTTTTCCATTATTTTTTTTATATTGTTTACTTTGTATACCCTGCTTGTTTCTTTGCTCTGGCCTTCCCACCTTGCTTTACCTGCATTATCTTACCCTGCCTTGCATTTCTCACCCTCGCCCAGACTTTACCCTGTTTCACCCTTGCCTCGTATTCCCCCTGCATCCCCTGAATTGCACTGCACTACCCTGGCTTTGCAGTTCCCCTTGCCTTGCTTCCATTAAACTGTTCCCCCTTGGCACAAACGTCTGCATCTCCCTATTTTATTTTTATATCCTTTGCCATTCAGCTCCTTTCCATTTCTTTTTTTTATTTTTGTTCCTCATTGATCTCTTCTATCTATCATTTTTTTTTTTCTCCTCTTCTCCGTCCTCTCCCTCCACTCGTCTTCCTTCTCCTCCTCTTCCACATCTCATTCACTCCTTTCCATTCCCTTTGGTTTCCCTATTCGTCTCCCCTCCGCTTTGCCTTCCTTTTTTTTCTGTTGTCTGCTCTACCCCTCTCCTTTCCACACCACCACCACCACTGTTTTAGCCACGCAGACAAAGTGTTCATTTCCCTTTGGTTCCCTATTCGTTCTCCCTCCGCTTTTGCTTCCTTTTTTCTGTTTCTGTCTCTTACCCTCTACTTCCACCACCACCACCACCAACTGTTTTAGCCACGCAGACAAATGTGTGTGTGATATACTCCGTTCATCAAGAGGCAAATTCACCTCACTTTATTAATAAAAACGTTAGTGGGTGAGGTTGTCTGAAAATTTAGTTGCTTTTCGACTATAAATCAAACCCTCTTTTTCCCTCTTCCTTCCCCACCACCACCATTACCTCTTCTACGCTTATCCTTTTCCCTCTCCATTCCCCTTCCATTTTCCTTCCTTACCATCATTCACCTCTTCTACACGCCTTTTCCGGCTTCCTTCCTCATTCCCTTCCCTTTATCTTCGTACTCCAAACTTTCCCTCCCAAACCTTCCTTCCCCTTCCTTCTCACTACCACCTCTTCTATAGCCTGGTCCCTCTTTCCCTCCTACATTCCCACTTCCCATACTCTTCGTCCCTCCCAGAAGGTTAAAATTGGACTGCATGCCGCGTCTCACTTGTGTCGGGGTCTTGGGTGCGGGGCGAGCGGGAAGGGCAAGACAGGGCAGGGCTGGCCGGGCAAGGGTCAAAGGGCGTCAGCATCGCCGGCGACGCCCTCGTTCCAGTGTGGTTCCTGATGGATTAAAAATTAGAGGCTTTTTGAGGAAGAGAGCGGCTCGTGCCATGAGTGACCTGCGGGGACAGGCGAGGCGGAGAGGCTGGGGGTGAACAGAGCTGCCGTTGCAATCCAGATCTGGGAAAGGTGCATGAAAACCCCGAATTAGGGATAATATACGAGGGCTTGGGGGCGCGAAGGCCTGCCAAGAGAGAGGGAGGAGAGGAAGGGAGGGGGTAGGAAAGCGACGAGAGAGGGAGGGAAAGGGAGGACAGAGGGAAGGCAGAGGGAAGACAGAAGGAGGGATGGGAGAGAAAGAGAGGGAGGGAGAGAGAGGGAGGCTGAGAGAGCGGAAAAGGGAGAGAGACGGATAGGAGAGAGTAGGAGGGAGGGCAAGGGCGAGGAGAGGGAGGGAGGAAAGAAGAGAGAGAGGGGAGGGGAGAAAGGGAGGGTATCTGAAAGGGTCTCTGGTGTATGCCATTACCTCGCTGGACGCAGGCCACTAGTCCACGGGGCCCCGTTGTGTCCCTAGTCATGGGTCGGCCTTGTCCCCCTTCCTTCCCTGTATATTCTGAAGGGTAATGGATGGAAAAGGGTCGGAAAGATACGATAAATAGGAAGTGATTGAGAAAATAATTGTAGGAAAAGGGACATATTATAGAAAGAATAGAATATGAGAAGAAATTGAGGTGTAAAAAGAGGTGAAACAAAAAAGGTTTAGACGGGAAGGGGGAAAGGGATGATGGAAGAGGACTGATAGTAAAGGGAAGGAAGGGAGGGTATATATGTAATGCTTCAGAGAGGAGAGAGAGAGATGAGAGAGAGAGAGAGAGATGAGCGAGAGAGAGAGGAGAGCGAGAGCGAGGAGAGAGAGAGAGAGAGAGAAGAGAGAGACGAGAGAGATGGAGAGAGGAGAGGAGAGAGAGAAGAAGAGAGACGAGAGAGAGAGAGAGAGAGAGAGAGAGAGAGAGGAGAAGATAGACGAGAGAGAGAAAGAGCGATGCGTAGCGACAGCGAGCGAGAGAGAGAGAAGAGAGAGAGAGAGAAAGAGAGAGAGAGCAGAGAGAGAGAGAGA
>JACEEZ010008740.1:37500-50484 GCA_016584305.1 Chionoecetes opilio
AACCACACCACACACACACACACACACACACACACACAACACACACACACACACACACACAACTGATGCAATGCCGATTACCGCGCGATGTCAGGTTGATAACGTTCTGGTCTCTCACTCTGTGGATAGCGGTTCGAATCCTCGCGCTCCCGGGGACTTTTTACTGATCAATTCGGGCGGGTACTGTCCCCTGGAGCAAGGGATGGGGGTGTAGTGGTGTGTGAGGTCCCAGCATTTTTCAAAAGATCGGTAATAATAATGAGCTCAAGCTCGCACTGGGAGGGTGAAACTGGCGATCCGCGAGCCAGCTCGCGGGGACAAGACCATGGGGGAATGGGACCACATAGAGGGAGGAATCTTCAGATATGCTCTGAGTCAGCCCTCAAAGGCTGGCGTCATTTTGAGGTCACTCTTGACTGTGACTCGTCCGTTCTGGGGGTGGAAGAGGCGACAGTGAGGATGTGGGTGGGCGGGAGGCTAAGGTTCGGAGTGGTTGGGTGGGTGTGACTGGATGTTGATAGGGCTGTGGTGGGGTGGGCAGGAGACGAGGGGTGGGTGAATGATAGATGGGCGTTGTGGTGTGGGTGGGCGGAGCTAGAGGGTGTGGGTGGACTGGAGTAGATGGGGTATGGGTCGTGGTGGGCTGGGAGGCTGTGGGCGTGGTTGTGACTGGAGGATGGGTCCGTGTGGGTGTGTGTGTGTGAGCTAGCCCAAAAAGTTGAGGTTTACGGGTCTGAAGGATGGTGGGTACGTATGTGGGTAGGCGAAGGGTAGAGGAAGTGGGTGGGCGCAGGGGTTGGCAGGGATGAGGAATGGGTTATGAGAGTGTTGTGAGTATCTTGCCCGGGGGCTGTGGGCGTTAGTGTTTATGGGGGGCTGCGGGATGAGGCCGGCGGGATGGGTAGCTAGGGATGAAGGTGCCGCCGTGAAAGGCGGCCGGGTGCCTGCCCTACGCTCGACGGTACGTGTGATGGTCGCGATGCTGGAGCTGTTGGTAGGTACCGGACGCGATGCTGGGGAGTAGGCACTGGCTTCTGCTGTTGTCACTCGTGCTGGCAACGTGGTGTGATGGTGCTACTGCTGCTGCCGATGCTCCTGGTGCTGCTGGCTGGCGGCTACAGATGCTGCTGGTGTTGTTGCCAATGGTGCTGGTTGCTGCTTGTCGATGTGTTGGTACCAGTGGGAGGTGTTGGTGTCTCCAACTCTCGCCCCTTTGGTACCCATTTGTGTTTGTGCTGGTGTTTGCTAGGTCCAGTGGTGCTCGTGTTGCTGTAGACAGTGCAGAGGCGCTAGTGCAAGGCGGTTGCTGTTGCTGGCGCTGATGGTTTAGTAGATGGCAGTGCCGGTGCTTGACCACTGGTGCGGTGGTGCGCATTTGGTAAGACCGTTAGCACCCATTCACTGGAGGGTTCTACCAGGGTCAAGTAACAGCAGCACGACGGTTTAAATCTACGTACTAAAAGCTTAAAGGTAAAGGATAATGTTTATATTACACACTCGTAACCAATAAATTTACTATCCATATCAACTTTCCATTATGTTTTTCCTCACTTGAGTGACACTGAAGTGCTTCCACATTCAGATGTTGAATTCCCCAACTCTTACTTTTGATGAATTCGATAAAATTAACATTGCTCTTATTACTTGTAAATCTATTCCCACGGACTTACCAAATAGTGATCCAGATGCAAAAGTTTTCCACAAAGTGTATTGCCAAATTCGTTTATTTTAGCCAACAGCAATTGAAAATGTATTATCTAACAATACGTGGTCAGTGATGGTTTTCTATAATATAAATAGTATTCCCACACAATCTAGATAAATTCTGCTCTAACTCTGGTATTCTTCAAACGCGACAACACCATAAGTATTCGTAAATTTTGTGAAACAAATTATCCAGCAATGTTAGAACACTTGTACACCATCAAAGGCTTATAAACTATTACCAATAATAGAAATAATTATGGTGGTGGGGTAGGTTGTTACATTAAGAATCAATTTTCATATAGTGTTTTGAATGACATAAACTTTAATGTATGATTATATTGAAACACCATTTATTGAAGCTTTTTAATCCAAAAAAACATGTCTACTAGGAAAGGTTTATCGTAGACAAATTCTAAGATCCCTCTGTTTTTTTATACTTTGATAACAGGCTTCAAGTGATTACTTAAACTAGGAAGAATTTGATCTATTAAGTGATTCAACATAAATATATTGAATTATTATATAACCACGTCCAAACAGTATATTAATTTCTTCACCAGTTATGGTTTCTATCTTGCATTTAACAAAACAACAGAGGTAAATAAAGAATTGCAACCATTATAGATTCATAATTTGGACGACTAACATCGATATTGTTTCAAAGAGTGGTATTTTATTAACTGATGTTAGTGATCATTTTCTCCATTTATCTTAGTCACAGGACAAACTAAAAATGTAAAGGACCTTGTTTTTACGTAGTTAGTTAGTTGTTTATTGACAAAAACATTACTATAGCATAGAAGTAAACATAGTTTACATTATTTGTCACATAATATTTTTTACTTTAAGCTTAAGAAATTTGAGTTACGTTATTGCAAGCAGACGACTCATGAATATAATTTCAAAATATCGTAATAAACACTACACAATTCTATTGCATTGTCATTGCAACATCAGATTGCTTCATATTGTGAATTTCAGCATTTAGGTGTTATTTTTGTTTACCGTTAAGTGATACAGGACATCTTAACAACACATGATCTTCGGTTTGTGCACATTATATTACCATGTACACAGGAGGCATCTCTGGTGGTGTCCTGATCAATCTACCTGTTTCTACTTTAGGACGGTTGGGACCATAACACGTAGTCTTGTAAATGATTGACGTTGATAGTCAGGAATAAAACCCTTAGTGGTTGTAAATCTGATGTACGTGAAAGTGTGGTTTGAAGGAACAGATCTGGAAACAGTGGAATTTGGTTGAATATGTTGTTCTCTGATATAGTTTTTACCTTGTCTAAGGATCAAACCTCTGTTATGTTGCAATGTGTGCGAGAGAAATCTTATAGCCTGAGTGTGTTGGCCTGGTGACCACAATTCAGATATCCTGAAAAAGGGTTCCATATGAATTACTTAGCGTGAAGTTTCGTTTTCAAAAAATTGAACTCTCTTTGTAAGTAGTCCTCCCCACGGATGTATCCTGATTCTGTAAGACCAGGTCGATACTCGGGTATGTCGCACACCCAATAAACTTCGCACTGACTTCTCGTATGACGTTTAGGCTCTTTGGGTTTGTTAGTGAAACCATGTTTCGGTTGCGTAGAGCAGTGCACGTTCATGCTGCGTCGAAAAAACCTGTAGCTGGTACACGAAACGGCATTTCTGTATTCGTGGCCACAAAACACTGTGAACTTTATTCAGTGGTCATCTGACTCGATGACTGTGAAGATTCCTAACCTGTGTTTACTTTAGTCGTCACTGACCCAGGCGCCTCCTAGATAATGGAGTACTTATGAGAGTATGAAATAATTAGTAACGAGTTGACAGCGAGGTTGTCTGCCGCAACATACCACCCACCACCAAAAAAATTTAGTCTTTTTTTCTTGTTTATGGTCATAACGTACTCGTCACAATATTTCATGACTACCTCTAACTTTTTGAGGACACAATCTCTCGTGAACTATGCGATGAGTACAGACCAGCATCATCCATCAGCAAAAGAGAGTGAAGTGAACCTAAGAAAGCCATCTGCACCAATTTCACGCTGCAGCATCTTCACAATCTGATCTATGTAATAAACAAAAAGAAGACAAACTCGTCGGTGCTCCCTGCCTCACGCCCGCAGTAGCTGTCACTACGGCCGAGTGTATCACATATTCGTACATTATACATTGCGTTAATGCTCTGAGCATTTATTCTACACGCAACCAATGATTTCAAAAACTTGGAATTAACTTATTAGTGGAACGTTATCATAGCCTTACAACATCGACCGAAAAAGTACATACAGTTGACCTTTCTATATAGTGCATAGTCACATAAAAAGCCTCAAACTCATTATCTGTCGATACAACAGCCCGCGGTGACCACCCGCCTGGCATTTATAACTGTCCAATCATAAGGTGAGAAGGTTCAACAATAAATTAAATCATTACATCTGGCACAAGTATTCATAAACACTAAGCCTCTGTAATTTACCACGGTTCAAGCCTTTCACCAGTTTTAAAGAGGAAAAAATAGTTATTAAAAACACCAACAACATTGGGTAGCACATACCAGTGAACACAAAACATTAAACACACTCAGAGGAAACATAAAGCACGTAGTGTAACGCACTTAATCAGACTGGGCAAATCCTATGTAGCCTTTTGTTCTTCTTTATGTTGGATGTACAGTGACTAACTCCATTGGCGTAAACGGGGCGCCAATACTGGGATTGTAGGGGCCGATGTCAATGTCAATTACCCTCAGCCACATCGTGTGAATGACAGGGTTCAATAATCATCAAAGTGCCTTGTGTGAAACTGTTGTCATCAGTCGAAGTTTTTCACTCGTATCAATGTTCCCTTTCCAGTTCACAGCCGTCCAGATTGTTTTGCATAGTTGTCTCCAGGAGCCTTGCCAACGCGGTAGAGTATCTTCCACCTCAGCGGAGTTCGAACCCTCTGACTTGAAGCAGCGTCGGGCAACGTGGTTCAGTTTCAAATCCTGCTGTATTACGTTGTTAAATCCTGAGGAGTCACTACGCTCACATAGGTGGGTGTCATATTTTTCATGATAACTTGTAAATCTTCTAGATTAACAGAACTGTATTTACAACTTCTCGCCAGTGCTGGTAACCGGTGGGTTTGTTGTACCAGTACTGTCACCCAGCTTACCGGATCGTTCCAGCTAGGATTCTGGGGCATCTGGTTGAGCACGCTCGTATCCAGCAAAACACAAAGTGGACGCGTGGTCGAGCCCCACATGGACTGATTCAATCTATGTCTTACATAAGGAACCACAGCCATTTTTGCCACACACATATCATTTCAGAGATTCCAAAGGTTCCTTTCTTAAATGAAAGATCATCACCAAGGACTTGCTGTTATGTTGAGGTGATTCACCACGACCATATCGTTACTCATTACAATTTGCGTAACAATCGACCGGGCTAGTCACTGTCTCATCCTTTAGTCACAATTAACTTGACACTACCATCTGACCAATGATATGCGGTTGCCCACTGGCGTTAAGTCAACCATAATCACTACCTCGTCACCCAACACATCGTGCGTTAAGTGAACCAAAATGGGACGAATCCCCGGAAAAATGGCGAGTCATGGGTGGAATGACACTCTCCTAGCTTAAAACTACGGACACAAGTGATTGAGGAACTATACCACACCATATCATCCGTGTCCATGTCTACCTCTCGTAAACATATCTTGATATAGAAAAACTCACCTAAACATACACACAGCCTCTGGTTGACCATGCTTAGATTGCTGTAGTATGTGCTCTGAACCCCTGGGATACTTAATTGATAAACATACTTAACTTCCAAAGGCCAAACTATATCATAACTTAACAGAAAATTTTAGTATTATTTTTTTTTTGTACTTGTCTTTCATGCTCCCCTCAAGTTCCATGAGAACAGTTTCAGATGACAGAGCACATAACAATGTAGTGACGGCACTTGTGTGAGATTTTGAAAGCAAAGATAGACTCTATTGATAAAGACCGACAACACTGACACGACTTAGTTCTATTAAAATGTAATTCTAGACCTGTAGAAGAATCCATTCCCTTTAAAACGGTAAAATAAATAATAAAAGAGTAAGTAAAATGGATTACTCCAGAAATGTTGGAACTCATAAAGGATAAACAAAAAGTTATACAAGTACTAAGAAACCCGATAACGATGGGAAAACAATACAGAGGAATGCAGAAATAGACTTAACAACATGCTAAAAGAGG
This sequence comes from Chionoecetes opilio, assembly GCA_016584305.1. Lineage (NCBI taxonomy): Eukaryota > Metazoa > Arthropoda > Malacostraca > Decapoda > Majidae > Chionoecetes > Chionoecetes opilio. Next base: position 43,447 of record JACEEZ010008740.1, read on the forward strand.
TTAAACAGCAGCACTACAGAACAAATTGGCTGCCAGTGTAGGGAATAGTAAACAGATGTGGAGAGTAATTAAGAATTAATAAAAGCAAAGAAGATCATCCTAAATTGAATACCTTACTGATGACAACACCAAAGTTACTGATCCCCATGATTTAGTAATCATATTAATACCTATTTCACCAATATAGCTCATGATCTTGCAAGCAAAATTCCTCACTGTAATGTCTCTCCAATGTTTTATCTTACAGAACACTTATCCAGATTTTATTCCTTAGATACCACCCCAAAAGAGTTAACACAAAATAATAAAATCATTAAAAGATTCTCACCCGGTTTTGATAATATCCATGTGAAAGTAATTAAGAAAGCAGTTCAGTCTTAGCCCCTGTGTTGTCTGATAAAATAAACAAATCCTTCCAAACTGGTATTTTTCCCACTGATTATGAAACGGCCAAAATCATACCCATCCATAAGGGAGGTAAAGGCAGATGATATCTCCAATTATCACCCTATTTCAATCTTTCCTCCTTATCTAAAAATTACGAAAGGCTATGTATAACAGGTTAATTAAATTTGTAAATACTAATAACATAATAAATGATTGCCATTTTGGCTTAAAACTAATCAATCCCCTAAACATCAATCAATCAATCATTGGGGCATACGCCGGGGGGCGCGTCGCCTCGCCCACCCTATGACGCCACTCCCGGGGGTCACCACGCGCGAGCTCCCATGCAGGCTCCTTTCCCATACCAAGCAGCTCTCGACAAAAAACATCAACTTCCCCCAGCCACGAGCCTTGTGGGCGCCCCCTTGGCCTCCTCCACGCCGGATTGTCTCTTACAGATACAACCCGATGGGAAGGATCGGTTTCAGGGTAGCGTGCCACATGTCCATATAGCCGAAGTTGGCGCTGACGGACTATGCAGGTAATGGGCCCTTCGATTCAGTCTCACGGTACAATCCTATTTGACCGTAATCATCCCAGCGTTTACCCATGATTCTGCGAAGACACTTATTACCAAGGCATTGATTCGTCTCTTCAAGTCACTATTTAGTGTCCATGTCTCACAACCATAGAGTAAGACAGGGATCACAAGCGACTTGAAGATCCGATCTTGCCTCCTCCCACAGGTACCGACAACCCAAATACTCCCGCTGAGCGAGTCCATAACACCGTGGGCTATGCCAATCCGCCGTAAGGTTTCTTGACGTGACCCGCCGTCATTATGGACTGCGCTACCAAGGTATGTAAAACTTTCCAAGATCTCAATTCCTCGCCACACGCATGAAAGACTGTACTGCTTCATTAGTAGTCTCCAAACACCTGGACCTTGGTTTTGAGCCAGGATACCTCAAGTCCCAAAGGCTTTGCTCCTCGTGGAGCGCCTCGAGAGCCATCACCAGGCCCTCCCACGACTCAGCAAAGATTACTGCATCATCGGCAAAAAAAGATCAGTGATCTTGGTGTTCCGACGGATGCTCCACAATCACTTGATCTACAACCCGGCCCCAATACCCAGTCCATACAAGCGTTGAAAGTGATGGGCAGGGACTCCCCCTTGCTCACTCCTGTATTCACAGGAAAGAAACTGGTTTACACCTGCCCCACATTCACAGCACTCTCAGTCCCAGAATACAGACCAGTTATCAAACCAATAGTCCTTGCAGGAACCCCTCGAAGTCGCAGAAGATCCCAGAGTAAATCACGATGCACTGAGTCAAACGCCTTCTTGAGATCAACATAGGCTGCAAGCATCCCCTGTCGAAACTCACGTCGGCGTTCCATCAGGACACAAAGCGCTAGGTTTCAGTCCGTTGTTGACTTACCAGGCGTGAACCCGGGACTGCTAGGTCTCTGATGCTTCACCAGATGACTGCGAGTTCGTGTCAGCAATAGATGGGCAGCACCTTGCCTGGTACGCTGGCATTGTAATACCGCGGTAATTGTTGCAGTCCTGACGGTCCCCTTTCCCTTTCCAGATGGGGACGACCAGCCCCTTTTCCAGTCAGGAGGAATGGTACCTGATTGCCACACGGCAGTCAGGACAGCATGCAAACCCGCGGATCATGGCCTCACCCCCAGCTTTAGGAGCTTCCGCACTGATATTACAAACCCCAGCTGCCTTTCCACCCTTCAACTTTGCTACAGCCTCTCTGACTTCGTCAAGAGAGGGTGGGGTTTCGTCAATGGGAGGATCGGCATCCACTGCCTGTAACCCAGTGGTGTAAAGGCTCTCAGTTGGAGGGTCCACCGTGAACAACTGCCCCAAAGTACTCAGCCCAACGAGCAATCTGCCCATCCATGTCCGCACGAGGCGCCCATCTGCTGTTCGAATAGCACTCGCCCGAGAAGGAGACTTGGAACGGAGCTTCTTCAGGGTCGGTAGCGGGTCAGAGGTCATTTGCGTTCAAATGACCCTCGACCCTCCTCAGCGAGACTCCTGACATACCTCTCCTTGATTCTCCTCAGGAGGGTTCTAGTCCGGGTGACAGAGCCTGTGCTGGTCCCGGTTCCCAGCCAGCCTGGCAGCCGGACTCTCCTCGATTTTCTCCAGCGTCTCCGTCGAGGGCAAAACCACGCCTTGACCTCGGGCGCTCCTCAATACCCTTCCTTGGCAGCCTGTAGAGTTTCACGTTTGAAGGTATCCCACAGTTCTAAGGATCCCCGAGAGCACCGAGCACATCAAACCGATTTGAAAACTACCACCGCATTACTCATGAGCACATGTAATTTCCCTTCAGTTTCTCAAGATGAAAAACAAGATGGTTACCTCTTGAGATTCTTTTGGACTTGACCATGAAGCTTAAGTGGGACAACAACCAAGTCTGTGATCTGTTCCAAGGAACTCAGCATTTCCGGTAAACCCTGCAGTTCTGGGGGGATCCTCCAACGAGTACTAACGAGGATGTGGTCGATCTCCTTAGCTACCCCTCCGGCATTTAAAACCATGTCCAGCGGTGCAGCTCTGGTCTCTGATACCAAGGAACCTGCAAATTTTCAACCTTCTGACCTTGCAAAGTTCAGAAGCAGAGAACTGTTGGTGTTTCTGGGACCGGACCATGGGGCCAACACATAACTCGTAGCCATCTCTCACAGGCCAGTAGTAGCATTGAAGTCGCCAAGACAATGAGTTTTGTCCCGAAGAGGGCACTGGTCTAATACAGAGTCGAGTTTGGCGTAGAACATTCCTTCTCTTCAGTTTTATGCATCTCGGTAGGAGCGTACACTGCAACAAGAGACATGAAACCCAAAGTGTGTTTCATCCTCTTCCGCATTATCGCTAATCAACCGGAGTAACCTCAACAACTGACGGCTGCAGTTTGCTGGAGATGCCTATAGCTACTCCCCGTACACGGTGACCTTTGCTCATGCCGGACCAGTAGTAGGTGTAACCCCCACTACTAGTCAAACATGCTATACTAAATTAATTGATTCAATTCTTAGAGTCTTGGCAAGGAAAAGTATGTTGTAGGTGTATTTTTAGATTTAAAAAAAGCATTTGATACATTATACCACAAAATATTGCTTAAAAAATTACATCATTAGGGTGTGAGGGGCAAATCAATGACTGGATAAAAAGTTACTTATGTAATAGAAAACAATATACAGTTTTTCCCATATGTAAATTCAAACTACTCTACAATACTAACGGGAGTACCACAAGGCTCAACTCTTGGCCCATTACTATTCCTGCTTTATATTAACGCATCATTAACTCATCACGGATACTAAATTTCACACTCTTCGCATATGACACCAATATAACTCTTTCTGGACCTAACTTAGACTATATAGTAAAACACTAAATACTGAGTTAAATAATGTTTCAACCTGGCTCTCGTGTAGTAAGTTATCTCTTAACGTAGATAAAAAAAAATACCTAGTTATTTGCAGGAAAGAAGAGTTATTATTATGAAGAAAAAAATTTAATGACAAAATATACAGAAATAACTCATTAAAATATCTGGTATAAATATTGATGACCCAACTAACCTGGACATTTCATTTGAATCATGAAAACTAGAAAACTGGCAAAATCACTTGGAATACTACACAAAATGAAACATTTGTTAACTACCAACACATTATTGCTCCTATACTATGCCTTGTTTACCCTTATTTACATTACTGTATGCTGTCTGGGGAATGGCTCATAGAACTTCAATTAACCTTTAGTGCTACTACTAAAAAGAGTTATTCGCACAATAGGTCACATCAGTAATCACGAGCACACTAATCCAATATTTAAAACCTATAATATTCTAAAGATTCCTGATGTTTATAAACTTGAGTGCTTAAAATGTATACATGAGTAGTTTCACAGACACGATGTTATTCAACTAACAACATCTATTGATATACACAACATAATCCCCAGGACAGATGCAGACTCAACGCCTTTTCCCAACTTAAAAACTCAGAAGAGATTTGTAGTCTACTACGGATGCATTCAATATAACGACTTCCTGACAACATTAAAAACATTAGTGATAAAAAACACTTTTAAAAATCAATACAAAGAAACATCTAATAAAGTTATATAGAATGCAATAGTCATATATATGCTTACTACAATAAAATATTGTATGCAACAGGTTTAGGGGGTAAGCGTAACAAGTTTTATGTTTTGTATGGGGTTTTTTTTTTTTTTTTTTTTTTTTTTTACATCACAAAGAACTGACCAGGGCACAACAAAAATGGTAACACAAAGCCCGCTTAAAATGTTTAATTATGTGTGGTGTTTGGTCATGTGTGATTTGGGATTTTTGTGGTATTTGATCATATGATTTTTTTGATGTTTGAGGAATGGTATTTAACTAGGTTTGGTCAATGGTTTTGTTAGGTGTGGTGTTTGGTTTGGTGTGGTGTTGGTTTTTGTGTGGTGTCGATTATATGTGGTGTTGGTTATGTGTGGGGGTTGGTTATGTGTGGTGTTTGGTTATCCGTGGTGTTTGGTTTATCCGTGGTGTTTGGTTATCCGTGGGGTTTGGGTTTTCCGTGGTGTTTTGGGTTTTCCGTGGTGTTTGGTTATCCGTGGGGTTTGGTTATCCGTGGTGTTTGGTTATCCGTGGTTTTGGATCCGTGGTTTTGGTTATCCGTGGGGTTTGGTATCCGTGGTGTTTGGTTTTCCGTGGTGTTTGGTTATCCCTGGTGTTTGGTTATCCGTGGTGTTTTGGTTATCCGTGGTGTTTGGTTATCCGTGGGTGTTTGGTTATCCGGTGTTTGGTTATCCGTGGTGGTGTTTGGGTTTTCCGTGGTGTTTGGTTATCCGTGGTGTTTGGTTATCCGTGGTGTTTGGTTATCCGGTGTTTTTTGGTTATCTGTGTTTGGTTACCGGTGCGGATGTGGTGTTTATACCAACTATTGACCTTTATTTTATCTTAAAACAAATAATTTTACTTTATTAAATATTATCTTCTTTTATATATTTAATTGTAGGGCAACCGTGATATTCACTTTTGGGACTGCCAAAAATGTTTACATTTAGTTGGTCCAAGCTAGCATTCATATTGTATAATATAAACTATGTGATTTAGGGCCAATAAACCTTTTTGAATTTGAATTTGAAAGGGTGAGGGTGGAAACGGACGGGTGTGTTAGGGAGAGGAGGGATGGGAGGTGGGGGATAGGGCTGACAGAAGGAGGCGAGGTTGGGGAAGGATAAATTGAAATTGGAAAAGGACAGTTCAAGAAGGAAGGGTTCTTTTATGCTTGAAATAAAAATAGAATAATAAAAAGTGGATGGACAAATTTTATTTAGATTAGAAGTATAGTAGAGAGATATAAAAGATTTAGATATAAAATTTTGGGGGTAGAAGGATATATGGAAGAGATTTAGCTTTAGAATATTAAAGAATTGCTAATGAAAGGAAAGGATTACAGATTGAACAGTCTAATGTAAAGGGGTAAAAGGGAAGGGAAGATGATTTTTTTTTAGAAAAACGAAAAGGTTGCGTAATGCAAGGGAAAAAAAATAAGGAACACTCAATTTATAAGGTGTTGGGTGAAGGTATGGCCTAATATATGTAATATGGAGGATTAATTTATTGCAAAGGTGGAGTGAGGGATAAAATCGGACATTAAGAAATGAGACCCTTTTGCTTTAAAAAAAAAAAAAAAAAAAAAAGGTCGGTAAGATGGCAACCCGTGAATTTGAAAGGTGGAGTTAAAGGGCGGAGAGGGCGTAAAAAAAGGAGAGGGGTCAAAATGAGCTAGGGTTTCAGGATAAAAAATGGAGTTTTTGGGGGAGAAGGTGACAAGATGGAGCAGGGATGGCCAGAGGGCGGCAAAAAAGATACTAAAATGGAGGAAAGGAAAGTTGGCCGGGGTTTAAAAAAAGCGATAGGAGAAGGCTAGGAGGGGCATAGAGACCCCTGGCCCTAGCGGGACTGTTATAAGCTAAGGAGGGTGTCGCAAGGGGAAGAGGGGTCAAGCCGGGAGGGGCGCGAGGGCCAACAGGTGAACCCGGTTTTCGGGGTGGGAAAGAAAGGAAAAGGTTCACATGAGTAGGCGGGGAAAAACCCGAAAAAGGGAAAACACACACACACACCACACACACACACACACACACACACACACACACCACACACACACACACCCACACACACACACCAACACCACACACACACACAACAACACCACACACACACACAAAACCCCACACACCACAAACACACACACACACACACACACACACACCACACACACCCACACACACACACAAACACAACAACCATCACACACTACACAATACACACACATAACAAAAACACACACACACACACACACACACCACCACACACACAACCCCCAACACCCACACACACACACACACCACACAACACACACACACACCACAAACACACAACAGGGACCTTGGGGAAAAAACATCGGGAACTTTTACCTTTACAAAAAAAAAAAAAAACCTTGATTTAAAGGGAGTCCTTTTCCGTTTTCTGGTGCCCCGGCCCCTACGCCCCGAGGGACTGCGATTCTCGGAGAGGACAATGAAGGCGAAACAAAGGGTAACCCCAC
>JACEEZ010008741.1:0-79195 GCA_016584305.1 Chionoecetes opilio
GCGGTAGTAATAGAAATATTATTATATATATATATATATTATATTATATATATTATATGTTTTTTTTGGGTTTACGTGTGTGGAAGGCGAGTGTGCTCTTGATCAGATGTGTGTGTGTGTGTGTGGGTGGAAGTAGAGAGCTTCCCCGAGAGGTGTAAACTCGGGTGATTTAACATGGGCGGCCATTTTGTTTCATGGACGGCAGCGATCCTAGCGGACGGGAGGCCTGACAGTCGCCCGTGCAGAAAGAGGGGGAATCTCATCTCCTTTTGGTGATGAGGGGGTGATAATGGAAGGGGGGAGAGAGGGAAGGAAAGGAGGAATAAGGAGTAAGGAAGATAGTAAAGGGAGAAACAGACGAGGAAAGAAAGAAGGAATCAAAGAAGGGGGGGAAATTTCCTCCACTAAACCCCATTACCATTACCCCACACGCGTTACCCATTTTCCCCCCACCCACTCACTCCCATACCCATCACCCCACACCCATTCACTCACCCATTACCCATCACCCCACACCCATTCACTCCCCCATCACCCCCACCCATCACTCACCCATTACCATCACCCCGGACCCATCACTCCACCATTACCCATCACACCACACCATTCACTCCCCCATTACCCATCACCCCACCCCCCATCCAGAATTAGGTTAGGATAAGAACAAGAAACATACGTAATATAAAGAACCAACAACAGAGGAATGGCTACATGTGTGGCAATCAGCTTTTAAAGAACACAGTCACCGATTTCCTCTCACTCACATATTCTGTTTTATTTACGACGTGAAAAAATCCTGACCTCTTAATACTTATGACTGATATTTGGTGCCAGGGAAAGGGAATATACGCTTCTTCTAAATTTCAGTTGTATTCTTCATAGTTAAATATAATATCAGGCAAACATGGGCATCATTCTAAGCATGAGACCTTAAAATAGAATGGAATTTTCGCATCGTAAAAAAAAGAAAAAAAAAAAGAGACTATAATCTCCCTAACTCACCCATCACCCATTCACTCATTCCCATCGTGTGCCATTTAAGTTTTACCCATTCCCTATCCCCCCTATCCCCCCCCAAACCCCCATCACCCCCCACCCATTACTCATCACCCCCCACCCATAAACCCCCCTTCCATTATCATCCCCCCAAACCATCACCCATCACCCCCCCCCATCCCCATCACCCCCCCCTTCACCCCACACCCCCCCCCATTACCCCCCACCATCCCCCCCCACCCTTTCCCCATCCCCCGCCCCCCATTCCTCACCTCCCCCCTTTCACCATCAAAACCTACCATTACCATCACCCCACACCATCACCCCCCCCCAATCCAGCAACCCACCCATTACCCATTACCCATCACCCCCCACCCATCACCCACACCCCCACCCATCACCCCCACCCATCACCCTTTCACCCCAACATCACCCATCACCCCCCACCATCACCCCCCCCACACCATCACACCCCCCATCACCTATCACCCCCCACCCATCACCCATCACCCCCCCACCATCACCCCCCACCCATAAACCCATCACCCCCACCCATCACCCATCACCCCCCCCCCATCACCCATCACCCCCCAACCATCACCCATCACACCCCAACCCATCCCCCATCACCCATCACCCCCCACCCATACCCATCACACCCCACCCATCACCCATCACACCCCACCCATCATCCACATATATTTGCGTCTTGAGGGTATTGAAAAGGCACAACACCGTAACACAGTAATTATATTTTGACATGCGTCCCCCCGTCCGCTAGGATCGCTGCCGTCCATGAAATCAAAATGGCGCGGCCCGAGTCCCCCTCTCTGGGAAGCTCTTGGTGGTTAAGGCGCTCTCACTTATACCTGTTTTTCTATGAGTTCGTCAGGAGTACAAAAAGGCCCGTACCGAGAGTCATGACGGTAGGCGTGTAGAACGACGAACGGCAGACCTTCGCTTACCATAAGACGGATAAAAAACCCTGTAATTTTGGAAACGAAGAGCAGGCGGGTTGGCGGTCAAAGTTGAAGACATGGGTACACCCGTGTCTTCACTCAACCTTCGATGAATTTTTATTACATTCCTATCTGGAGGGATTAAGAGATTGTTAAACATTTTCTTGCCAATATGTATTTAAGTATATAGTATAAGATTATTAGGTATTACATATGCGGCAATAATTTGATTTTAGTGATAATAATGAAGGAGGTTCAGGGTAACGGGCGGCTATTGCTTTAGCCGCCGCCGCCATCAAGGTCGCTGCCAGAACCCACCAGCACATTTCTCGTACCGCTATGTTCAATGAGCGGAAAGAGAAATTTAGTATACACGCCTCTGCTGTTAATTAACTTCATTAAATATATATATCATCAATTTCATAGCCGATCGAAACGTTTCTTTTGATGTTTGTGATGAGTATAAGGGCAAATTCGCATTATACACTATTTTAGTCGTACTGCTGGCTCCGCAGTTTGAAGCAACATTTTTACCAATACATTGCCGCAGGCGTGAAATTTTAAACCCAAACCCTCCAGGTCGCCCTCTCGGTAAGATACGAAGGCTTTCCGTTCGTCGCTACCTCGTGTTCGTCGCTCTACCGCCTTCAACTCTCGGTACGGGCCAAATGAATCGCCTAGGGCCCTAGATGAAGGGGAAATTCACACTCACTACAGGAAACTACCTCGGGGTAGGTCTCACGGCCTCTTGTAGCTTCCTTATTTTCTTATGTTATTATGTTCTTTTGGATGCTTCCCGTGCCCACAGCATTGTCACAATAACACAACGCCGAGTGTGATGTGTATATGTGTGTGTGTGTGCATGTGTGTGTAGGCGTTTGTTACTTCATCACTGCATACACAGACAAACACCAATCACCAATCCGTACAGTGTGTTCTCTTTGTCCAGCTATTTGGGCGAGGAAGCGGGGTAGAGAAGGAAGCGGAAGGGATGTTTGTACGTGCGCTGGCTACGTCACAACCAATCACAGCGCGTTCCGCGGCACATCATATATTGGCCCCAAAAACTGCATTTATCTTATTCATGGTGCATTTTTAAGCAAAATAAATATGAGTACAGTGATAAGTAGCTTATATTGCATCCAAAGCTTCACAAAACTCCGTATTTTAGGTGTGAGCAAAGACATTCAAAGGCCTCTTCCATTTGCGACATTTCAAGAACCAGTTCACGGAACCCAAGTGTTCAGGCGTTCCATTTGCGCACGAAAACCTGGGTCCAAGGCAATGCGCGTAGTGACTCAGCAAAACCCGTGAACTTTCTCTACTCACATTAGGCCTCTTCCATTTGTGCCCAAGTTGCATGAACCAGTTCTTTCAGTTCAGGGTTGGGTTCTGGGTTCAGGGTTGGGTTCGCGTGTCACAAATGGAACGCAAAAACACCGTTTTTTGTTTATAAACATACTCAGCTGGCGAGGCAATGAGAGAGAGAGAGAGAGAGAGAGAGAGAAGAGAGAGAGAGAGAGAGAGAGGAGAAGAGAGAGAGAGAGAGAGAGAGAGAGAGAGGGGAGAGAGAGGAGATAACGAGAGAGAGATAACGAGAGATAACGAGAGAGAATACCGAGAGATAACGAGAGATAACGAGAGAGAGAGGGTACCTCGAGAGAGATAACAGAGAGAGAGAGAGAGAGAGAGAGAGAGAGAAAAAGAAAAGGGGAGGAGAGAGAGAGAGAGAGAGAGAGAGAGGAGAGAGAGAGAGAGATAACGAGAGAGAGAGAGAGAGAGAGAGAGAGAGACGAGAGAGAGAGAGAGAGAGAGAGAAGAGAGGAGAGAGAGAGAGAGAGAGAGAGAGAGAGAAGAGAGGAGAGAGAGAGAGAGAAAGGGGAGAGAGAGAGATAACGAGAGAAGAGAGATAACGAGAGAGAGATAACGAAGGAGAAGAGAGAGAGAGAGAGAGAGGAGAGAGAGAGAAGAGAGAGAGAGAGAGAGAGAGAAGAGATAACGAGAGAGATAACGAGAGAGAGATAACGAGGAGATACGAGAGAGAGATAACGAAGGGGAGAGATAACGAGAGAGAGATAACGAGAGAGATAAGAGAGAGAGATAACGAGAGCGAGAGATAACGAGAGAGAGATAACGAGAGGGGATAACGAGAGAGAGATAAAGAGAGCGGGAGATAACGAAGGAAAAGATAACGAGAGAAGATAACGAGAGAGGTAACGGGGAGGCGAGAGATAACGAGAGAGAGATAACGAGAGAGAAACGAGGAGAGATAACGAGAGATAACGAGAGATATAACTCAGCTAGCTGCTATGTGAAGGGATCATATCAAGTTTAAGATCGCGGGAACGCATGGCCCCACCAAGCCATGTATGCCTCTTTATGCCGTCTGACATCCTCTCCGACTCGTGCATGCGGAAAACCCTTCACGATAAGCGAAATAGGGCCCAGGCGACCATTGTTTGTTATGAACTGAAAACTCTACCCAAGCTACCCACCTCTCAATGTGAGTAGAGAAAGTTCACGGGTTTTGCTGAGTCACTACGCGCTTTGCCTCGGACCCAGGTTTTCGTGCGCAAATGGAACGCCTGAACTCTTGGGTTCCGTGAACTGGATCTTGAAATGTCGCAAATGGAAGAGGCTATTGAGAGGTGGGTAGCTTGGGTATTAGATTTTCAATCATAACAAACAAATGGTCGCCTTGGGCCCTAGCTATTTCTCTATCGGAAGGGTTTTCCGCATGCACGAGATCGGAGAGGGTGTCGACGGCATAAAAGAGGCATACATGGCTGGTGGAGCCATGCGTTCCCGCGATCTTAAACTTGATATGATCCCTTCACATAGCAGCTAGCTGAGTTATATCTCTCGTTATCTCTCTCTCTCGTTATCTCTCATTATCTCTCTCTCTCTCGTTATCTCTCTCTTTGTTATCTCTCTCGTTATCTCTCCCCTTCGTTATCTCTCTAGCTCGTATTCTCTCTCTCGTTATCTCTCTCTCGTATATCTCTCTCGTTATCTCTTCGTTATCTCTCTCTCGTTACCCTCTCTAGCTCGATTCTCTCTCTCGTTATCTCTTCTCGATATCTCTCGTTATCTCTCTCTCTCGTTATCTCCTCTCGTTATTCTCTCTCTCTCTCTCTCTCTCTCTCCCCAGCAAACATTGTCATGAACGGGCCGGCATCAAATCAGTGTCGGAAAAATCATAAACAGCATATTGGCATTGAGTCGGCAACCCGTAATGAAGTTATCGGCCGGGCTGGGGGACGACAACTGTGCGTACATGTTTGCACCCCGGGCCTGTGTCGGTTACTTTAAAGTTTCTGTGTCAGATCTGTGTCGGCAAACCGTAACCAAACTATTGCCACTACTGAGCCACAAACGGGCCGACATAGATCTATATCGTGCCATAAGCGAGCCAACACAGCAACTGCATCGTGCCACAAGCAGGCCGATTTAGCACCCAAATAGGCCAGAGGCCGATTTAGCATTGAATAGTGCCACAAGCAGGCCACTTAGCATTTGAATAGTGCCACAAGCGGGCCCGACAGCATTTGAAGTCCCACAAGGGGGGCCGATTTAGCATTTGAATAGTGCCACAAGCAGGCCGACTTAGCATTTGAATAGTGCCACAAGCAGGCCGACTTAGCATTTGAATAGTCCCCACAAGTGGGCCAATATAGCAGCTGAATAGTGCCCACAAGCAGGCCGATAAAGCAGCGAATTGCTTACCGTTCCTAATGCCGGTGTAGCACGCCGACTAGTTACCCTGCCACGACTGCGACGTACGACAGATACATCACACAGGAAAACATTGGCCACGCCTCCTGGACCAGAAAAATTATCGTCAGATTCGCTTATTTTACCTAAATATATATGTCTACAAAACTTAACTCCAAACCCATCGAAAATTTAAAACCAAACCTTAAAAACAAACCTAAACCAAACCTTAACTTAACCAAAATTTAACCATTTATTTTTATATGATAATAGCAAGGTATATTAGGTTTCTTACGTTTGATTAGGTTAAATTTAGGTTAAGTTAAGGCTTGGTTTAGATTTGAATTAGGTTTGGTTAGGTTTAAGATAGGTTTTGGGGTTTAAATTTTTATAGACTTATTTAGGTTAAATAAGCGAATTGATGATAATGGTTCTGGTCCTGGAGGCGTGGCCAATGTTTTCCTGTGTGACGTCATCTGCAGCGTGTGTAGTCGTGGCAGGGTAGCTATCCGGGGAGGGCAGCTAGCGGCGGCTACCCCGCCCCATTTTTAAAAATGAACACGGTTGTGAAGGGAAAAACCCTGTTGCCAGGATTGAATGGGTTCTCAACTCTTAAAATTGGCAAGGACCAATGGGCCTAATGCATCAAAGAAAAAAATTATCACTATTACTTAAAATTTAAAGCCTAATATCAGTCTGGGCTGCAGAATCAGTTTCCCCTGTGGTTGGGGCAGTCTGGCACGGGGCAGTCAGAAATCCAATTCACAATGTGTGCCCTAATAACCATCGGGCGCTACAAGTATAATACTGAATGAAACAACAGTAATTATGTTTTAAAAATATAATTTCAAAAAAAAATAATCACTGTATTGTTAAAAAAGGGGAAAAAAAAAGTCAGAAAAATGTGGAAAATTTCTATTAAAAACAACAAATAACGAAATAAATAAACAATAAATACATGAATGAATAAAAATAATTTAGATAAATGAATAATCTTTAATTGCCGGGGGGAAATTTTGGCCCGGGTTTTTTGACAAACTTTATCAGTTTCCCTATCTATTGAAATAAACAAAAAAAAAGTTAATAAAATCATAGGAGGGCACTCCATTGTCATTAATTTTGAACAAATTCCTTTATAGCTCTGTTGAAATACCTGCGAAGTGCGGACTGCTTTGTTCCTAAATGGGTAAATCGGCCCTACTCTGGGGAAAATTGGTTAATTATATTAAAAAAAAAAAAAAATTTTTAAAAATTGAAAACCTCCAAAAAATTAAAAAAAAACTGTCATACCTGCCCATGGAACTATCAAAATTACGAGGTTCTTCCATTCCGGTTAGGCGGAAAAGGGTGACCAAAGCACACGTTTTGGGGGCCGTCATTGAGTTCCTAGTCTTTTTCTTTTTTTAGGGCTATGTTGTTTTTCTTTTTAAATTTTTTTAAACTTGTTACTTTAATTTTTGTAATACTTTACACTAGGCCAGAATTTTCCCCACACAATTGGGGGTAGGTTTTGTTTACCTTATTAGATTTAGGAAACATTCTCTCTAGAGCTTCCGTCCAAAACACTTCTTTCGGAATATAAGATGTTTTTATAGGAAGGAGATCCGAGTGTATAGGAGATATGAAACTTAACTACCTAACCCCACCTTTTTGACGTCCGAACCTAACCTAACACACGCTTTAACCTCCAAACGAATGTCAAATTGCATTAAAAGTGGTCCCGGGGGGCGGCAAGGGAAGAACAGAAGCGATGCAGGTCACAAGAGATCAGAAGTCAGGCGCACGTAAACCCTTGGCTCTCGCCTCCCTATGTAACATGTCATTATCTTCGGAAAGTTAAATGATATTGCCACGGAAACTCATGAGAACATGTTTCTAGAATTAAATAAGGTAAACAGAACCACACTCCCATGGGCCCCAGACATAACTACGTCACTGTTTGTTTTCATCGGTGCTTGTGGGGATAAGGCGGGTCCCGCGGGTGGACCTACGAAGGGAAGAACTACGGCGATGGATAGAATGTCTCGATTATTTGCGCGAAATTGATATTCCAGGTGCTATAATTACTGTGCTCGTGGGTTCTCGCGACAACACATAGAGAAGACCTGAGGTAACGGCTGATGTAACAGAGGCTTCTAAACCAGAAAACAGAGTCAAACAGAGCCTCGTCAAAAGGTAAGGCAACTGGTAGGTACGTACTGTATTCCCTACCATTGCTTACTTCTTAATGAGACTGATGTTGACTTTTTCTTGGTTTAGAAGCCTTCGCCATCACCATCACCTCAGGTCTTCTATATGTTGTCTGCGACACGGAAATATAGCACCTGGAATATCAATTTCGCCAAAGACACCTCGAATTTTTCATTGTAAACAAGAAATTTTTTCAACCTCACCCAACCTTTAAAGGTTGGTGATGTTGGTATAGATTCAAGCGTATTCATTGCTCGTCAAGTAACACTTACACCATGATTGTAGCACGACTTATTATGAGGAAAGAACCACAAAAGGAACCTCAATTACTAACTTGTTTACTTTTTATACTTGTTTCCGTCTAGAGGCTACTCCCTCACAGTCTTGGTGCTCCACCGCTGCATCCGAATCCAGCATCCTGTGTTGCAGGTTCACCTGGTCGCGATATTGATTTCGGTGTCTGGCCCTGCTCATAGACGTATATCCAGGCAAGGAGGTTCATCCGGATTGGTTTTTGTAGGTGGTTGTCCAAATGATGTTTGAATTTTTCCACCGAGCATTCCGTGAGTTTCCTTATTTTCCTGGCAGGTTGTTATAGTTTTGGCCAATATGAGGCAGACTGGTTGGTAGGAGGGTCTATGGATCCTGGCTGGTGCGTCTGATGTAGGTTCTCCTGCCTTGCCGTTGCGACCAGTTCTTTGGGTTGGATGTGCTGGGCTGACAGATCACTGATGGCAAGTAGGGTTGGGGCACAAGGTTCTCCATGACTCTTTCCTAGGTATATAATAAGGTATTTTTTGCTTTGATTTATCTTATTACGCCATCCATAAACAAGTTGCATAACACGGTGACATTACCCATCCTTGCCTGCATGGGTACCTGCATGGTACTGGCGTCTACCGATATTTTTTGTCCCTACACAAATCGGGAAAACTCGCCCGACAGTAATGGTTAGGTTGGTAAATCCGGGCATTTCGCCCACATACCATTTCGCCATACAATAGGTCATTTCGGCCACAGGTCATTTCGCCCACCTATGGAGTCTATAGGATCTTAGGAGGTCTAGGTTATATTTTTTTAGTGTGTCGAGAACCCCCACCCCACCCCCGCCGATAGTGGTTAGTAGATTGTTTAAGGTTTAGGGTGAGGTTAGATTTGGGTATTTATAGGCTAGATTTGGTTAGGTAGGTTAGTTAGATTTGGTTAGTTAGGAATAGGTTAGAGTTGGTTAGGTTAGGTTAGTTACGGTTGGGTCAAGCCCCCTGCCTAGGGTAGGTTTAATTTTGTTTAGGTTTTAGGTTTATTTTTGTTTAGGCAAATTCGTCATATTTCGCACCACAAGACATTTCGTCCCACCTGTAAGTCAATTCGCCCCCATATAAGTCAATTCGCCCACACGATCCCAGTGTCACGGATTCCATGTAACTATATTCTTCCTCTGGCGATGGGAATGAAACACCAGTAACCCCTCGGGCGAAAATGACTCCATTAGTGTGGGTCGAAATGACCGGTAAATTTCTAGTGTTTGCCCATACTCCCTTCCCCACGAACAGTTTGGGGACCTGTTGGAAATGCGGGGTTTTCGGTGGGGAACCAAAATTATGCGTCGGAAACACTTAATTAAAGACTGTGTAGGGGGGGTAAAATTCCCTAGATCTAGGCTATTTCCTTTATATCTAGAGAAAATTGCCTAACCAAAATAAACCTAACCTAACCAAAAATTAACCTTACCCTACAGGGGCTTGACCCAACCCGATAACCTAACCTAACCAAATCTAACCTATCCTAACCTAACCAAATCTAAGTCTAACCTAACGCAAACCAAATCTATAGGTTAGATAGGTTAGGTTAGCTTAGGTTAGGTTTATCGGTGGTCAAGCCCCCTGGCTAGGGTAGGTTTAATTTTGGTTAGGCAATTTTCTGCCAGAGGAAGATATAGTGTTACATGACTCCGTGACATGGATCGTGGTGGGGCGAATTGGACTCT
Organism: Chionoecetes opilio; assembly: GCA_016584305.1. Classification (NCBI taxonomy): domain Eukaryota; kingdom Metazoa; phylum Arthropoda; class Malacostraca; order Decapoda; family Majidae; genus Chionoecetes; species Chionoecetes opilio. Next base: position 9,847 of record JACEEZ010008741.1, read on the forward strand.
TATATGTTGGCGAATTGACTTCCATGTGGCGAAAGTCTTGTGGGCGAAATGACGAAAAATCTGTGCCTACCAAAATAAACCTAACCTAACTCAAATTAACCTACCATAGCAGGGAGCTTGACCCCCCGATAATGCTACTTAACCAATCTAACCTAAGCTAACCTAACCTAACCAATTTAACCTATCCTAACCTAACCTAACCGGGGAGACCAAATCTAACCTAACCTACCCCTAATCTAACCTAACCCTCCTAGCGGGGGTTGGGGTTCTCGACACACTAAAACAAATATAACCTACCCTCCTAGCTCCTTAGACTTCCATAGTTGGGCGAAATGACCTTGCGAATGACCCTATGGTGTGGCGAAATGCATGTGGCCGAATGGCCGGATACCAACCTAACCATTCTGTCGCGAGTTTTCCCGATTTGTGTATATGGATCAAAATGATAGGTAGACGACAAGTACCATGCGGTACATCATGCCAAGAATGGGTATATCACCGTAGTTATGCACTTGTTAATGGATGAGTAATACGATAATCAACGCAAAGGTTTGTGTGTTGGTATAGTCTCAAGAGTATTCATTTGGCTCGTCGAGTAACACTTAAACCATGATTGTAGCCTACTTATTATGAGGAAAGACAACAAAAGGAACTCAATTAATAAGGTATTTTAATACTATCATAACATTATATGTCAGCCTACAAAGAGCTAGAAGGGACTACGACATGAAAAAAATTCGAGTTGTTTTGGGCGAAAATTGATATTCCAGGTGCGATATTTCCGTGTCGCTGACAATATGAGAAGCCCCTGAGGTGATGGTTGATGTGGAAGGCTTCTAAACCCAGGGGGAAAACAGTCACAGCAGAGTCCCTCATTAAGAAGTAAGCAAGTGTAGGGACAGAAAAAAGGGGAAAGTACGTACCTACCAGTTGCTTACCTTTTGACGAGCTCTGTTATGTTTCTGTTTTGCTTGGTTTAGAAGCCTCTGCACCATAGCCATTACCTCAGGTCTTCTATATAGTGTTGTCCGCGAGAACAAGCACAGTAAATATTAGCACCTGGAATATCAATTTTCGCGCAAAATAACTCGAAATTCCTTCCATCGCCGTAGTTTTTCCCTTCGTATTTCCACCCACGGCGACACCGGCCCTTATCCCCACAATCACCGATTAAAACAACCGTGACGTGTTATGGGTAGGTCCATTTGTGTAGGAATTCGGAAGTCTAATGTAAAATAATACAGTGAGGTTACGTAATCAATACCCATGTTAGTTCGTTTACTAGCGGAGGGAGGTATGGGTGGGCGATAGTCCCCAAGTGTATGTCAGGAGAGTATTGGGTTTATAGGATATTGGTTGAACTGCACATTTACCGTACATTCCATTAAGGTAAACATAAATCAAATTCTCCCAATGGACCCTAACCCATAACTACGTCACGTGTTTGTTTACATCGTGCATTGTGGAGATAGGCGGGGGGTCGCCGCGGGTGGGACCTACGAAGGAAAACTACGGCGATGGAAGAATTTCGATTTTATTTTGCCGCGAAATTGTAAAGATTCCAGGTGCTATATTACTGGGCTCTGTTCTCGCTGACAAACTATAGAGAAGACTTGAGTAATGGCTGATGTGCAAGGCTTCCTAAAACGCAAGAAAACAGATTCCTAACAGAGCTCTGTCAAAAGGTAAGCAACTGTGGTACGGAATGTGGTCCCCTAACATTGCTTACTTTCTTAATGGAATACTCTTCTGCTGTGGCTGTCTTTCCTGGTCTAGGAAGCCTTCGCACATCAACCATCACCTCAGTCTTCTCTATGTTGTCATCGAGCACGGAAATATAGTATCCCCCCACCTGGAATATCATTTCGCCCAAAACAACTCAAATTTTTTTCACCGTCGTAGTCTTCTCTTTGTAGGCTGTATCATATTCACTGGTTATGATAGTATTACAATACCTTTGTTAGTATTGAGTTCCCTTTTGTTGTCTTTCTCATATAAGTAGTGGTACCTTATGTTGAGTGTTACTTGACGAGCCAATGAATACTCTTGAGTCTATACCAACATCACCACCTTTGCTTTGATTTATTCATTTATTACCCATCCTAAACAATTGCCTAACCCGGTGACATTACCCGATCCTTGCCTCCCATGGTACTTGCATGGTAATGTCGTCTACCGATATTTTTGTCCCTACAACAAATCGGGAAAACTCCCGACAGTAATGGGTTAGGTTGGTATCCTGTCATTTCGCCCACACTATGAGTCGATAGTAGCTAGAGGTTAGGTTATATTTGGTTTAGTGTGACGATAACCCCAAAGCTAGGAGTTGTTAGGATTGTCTTTAGGTTAGGGGTAGGTTTAGATTTGGGTAGTTTAGGTTAGATTGGTTAGGTTTAGGTTAGATTAGATAATGGTTAGGTATAGGATAGGTTAAATTTGGGTTTGGTTAGGTAGCATATCGGTGACCAATAGCCCCCTGCTAGGGTAGGTTAAGTTTGGTTAGGTTTAGTTTTGATTTTGGTTATGCAATTTTCGTAATTTCGCCCACAAGACATTTCTTCCACATGTATTCATTCGCCCACATATAAGAGTCAATTGGCGTCCAACACGTCCTGTCACGAGTCATGTAACTATTCTTCCTCTGGCAGAAATGGAATGAACAACTTGGGCGGAAATACGGTATTTCTAGTGGTTGCCCATACTCTCCCACTTCCCCCAAACAAGTTGGGGACCCTGTGGGAGTGCTGGGTTTTCGTGTTGGGAACAAATTATGCGTCGGAACACGTAATTAAGAGTTGTGTAAGGGGGGTAAATTTCCTAGATCTAGGGTATTTCCTTATATCTAGAGAAATTGCCTACCCACAATAAACCTAACCTAAACCAAATTAACCTACCCTAGCAGGTTTTGGCTTGACCCACCGATAACCAACCTAACCAATCTAACCTAAGCTAAACCTAACCTAACCAAATCTAACCTATTAGAGTTGGTAGGTTAGGTTAGATGTTGATTTGGTTAGGTTTAGGATAGGTTAGATTTGGTTAGATTAGGGTATCGGTGGTCAAGCCCCCTGCTAGTGTAGGTTAATTTTTGGTAGGTAGGTTTATTTTGGTTAGGCAATTTTCTCTAGATATAGGAAATTACCCTAATTCTAGGGAATTTTACCCTCTACACAACCTTTAATTCACGTGTTTCCGATCGATAATTTTGTTCCCCCCGAACCCCGCATTCCCACAGTCCCCAAACTTTTTGGGGAAGTGGGAGAGTATGGGCAAACACTAGAATTTTACCGCATTTCGCCCAAGGGGGGGGTTTTTTTTTTGTTTTACATGGTGGTTTTCAGTCCATTTCTGCAGTAGGAAGATATAGTACATGACTCCCGTGCATGGATCGTGTGGCGATGACTTTAGAGTGGGCGAATTGAACTTGATTGGTGCGAATTGACCTTACATGTGACGAAATGTCCTTGTGGGCGAAATGATGAAATTGCTAACCAAATCAACCTAACTAACCAACATTAACACTACCTAGACAGGGGGCTTGACCCCCCGATAAGATCTAACCTAACCAAATTTAACCTATCCTAACCTCCAATCTAATTTCTACCTACCTACCTAACTCATGTGTAACATAAACTACCCAAATCTAACTACCCTAACCAACCTAAAGAGTCTAACCAACCTCCTGGCGGGGGGTTGGGGTTCTCGACACACTAAACAAATATACCTAACACTCCGAGCTCCTATAGACTCCATAGTGTGGGGCGAAATGACTCCATAGTGTGAGCGAATACCTGTGGGCGAAATGATAGGTATGGCGAAATGACTAGGTATGGCGAAAATGACTATGGTTATGGCGAAATGACTATGGTATGGCGAATGACGATACCAACCAACCTTACTGTCGGCAAGCTTCCCGATTTGTGTAGGGACAAAAATATCGGTAGACGGACAATACCATGCAGGTATCATGAGGCCACGGATGGTATGTCACCGTGGTTATGCAACTTGTCTATGGATGGATTAATAAGATAATCAAAGCAAAGGTTGATGGTTGGTATAGCTCAAGAGTATTTCATTGGCTCGTCACGTAACCTTAAACCATGATTGTACACTACTACATTCAAAGACAAGAAAAGAACTCATTAATAAGGTATTTAATACTATCATAACCATGAATATGTACAGCCTACAAGAGAAGATTGCGACGATGAACAAATTTGAGTTGTTTTTGGGCGAAATTGATATTCCAGGTTGCTCTATTTCCGTGCTCGCTGACACACTAGAGAAGACCTGAGGTGAGGGTTGATGTGGCAAGGCTTTCTAAACCAGGAAAACAAGTCACCGCAGAGTCACATTCGAAGTTAAGCAAGTGGTAGGGACCATTACGTACCTACCAGTTGCTTCCTTTTGGACGATGCTCTGTTATGCCTCTGTTTCTTGGTTTTAGAAGCCTCTGCACTCAGCATTACCATCAGTTCGTCTCTATAGTGGTTGTCCAGCAGAACAGAGCACAGTAATATAGCACGGATATCAATTTTCGCGGGGGGGGGGGCAAATAACTCGAAATCTTCCATCGCCGTAGTTTTCCCCTTCGTAGGTCCCACCCGCGGCGACCCCGCCTTATCCCACAATGCACGATGTAACACACCGTGACGTCGTTATGTCTGGGCCCATTGTGTATGAGACTTCTGGTTCCTTGAGTAAAATTTACCCTTATTTATATACCAGCACCCTTAAACTAATTCCATATTAGCATTCAACAATCTGAAACAAAAGAACAAGTGGCAAATAGCAGTTACATCCTCACCGTGCTATGCCGTGAGGGTACATTACACTGGGTCCAATTTACCCCGTGAGTGATTTTTGTCACCGGGGGTAAATTCCGGACCCAAACTGAGCATTGATCTATGAAAATGCGACAAATATAGCATTTTTGATATTTTCATGTTGAAAGTAGAGGAAAAACACTATATATACGCTCATTTACAAGAATGTACTCCGTCTCGTATTTGAATCCCATGAAGTTTGCCAAATCAGCTGATTTTTGTAACAAACTTTGCCGCAACTTTTTTTTGCTGTCATTTTACTCATTTTCTATTTTTGGTTTCTGGTTCAGTTACATATCGCTATTTATATTATATTAATACTAGAAATGTTAAAATGGTTTGTTTTTACTACATGGGATATTCAAAAACTGTTACACTCTTATTTATATTGAAACAAACCCCAAAGCAAAAATTGCGTCCGAATAGAACCGTTCCTTTCGTTGGAAAGACCACATGACCCGGTCGGCCACTAATTATAATAATAATATATCAATTAAAATATATATCAATTTTACCCATAACGTATAGTTATAACAGGAAGACTCTTATGGCTCTTGTTATCCTGCTCATGCACTATTCATGAACTATGTTACTATATGTGACAAGTCATGAATATTGAGATGCTGCAAATCTAAATGAAACGTCCATGAATAAAAATTGGATAAGTTACACTCGATCTGGTCTATCCTCATAAGACAATTATGGGGAATCTGACGTTAAACAGAAAGAAGAGAAAAGTAGCCTGAAAGTCTATCAATCTCTGTAAATTAGGTATGTTAGGTTAAGGTAAAAAAGATAACCGAAATGCATCAGAAAATTATCAGGTTTACCTAAACCACTGAGAACTTATACAACCATAGGTGTTAAGTTCTCAACCTATAGCAAACGATAAATATAGAATTCTCCACCATCTGTCAATGTGCATGGGGCTGTCCTGTACAGCAAGCCCACTGTGTCCTCTTCTGTTTTCATTAAGATACAAACTCTTGGGATGAGACCATGTCCATGCTCACATTTTGGTGCCTTCTTCACCACCTAAAAGGCTTATTGATCACAATTTGCTCGAAAAAGAAAACTAGATTATATTTTACATGATCCGATGCACGGTCCAAAAGTTTTACATAACTCTTTGTAGATTCTTATTTGTTCTTCGGCCAATAATCTCCACAGAAGAAATTGTTCAACCGCAATCACTTCACTCCACATTACAATACAATATAACACACATCAGTGGCAGTCCCGAGGGGGGAGGCCATGCGGCCATGACACCCCCCCCCCCCCATTTTTGCAAAAAAAATAATATAACCAATATATATATAGATAGCACCAATATATAGTATATATAGTATCTATATTATTTAAATTTTAAATATATATAGTCTATATATAATATTATATATATATATGATATATCATATATTATATATATATATATATAGATAGCTGATAGACAGATAGATATATAGATAGGATAGATATATAGATAGGATAGATATATAGATAGGATAGATATATAGATAGGATAGATATATAGATAGGATAGATACAAAATTACTTTTTTAATTTGTGATTCTTTTTTTTTTTTTGTGGGGGGGTATGATTTTTTTTGATTTTTTTTTATTATTATTTTCTTATATTTTGTTTTTATTTTCTGATATATTTTTATTATTCCGAACTGCGAGAGATGCCCAGAGATGGATGGGTTTTATTTTTGGATTATTATTGGTAATTTTTTTTATATAGCGATTTTTATACATTTTTTTAATTTTTTTAATATTATTATTATTTTTTTTTATTACTTATTCTTGATTTTTATTATATATATTATATATATATCTATATTATATATATATATATATAGATATTATATAATTATTATATATCTTATTATAATATATAATATATATAATATATAATATATATATATATATATAATATATATATATATATATATATATCTATATAATTTTATTTTGCTTTATATATAATTTATTGATATAGATTTTATTTATTTATATTTTTAGAATTTTATATATTTTTTTTTTTTTTTCTTTTTTTTTCATAGTTTTTATTTTTTTTTATTTAAGAGTTTTAAGATTTTTTATATTTTTTTTATTATATATATATATATATCTATTATATATATATATATATACTATATTATATATATATATATATATATTAGATATAATAAAAAATAAAAATAAATATATATATATTATATATCTATATTATATATATTGGCCCCCCCTTTTCAATTTTTCTGGGTGAGAAGCACTGACCACAATACACAACATATAATAAGACCACAATACAAAGATGTTGGTAGGCAAATCATAAGGGATGAAACTATGTCTAACTATTTTATGTTTTACTTAAACTAGTTGCAATTGCACAACTCCGTGAAGTTGGAGGAATGTTAATTTCGTAATCCTTAGACAGTATCCTAAAACTTTGGTCCTTTACGACATTTATTATGTTTTTTCCTACACCTATTGCTCACTTTCGGGTGTCGCCTAAACTAAAATTTACACTCTACCAAATCCTACACATGCATCTTTTACCTAGATTGAAGATCAGGCCACAGAGTGGTGTAAATAATACCCACGTAACCTAACCAGGGACATTGGTTGCGTTAGCCTAACCTGAATCAAGAGGAATGGGGAAGATACTGCAAAATGAGGCATTTCCGACAATGTTTTAAAAAGACCATCATCTTACACATCAGAATACATAGGAAAGAACAATTTTATCCACATACTCAATTCATGGTTTGAAATGTACCAAAAATATCTTTTGGGAATAGTGCTAATGTTCAGATTTACAAGTTTGAAGACGGTTATAACTACGTGCCTTTATGTATTAACTGCGTAGAACCGAGGCAGTGTTTGCTTCTTTAAATGAAAGATACGTTTAAAAATAGTGACAACATTTCAAAAATACACTTTTTTAGACGTTTTTGACTGGAAAAAACCACTCCATTTTTGTAAAAGGTATCAAATAGTTACCTATTCAACCATTAAACTAACTTAACTTAACCCTCATAACGAACCTAACTTAGCCTTGCCCTTAACTAACCTAACTTAGTTCTTGCCCTTAAACTAGCCCACCTAGGCTAAAAAATTTTAATGTTTGCACAACATTTTCATTGTTACTGCACACTCGTTCTCACCTTATAGAAACAGTAGAAAGGTGAAAATACTTGATCCAGACACGTCATTTGCTAATATTAGCCCATAGGGTCAGTACTGCTGTACCAAAGGCTCATCAGACCCCTTCGCACAATCCCAGTAAACTGCAGTGTTAGTACAATTCCTAGTCTACTGACCAAAATTCTCCTGACATAACTGGGGGGCTGCGCCCATCCAGACCCCCACCCCCGCTATGTTAACTAACCTACGCCTGGGCACTGATTCTTTATCCTATTAGTAACTCGCTGGGAGTAGGGGGGATTTCGGGGGGGGGGGGGGGGGAGCCCCTCCCAGACCCCCCCATGTGTATATCTCATTTCCGTCCGGTTATCGGGATTAGAATGGCTGCAAATGTCATTCATAACTTGGAGGACGGTTAATACTCGTGCCTTGTAATGCGTTAAACTGCATTACAGTAGAACCCAATCACCAATAAACACTTCTCCACAAGACTTATAACTTAACGCCCTAAGCGTATCAATTCTAGAGTCCTCTCCCGCCTTATTAGCGGGGGGTTTTTCCTCAGACCTTCACATATATCACTTGTGATACCTCTAACACGTAATCCTAAAGTGGGGGATAGCTCCCCTTCCCCTACTCCCCCCTAACGACTCCCTGAACCCCGCAAAATATACTATGGTAAATATTACTATTCATAACCTCACTATAACCTAGCCTAACTCACTATACCTAGCCTAACCTCACTATAACCTAGCCTAACCTCACTATAACCAGCCCTAACCTCACTAAATAACCTCCTAGAAGGACCCCAAAAAATGAATTACACCCTTACCCTCAATATAACCTAACCTAACCGGGTAAAATTCTAGTTTCCTGCAATTTAAGTCTCGCTAGGAGGTGATTTTGAGTAAGGTTTGGATAGTTTAGTGAGTTAGATTAGTAATTTATTTTGGGGGATCCAGAGGATGGGGTCATTTTAGCGGGGCAAGGGGGGTGAAGGTGGCATCTCAACTCCCCCCCCAACAAAACACCACCCACCAAAAAAAAAACACACACACCACAAAAAAAAAAAAAAAAAAACAAACTTTATATTTACGTGTTTTAGAGAGATCTGAAAGGATCTGGTTAAGGTCTGGAGAAAAAAAAAAACACTAATAAGACGAGAAAGGACTCTATATTTTACCATGTGCTAATTAAACTGTGAAACCACAACAAAAATAGGCAGCTCCGTTCCGTTTGCTCTAGCTTTTGAGGCTTGTTGTTTATAACTCTTGCACATATATTATTTGAGTATTTATCATCTCTAGATGTTTTCCCCATCACCCTTTCCTCGTAACTTTATAAGTCGTTGTGGAGTAGATGAAGTCGTCCTCAGCCTGAGAGGCCTGTGAGAGCAGTAATGTAAGCCGCCGCGGCCGTTCACTAACCCTGTTAAAATATTTTTGAATATTGGCTCAATCACCGGGCCGAGTGGCCAGCAGCTGAATCCTGCTGGCTACGATCAGCCACCTAATAATTACCATTATCCTTACCGAGCTTTGAACCCTCTTAGTCCTTCGGCCCAGCCCATTTCATGTCCCATCCCACTTAATATTATATCCTTGGGCCGAAGTCAAGGAAGACTGTGTTGGGCTGTACGATTTATCAATAATTGGCCCGATATCAGATGCCGCTGCAGGGCCCGACATAGGCTTCATCCGATTTGCGAAACCAGTCGCCCTGCCGCGTGCCCGATCTCCCCACAAGCCGACACAGGCCCCGCATATAGCCCATGTTTGCTGGGTGCTCTTCCCTACTCCCTCTCTGCTCCTCTCTCTCTCGTCGTTAGGCATCTCTCGTTATTCGGTCTCTCTTGTTATAAAAATCCCCTCTCTCTCTCTCGTTATCTCTTCTCCTCTCGGTCTCTCCGCCTCGTCTCTCTCCTCTCTCTCCCTCTCTCTCTCTCTCTCTCTCTCTTAAATTGGCCTCGCCACTGAGTATGTTTGTAAACAAAAAACGGGTTTTGCTTCCTTTGTATCACGCGAACCCCCCCTGAACCAGAACCCAACCCCTGAACTGAAAGAACTGGTTCATGCACTTGCACAAATGGAAGAGGGCCACCAACAACAAGATACCTCCTCGCGGTCCCTCCATGCAACTTCTGTTATCCGCCGACTGTTGGCGCCGCCGTGTCGGCAGGTGTTAAACCAGTCCTGCTGGCCCATTCACTTACTGCATATGACCAAAGAATATTCGCTTCAACTCTTCGCCATTTCAAACTTTGCGAGTCACCTTTACATGAACATATCAATATCCTTTATCCTTTTTCTTTTACTCCCCTTTTTAACCCCATTTTCCTCCTGTTTTTTTGGAAACAAACTTTGCCGCAACTTTTTTTTGCTGTCTTTTACTCATTTTCTTTTTGGTTTCGGGGTTCATTAATATCGATTTTTATTTTATATTAATACTAAATTTTTAAAATGGTTTTTTTATAAGGGATATTCAAAAGTTACATCTTATTTATTTGAAACAAACCCAAAGAAAAAAGGGGGTCCGAATAAAACCCGTCCGTTGGGAAGGCCCAAAATTCCCCCGGTCGGCACAAATTAATAATATTACAATAAAATATATATAAATTTTTTACCCATAACGAAAGTTATAACGGGAAGACTCTTAGGCTTTTGTTATCCTGCTCACACTTTCTGAATATTTATATGTGAAGTCATGAATATTAGATCTGCAAACTAAATGATGAACCCCAGAAAAAATTTGGATAAGTAGCATCGATCGTTACCCTCATAAGACATTAGGGGGAAAATCTGACTTTTAAAGAAAGAAGAAGGAAAATGTACCTGAAATTATAAATCTCTGAAATTGGGTTAGGTTAGGTTAGGAAAAAAGAAAACCAAATGCATCAAAAATTATCGGGTTTCCCTAAAAAACGAAACTTTACAACCAGGGGTTTTAAATCTCCCCCCATAGCAAATGGGATAAATATAGAACCCCCCCATCTTCAGATGTGGGGGGCTGTCCTGTACAGCACCCACTGGTGTCCTTTCTGTTTCATTAAAAGTACAAACATCTTGGGATAAAAACCCTGTCCCTGCTCACATGTTGGTGCCTTTTTCCCCACCAAAAAGGCTTTGATCCAATTGCTCTAAAAAAGAAAACTAAGATTAATTTCTGATCCGATGCACTGTAAAAAGTTTACATAATTTTTGAGATTTCTTTTTGTTCTATGGAAAATAATCCCCGAAAGATTGTTCAACCTGAAATCACTTAAATTAAACCTTTACAATACAATAAAAACCACAATCAGGCGTACCGAGGGGGGGGCCATGCGGCCATGACCCCCCCCCCTTTTTGCAAAAAAAAAAATAACCAATATAATTAAAATTTAAAATTATTAATATTAATTTATATATAATATATATATTATAATTATATATATATATATATATAAAAATGATAGATGATAGTAGATAATAATAGTAAAGATAGATAATAGATGATAGATAGATAATAGATAGATTAGATAAAAAACAAATTATTTATTTTTTAATTTTTTTGATTTTTTTTTTTTTTTTTGGGGGGGGTAGGATTTTTTTTTTTTTTTATTATATTTCTTAATTTTTTTTTTTTTCTATATTTTTTTATTTTTTTTTTTGGATTATTTTTTGTAATTTTTTTATAGCGATTTTTATACTTTTTTTTATTTTTTTAATATTATTTTTTTTTTTTTTTTATTATTATTTCTTGATTTTTTAAAAATATATTTTATATATAAAAATATATATATATATTATATATATTTATATATATATATATATATATATATAATATTTTATATATTATATAATAATAATATATCTATTATTATATATATATTTTTTTTTTTGTTTATATAATTTTTTATTATTTTTTTTTTTTTTTTAATTTTTTTATATATTTTTTTTTTATATTTTTTTTTTTTTATATTTTTTTTTTTTTTTTTTTTTTTTTTTTTATTTTTTTTTTTTTTATTTAAATTTTAAATTTTTTTATTTTTTTTAAAAAAAAAAAAAATTAATATTTTTTAAATTTATATATATATATATATTTATTATATATATCTATTATATTATAATTATAAATATTTATATTAATAAAAAATTAAAAATTTTAAAAATATATATAATATAATAATAATTTTAAAAATATAAAATTTGCCCCCCCTTTTAAATTTTCGGGGTAAGCCATGACCCCACAATCAAAGCCCCTATAATAGACCAAAATACAAAAAATGTTGGTGAAAATCATAATGATAAAAAGATGTCAAAACTTTTTATTTTTACTTAAACAGTGCATTCCAAACTCCGGAATTTGAGAGAAAAAGTTTTTTTGAATCCTTAGTATCCTAACTTTGGTCTTTACGACATTTATTATTTTTTTCCCCTCCCCTATTTCTGCCTTTTGGGGGTGTCGCAAACAAAATTTTTTACCCTCCCAAAATCCATAACAATGCATCTTTACCTAGAATTGAGATCAGGCACAGAGTGTGAAAAATAATACCCATAACCAAACCAGGACTTTGGTTGCGTAGCCAAACCTGAATGAGTAAGGGGGAAATAACTGCAAAATGAGGCATTTCCGACAATTTTTTTAAAAACATCATTCTTAACACATCAATACGGAATAAACAATTTTTATCCACATACTCAAATTAAAGGTTTAAATACCAAAAATTCTTTAAATAGTGTAATGTCAGATTACAAGTTGAAACGGTTTTTAACTAGGCCTTTTAATGTATTAAACTGCGTAAACCGAGGGAGGGTTTTTCTTTAAATGAAGATGACATTTAAAAATGTGACAACATTTCAAAAAATCACTTTTTAGACGTTTTGACTGGAAAAAAAAACTCCATTTTAAAATATCAAATGTTACCTTTTCAAACCATTAAAAAACTTAAATTAACCCTCAAAAACCTAATTAGCCTTCCCTTAAACTAAACCCAACTTTGTCTTGCCCTTAAACTAACCTATCTAAAAAAATTTTAAGTTTGCCAACATTTCATTGTTTTTGCACACTCTTCTCACCCATAGAAAAAGTAAAAAAAGGGGAAAAAAACTTGAATCCAGAACAGTCAGTTTTAAATATTAGCCCATAGGGTCGTACTGCTGTCCCCAAGGCTACATCAGACACCCCTTCATACAAACACCAGTAAAACTGCAGTTTTATACAATATCCTACTCTACTGACCAAATTCCTGACTAACTGGGGGGTGCGCCCATCCAACCCCCCCCCGCTAGTTTAAATAACCTAGCCTGGGCCGATTCTTATCCTATTATAACCCCGTGGGAGGAGGGGGGGTTTCGCCCCTCCAGACCCCCCCCTGTGTTTATCTCTTTCCCCTGGTTATAGGGGTTAGAAATGCTGCAAAATTTCAGTTTATAACTTTAGGACGGTTAATATCGGCCTTTTTAAAGCTTTAAACTGCTTACAGTAGAACCCCTCCCCCAAGTAAACATCTTCCCCAAGATTTAACTTAAATCCCTGAAACGTACAATTCTAGAGTCCTTTCCCCCCTTTTAGCGGGGGGTTTCCTCCCGACCTTACAGATCACTTTTGGTACCTCTAAAACCTTATATAATGGGGGGTAGCTGCCCTCACCCTACCTCCCCCCCAAAAATCCCCTAACCCCCCCAAAAAAATACTATGGTAAATATTTATTCTAAACCCCACTATAACCTAGCCTAACCCCACTATAAACCCAGCCTAAACCCCCTATAACCTAGCCCAACCTCACGAAACCCCGCCTAACCCCACTAAAAACCCCCTAAAGGACCCCAAAAAAAGAATTACTAACCTTACCTCAATTAAAATAACCAACCTGGGAAAATTCTATTTTCCCGCAATTAAATCTCGTAGGGGTTATTTGGTAAGGTTTGGTAGTTATAGTGAGGTTAGATTAGTAATATTATTTTGGGGGGGTCCAGAGAGGGGCATTTTCGGGGGCAGGGGGGGTTGAAGGGGGCATCTCACCCCCCCTTTATATTTAGTGTTAAGATATCTAAATGTCTGTTAAGTCTGGAGGAAAAAAAAACACTATGAGGAAAAGGACTCTAGAATTTTTTCCCCTGTCTAATTAACTGTGAAAACACAACAAAATACAGCTCCGTTCCGTTGCTCTAGCCTGAGGGTTGTTTTTTTTAACTCTGGACTTTTATTTGAGTATTTTTCATCTCTAAAATGTCTCACCCTTTCCCACGTACCTTTTTAAATCTTTGTGGAGTAGATGAAAATCGCCTCACCGAGGGCCTTTTGACAAAATGTAGCGCCGCGGCCGTTCCTAACACGGTAAAAATTTTGAATATTGGCTTCGAATCAACGGGCCGAGTGGGCCCGAGCTGATCCTGCCCGGCTTTTTCGATTCACCACCTAATAATAAAAATTACCTTAACCGAGCTTTTAACCTACTTAAGTCCTTCGGCCCAGCCATTTATGTCCATCCCCTTATATATTATCCTTGGGCCGAGTCAAGGAAGACTGTGTTGGGGCTGTAAATTTATCAAAAATTGGCCCGATATTTTAAAATCCCGCAAGGGGGCCGACATAGGCTTCATCCGATTTGCCGAAACCAGTCGCCCTGCCGCCGGTGCCGATACGTACCCGGCACAAGCCGACACAGGCCCGCATAGCCCATGTTTGCTGGGTCTCTCTCTCTCTCTCTCTCGTTATCTCTCTCTCTCTCTCGTTATCTCTCTCTTGTTATCTCTCTCTCTCTCGTTATCTCTCTCTCTCTCATCTCTCTCTCTCTCTCTCTCTCTCTCTCTCTCTCTCTCTCTCTCTCTCTTTAATTTGCCTCGCCAGCTGAGTATGTTGTAAACAAAAAACGGGGTTTTTGCGTTCCATTTGTGACACGCGAACCCAACCCTGAACCCAGAACCCAACCCTGAACTGAAAGAACTGGTTCATGCAACTTGGGCACAAATGGAAGAGGCCACAACAACAAGATACCTCACTCGCGGTCCCTCCAATGCAACTTCTGTTATCCGCCGACGGTGGCGCCGCCGTGCGGCAGGTGTTAAACCAGTCTGCTGGCCCCATTCACTTACTGCATATGACCAAAGAATATTCACTTCAACTCTTCGCCATTTAAAACTTTGCGAGTCAACATTTACCATGAAACATATCAATAGAAGCGCAATTGTATTAGCTTTCCATTGATATATTTCGTTTTCTGATAAATGAATTACAACCATGCATACATTACCGTTAACTAAATAAATAACATCATCAATCGGGTAATTTTCCCGATTGATGATGTTATTTATTCACTTATATATTTCGTTTTCTGATAAATGAATTAGCACCATGCCTAAATTAGCGTTAACTAAATAAATAACATCATCAATCGGGAAAATTACCCGATTGATGATTTTATTTATTTAGTTAACGCTAATTTATGCATGGTTCTAATTCATTTATCAGAAAACGAAATATCTCAATGGAAAGTTAATAAAATTGCGCTTCTATTGATATGTTTCGTGGTAAATGTTGACTGCCAAAGTTTTAAATGGCGAAGAGTTGAAGTGAATAATAAGTTCATGCATATTTCTTCAGTCTCGTAATGGCATTTCTTTAGCGTGTTTTACTGTTTTTTATTTGATAATATTATAGAACAAACATTTACGAAGATAACGTTATATCACTGATAAACCATAGTCTATATGATTATTGACTATATGATTATTGACTATATTGACTATATGCAGCAAGTGAATGGGCCAGCAGACTGGTTAACTCCTGCCGCACGGCGGAGGTCGATTTCACGCGCACCACAGGGCACCCCGGAGTGAGGTATCTTGTTGTTGAATGTCTTTGGTGTGAGTAAACGGGTCCGAGCTTGTGTACTACCTACCTACCGTAGATAACAGTGAAGTCGTCACCTGCAGTGATATGTCGCCAGGCGCCACATATTACGAATTATAGCATTACTACTGATTTTTATGTGCCACTGAAGATAATACACAGTAATTTATATCATGACTGTATAATCTACCCTGTTTCAGCGTTGTTTTATGCTTTGTAGCTGCAAGTATATACGGTTTCAAATTTCACTACGCGTTTTTTTTTCGGGCGACGACGACAGCGGTACGACACTCAGTAAATAAACACTAGATGGCGACTCTACTGTTGGTAGCCACTTTGTAGATATTTTTGTAATTTGTTCATTTATAGCCATAATATGACACAGATGAAGACACAAAATGACACAGACTATCCAGATAGCCCCTTCTAACTTTCCTGAAATCATGGATGTAGAATGTAAGTATTAACGCCACCCACACGTCTGTAAAACAGAAAAAAAAGTTGTTCTGGCGACTTTACTGTTATCTACGTAGGTAGCTAAAAAAAAAAAACTTTTTGTTCACCTTTTGAATTTTATTATTCTTTTTTAGATTTCAGGTATCCACTTTTCTGCTTATACTCATATTTAATTATCTAAACACATAACTTTGTTTTCATATACACAGCCTCCTTGGCGCGCATGCGCCGTTGCAGCCTTGCTGCTTGTGCTTACATTCCAAACATTTAAACAGGCGGGAAGGAAGTTCAAGAACACACACCCACACTCTGACCACTGCAGTGTTCAAAGGTAACCAAAGGAATCATATTTACACTGCCATGCCTCTAATAAGAGCTTCAGCGTGACCTGAGTGTGTCTTAGTCATGAAAAGGGTGGACATCGTAGCAGGATTTACGTAAACAAGAAGAGGGACCTCGGCAAGACAGGTCACCTCGGTAGTCTGCCTTGATTACACAGGTACACGCAGGGAGGAGGGTCCACAGCCACAGGTGAGCCCTTCAGTAACCTCACTAGAAGCATTGCAACGCTTATTGAACCCGAAAAAAGCATAATCATTCGCACAAGTAAAGAAGGTTGGCTAAAATTTTATCCAAAAGTAACATCCCGTTACCTCATAATAACCTAAACAGTGTTTGTAATAAGGGGAAAAAACACAAAGAATTGGTGAGTTATGCACACATTGCAGGCTGACTAATGTGTGTGTGGAGGGAAAAAGAGGTGGTTTGAAGGGGTATGAATGGTTGTGTTTGTGTTTTTGTGGTTTACTTACTTACTTACTTGTTTACTTGTTTCCGTCTAGAGGGTACTCCCTCACAGTCGTGGTGCTCCATCGCTGCATCCGAACCCAGCATCCCTGTGTTGCAGGTTCACCTGGTCCGATATTGAGTTCGTGTCTGCCCTGCTCATAGACGTATATCCAGGCACGGGAGGTTCATCCGGGATGTGTTTGTAGGTGGTTGTCCAAATGATGTTTGAATTTTTCCACCGAGCATTCCGTGAGGTTCCTTAATTTTTCCTGGCAGGTTGTTAAATAGTTTTGGCCCAATATGAGGCAGACTGGTTGATAGGAGGGTCTTGATCCTGGCTGGTGCGTCTGATGGTAGTGTTCTCCTCTTGCCTTGCGACCAGTTCTTGGGTTGATGTGCTGGGCTGACAGATCACTGATGGCAGTAGGGTTGGGCACAAGGTTCTCAGGAATCTTCCAGGTATATAATATCTGGTATCTCTCCCTCCGCCTCTGTTGTGAGTAAAGGCCCAACTTTTGTAGTCTCCCAATAATTGAGGTTTTTCATTCCCTCCACTTGTCTAGTATAAGACCTTTGAACTGATTCGAGGGCTGTATTTCTGCTACTCTGTGAGGGGACCACAACTGGCTACAGTAATCCAGCACTGGTTGTACCAGTGCCTTCCACAGAGTTAACATGCAGCCCTCTTCTCGGGAATAGAATGTTCGTAGGATCCAACCTGCTATTTTTCTGGCCTTTTTCACCGTTTTTTCTATATGGTGCCTAATGTGGCATCGTCGCTGAGGTGGACCCCCAGGCACTTCACATTGGTGCTTGATGTAATTTCTCGGCCTTCACCTGTCAGGAGAGGTGTGGGTTTTGGTCATTTTGTTTTGCCCCAACTCTGAGTGACTGAAATTTATTATCGTTGAGCTTCATGTTATTACTGTTTGCCCAATCATAGATTTTGTTAAGATCCTGCTGTAGTTGGTTAACATTTTCTTGTACTTCTCTGCTTCTACTGATATTTGTATCATCTGCAAAGGATGTTACTTTTGATTTTGACACTCCCTCGTCAATATCCCCAATGAGAATGATGAACAGTAGAGGCCCAAGGACTGAGCCTTGGGGGACACCACTTACAACTTGGTGGTCTGCAGACATGGCCCCATTCGCTGTTACTACTTGCGTTCTGGATGTTAGGAAGCTGTGGAGCCACACACCAATTTTGCCCGTTATGCCCAGTTTACGCAGCTTGTGCAGGAGAGTGCCATGATCAACCTTGTCAAAGGCTTTTTCAAAATCTAGAAAGACAGTATCCACAATTTTGCCAGAAGCCAGTTGGTTGAGGAGCCTGTCATGATAAGCAAGAAGCTGAGACAAACAGGATCTACCTTTCCGAAAGCCATGCTGACTAGAGTTGAGGAGGTTATTCTCTTCCAAGAATGCGTAGACGTGGTTACGCATGATCTTCTCAAACAGCTTGATTACATGAGAAGTGAGAGCCACTGGTCGGTAGTTTGCGGCACAGCCTCTACTTCCTCCTTTGTGGATGGGTGTTATGACGGCCGTCTTGGTCTGTGAGGGTACTACACCTGTGTTAAGGGACTCACGCCACACCAGGTGTAGGGGGCGAGCTAAGGATTCTTTGCAGTTCAGTAGCAATTTTGCTGGTATGCCATCAGGACCTGCCGCTGAATTTGGCTTAATTTTCTTAATGCCTTTATTATGTCCTCTTCTGTAAACATTATGTCTTCTAGCGTAACGGTGTCTGAGTGTTCTGGGCTGAGCTGAAGAAGACTGTTGGGTCGGGTATAACTTTAGTTTGGTCAGGGATGCTGAACACAGTGCGATATTGCTCAGCTAAAATTTCACTGATGTTTTTGGCATCCTCCTCCATTTGCCCCTCAGATGTTACCAGAGGTCCAATTGGTGCATTTAGTTTAGAGAATCTCTTGGCATAGTTGAAGAAGTGTTTTGGATTGCTTCTGATGGTTCAATGGCTTTGTTTTCTTCTCGTAGTCTTTGTGCTTGTGAGATTGACATAATTTCACTTCAATATCAGCAATGCTAGATTAAACTGTCAGTTTCTTCTGGTGGTTACTGACTTTAAGCAATGCCTTGTTCAGGGATGCCTTTTTCTCATCAGTATTTTCCGGTCTCTTGGAATGGTGTACATCCTACGTTTGCCTATCTGCTTATGGGAATGTAGTTACAGCAGATTTCAAGTATTTTGTTGTCTATGGTACTAAGCATAGTGTCTGGGTTAAGATCATTAGCAGTTGATCCCATTTCACAGACATTAGTTCTGAATTTAGATTTTCCCAGTCTGCTTTTTCACTGTTGAAGTTTAGGGTTCTAAAAGTCTGTGTTGATTGTTGTGGCTCATTTTTGTTCCTGACCCATGTCCTCCTTGGCTTTGTCATTAACACTGTAATTAGGTTGTGATCCGAGAGGGTTGAGGTTTCAATTCTGTACCATGAATAATTTCATGATTATTGGTGAGGAGGAGGTCCAGGATGTTATCTCCCCTTGTTGGGTCATTAATTTCTTGGCTTAGGAACAGTTGCGCATGAGGCCTTGTAATCCCGTGGCTTGGTATCTGTCCTCGCGGCTCCCTCCGTCCATCTGTCCTTCTGGCCATCTCACAAATGGAAAATTGAAGTCACCAGCAATTATTACATCAGAGGTGGTGAGGGCAAGTGTTCAATGGCTTGCTTTATCATGGTAATGCCTCATGAAGTTATGTGTGGTACATAGAGGGGGTCTGTAAATATTTACAATGATTGACGATAGTTTTTTAAACATGTAATATTAGAACTTCAACTTCCCCGTTTGAGTGTGAAAGCATGACATTAGTGCTTGATGCAAGGTCATTCCTGACATATGTTACAACACCTCCATGTGACCTGTCTTTCCTGTCCGTTCTGTACACTGTGTAATTATGGAGTTGTATTTCTGCATTATTAGCTTCTGACAGGTGAGATTCTGTTATTGCCATAAAAGCATAATTTTCAAGTTTTGCCAGATCACATAAAAATGGTACTTTGTTTCTGTTGGATTTTGGATACAGGCCTTGAATGTTGCACATCAGGAAGCATTCTAGGCCGAGTGGCCTATTACTGCATTCAGCCACGGGTACACTGGTGCAGCCATGGGATTTGGTTCACTTGTGGTAGTTGGTTCATGTGCTTCCCTATTGTTTGTTTCTGCATCATCAACCCTTGTGCTTCTACCACTTTTGCTATGTCGCTGATTGCTGCCTTCATTTGGTTTATTGCCCCTAAAAAATCACCTTGGTTTATTGTAGCAGTTGATGGGGTTCCTGAGTGGTGGTGGTGGTGGTGCTGGGCAGGTACTTGTTGCTGCTGTGGTGTACTATACTGGCTGTTTTGGTTGTGAGTATCATAATGTCCCCGATGTCCTTCTGGTTCCTCGAATGTGGTATACTTGCATTTCTCTATGAAACATTCCCCTCTTTGCATGGAGTTTCGACAGAGAAACGATGATAGTCTTGACAGTCTTTTCCAAGTTTACAGCCATGTTTACTTTCAAGTCCGTGGTTGATTAGTTTTTTACAAGGCTTTGGGGTGTCTAAAGTTAGGTGAGTTGACAAGCAAGATTGTTGGGTAATATTCCAGTTTATGGAACTATCGCCGATAGGAATTTTCGCCGAAACGCCAACCGAGAACTCTCGCCGACGTGGAAATTTCGGCGACAGTTTCACTTTTAATAGATGAAAAGGAAGAATAATGGCTATTTCATTATTGGGTATTATTTTACGATAGGACCAAACTTCCCTACACAATTGGGAGCATGGTTTTGTTACCTTATTGTATTCTAAGAGACATTTTCTCTAGCTTTCCGTCGCAAATCAATAGTTTCGGAGATATAGAACATTTTAGGTGGGAGGAGGAATAAGTCTCCATTTGCTTCTTCTTCTTCTTGTGACCGTTGTCGCTTAGTACTATCGCTTCAGGGTACCGTTGATTCGGGCCGCCAGTTGAAACAGGCCGCCTATAGTAGCATGCATACCCAGCAGACAGGGCAGTTTCGCGGTCGTTTTCAGAGACACCGACTATTTTTTCTTGGCCTACACAGGCCGGATTTAGACCTGTGGAGGCCCCTGGGCAGCCTCTGTGTGGGGGCCCCCTTTCATTACAAAATTTTACAAATTATGAGATGCTGGGGGGTTTGGGGATTTTTTTTGAAATTTTTGCCTTTTTAGGAGCATTTTGAAACAATCAGCATAGCTAAATTGAGAAAGTATATTAACTTTAGCAATGTATACAATAGAGAAGGGATTGATTATAATTATCAGTCATTTATAAGCCAAGTAAGCAATAGCTACTATTTACAACACTAGTCTGAATATCTATGATGCATATCTACATTTTCCATATATCTGCAAATGAACAAATAGATTTTACAATACCAGTAGCTACCTTTAATTACAGAACTGGCAGTGGCACTTTATGAGATCTATCCCTTGCAAAGTTTTTGATCAAATCATGGAAGTCAGCTTCTCTGAGGATGTCATATTCAATGCTCATCAAAGCTAGGTGGCTAAGCCTGTCATGACACATTGTAGTACGAAGTCTGTTTTTGATAAATTTAATTTTACTGAAAGAACGTTCTCCAGAACAATTTGTAACCATGAGCACCAAGTACATCTGCAACATTATTTCAATATTTGGAAATGTATCTACAACATTCTTGTATATCAACAACTTGTAAAGGAAATGTACCCTCCCTTTCTCTACATCTTCGTCTTTGAGAAATTGAGTAAAGAAGGCTGCAAACTGCACTAGTTCAACTCCAAGTGTTTGATCCAGATCATTCTTGTACTCAGCAACCAATTTCGCTGCAGCTGCTTCAATCATCGCTGCATCACAATTCAATGATTGCAGTTTATCCAAGAATCCAAAAAGTGAACAGATTTCTTCATAGGCCTTCAACCGTTGATCCAATGAACTCAGGAACTGATCAATTGCTGGAAGGAAATTCTGTATGCGAAATGCTTCTGACTGTGAGTGATGCTTCTTCAGATCATCCATAATCCAATGGATTGAGTAGGGCATTACGTTGGCGCTTACGTGTCTGTAAATATTCCTCGGTTCCTGACAATTATTTCCCCTTTCTCATAAACATGGAAGCGATCTCGTTTTTCACGTACAAAACATTCCAAGGACTTCAACATTGCGACTGCTGTGTTCAACTCAAGTTTTAGATCTTGCAATGCGTGGCTTGTGGCATCAACTCTACCAAGAATGTCATGCCAAAAAACAGCATAAATGGCTGTCTCTAGCTTGCCCATCTTTTCAAGGAGACCGCTGGCTTCATAATGAGTTTTTCTCATCTCCTTCTCATCACTAGTCATTTTAGCAAGTGCTTCACGGATTGGGACTTATCCTTGGACAATTGCTTTCACTGCAACAGCTCGACAGGACCATCTTGTTGTAGAAATCCTCTTTGGTACAGACACGGCCAGATTCTACATTTTTCAGTAAATCGCTAAGAATTGCATAACGACGTGTAGAAGCTGTGAAGAACACATAAATGGCCTCAAGAAAATAAAAAAATAAGATAGCTGCTTGACAACATTCAGCTGCAGCTTTTCCAATCAGGTTTAATGAGTGACCTGCACAAGGTATCCAAACTGCATGATGATTTTTAGCTGCAACTTTGGCTTGCAGACCATTGTATCTCCCACTCATAGATGTTGCATTATCATATGATTGCCCACGACAGTTTTGAATGTCAATATCATAGTCTGTTAGAAATTTCATCAAACCTTCAAACATTTCTTGAGCCTTGTGTCCTTGATTTGGTAAAAAAAAAAAAAAAAAATCTCTACAGGTGTATCATGGCTCCATGTATCTGAAGATCAGTGTTAGTTGATCAACATGACCTTCATCAGGTGTTGAATCGAGAGAAATTGAGTAATATTTTGACAGCTTTATACGTGCAATTATTTCCTTGAGTACTTCATTGCCTATTAGTCTGATGATTTCTTCACAGATGGTTGAAGATAAATAGTTTGTATGGCCACTGCCTCGACTGGCATGATTATGTATGTGTTGCCTGAGGAAATCATCATACTCTGCCAAAAGCTCTAACAATCCTAAATAATTTCCATTATGAGGAGATCCAATTATTTCATCATCTCCTCGAAGAGCTAGGCCTCTTTCACATAAAAATTTCAACACACTAATCAGTCGTTTCAAAAGACTACACCAATACTGATCAACTTGATCCACTTGTGTTGTTAGCTTTGAGTCTACACCTCCAACTCTCATTGCACGACTTGTTACTGACAAAACTGCTTGAATGTGATCCTTTGATTGTCATGGACAGCAACCCTATTGGCATGTTTCCAGTCACAGAACCCATCAGATGTGAACTGAGATCTCGAAGCACCCATTAGCTTGCAATAGAAGCAGTAGACCCGCCCATTTTCTGGAGATAGACATAGCCAAGAACGCTTTGTAACTTCCCCATTTCGATTCCTTCGCTCAAACATACCTGCTGTGCATTTGCGACTGACATTTTTTGCGTCTTTTTGGATTGCTGAATTAGCTTCCAAAAATGTTGCATCACTGTGGTGGAGACTCAGCACCTTTCTCTTTTTATTCTGTTTTTCTTTTACTTTTTGATCTATCTATGTATGTATGGATCATCCACACCTGTGGATACACAAGGAAGCACAAGGAAAAGATGCAGAGGATGTTACAAAAAGATATCACTAGGAGAAGGATACATGGTGGCCTCAAACAAAGCTAGAAGAGTTCTTCTGCAGTGCATGTGATGGTCAGCCACATCTCTGCCATGTTTTCAATGAAAAATATGCCTCATACTAAGGAAAATGCATGGGAAATTGGGAAACTATTAAACATTTGGATAATTCAATTTAGCTTTTTTTTTATTTTTTGTTTACGGAACTAATTTCGTGAGTTTTATGGTATTTTTCTTCTACAGTTAATTACTGCTGCATTATGTAATGATTGTAATTTGCTTGTAAGATGAATACACCTTACAAGCTTTGTGTTACAAAGTTTTATATGCATTTTGGAAGCATGTATTGTTATACATAATATTATCAAGATTATCAATGCATCTAATTTCAATGTTTAATTTTTTCTTTATATGCAAGGAATGCATTCGCATGTTTTATTTGATAACTGCTTTATTTTCATATTGATTATAATGCTTATAGGATCACATTATCATATGAAAACATAATTAAAAAGAAAATTTGATGAACAAGGAAAAAGGATTTTTGGGCTAATCATAATTAACTAATTTACACAATTATGAGTATTTTTTATTACCTGATATCGTTGCAAGACATTTATAGCCATAATAAATACAAATGTACATAAAAATTGGCTATGTACTCATGTTTGCAAAAGTTTTTAAAAAGGGTTATTCGGGCCACGGATGTACCAATTCGCAAAGAAGGAAAGATCTGCTCGGTACACCGGTGGCCCAATACGCAGTTAATGTGTTAAAATCCCACTGTAGTGATCATCCATACGATGATACGACGCCACTTTTATGTAAACAAACACTTACGTCATTCTGTGATATATGAGTTCACTTTCATTACTTCATTTCATCACATAGACATATTTCAGTATTCTGTGCCTTACTAGCACACTCTTTGTGTATTCATGGACACCAGAAATCATTAATTGGTAGCGAAATATGACATCGAAAATGAAAAAAATACTAAAAAAACTCACCTCAATCAGCCACGGGTCGCTCATTAAACCCCTTAATCAGCTGAGTGTGCCCGTTTTCCCTAATATCTGTTAGAGGGAGACCATTCTAAACCTAGAAATGTGGCCATGGGCAATCAAGTAACACTACCGCTTTAGGCAGTTGAATATAAGATAAATTATTAATTTGATTATAAATTAAGGCCTCTTGATTAAAAAATATTTATTATATAAATATACAAGGAAGTATTAAGTAAATAGATAAATAAGAACAAAAATTATAATATGTGGAGACCCCAGGCCCCAGTTTGGCAGATTGCCCCATTTTGTGGGGGCCCCTGGGCAGCTGCCCACTATGCCCACTCCTAAATCCGGCCCTGGGCCTACAATAGGGGCTTGTTCTAATGGAGATAGTTTTATTTTGCGCAAACCCATAAAAAAAAAAAAAAGTATACTTTGTGGTTAAGGTTAGGTTAGGTTTCATTAAAACCTTTAAGGTTAGGTTAGGTTTCATTAAAACCTATAAGGTTAGGTTAGGTTTCATTAAAACTTATAAGGTTAGGTTAGGTTTCATTAAAACCTATAAGGTTAGGTTAGGTTTCATTAAAACCTATAAGGTTAGGTTAAGTTTAATTTTTTTCATTTTTTTCATTTTTTTCATTTTTTTCATTTTTTTTTTTTGCGCAAAATAAAACTATCTCCGTTAGAACAAGCACCTATTGTAGGCCAAGAAAAAATAGTCAGTGTCTCTGAAAACTACCGCGAAACTCTCGTCCAGTATGCATTTAATATAGGCGGCCTGATTCAACTGGCGGCCCGAATCAACTGTATCCATCGCTTCATAGGTCCTCTTCCACTTCGTCTCCTTCGTTAACAAAACTTGTTAACTCTTCCCCTGTTTATTTCACCTGGGAAAGACATTTTGATCAGTTTTCAGTCCTTTGATTATCATCCTAATTCATTGTTTCTTTTGTGTTCTTATCTCCCAGCACTGCGTTAGGAACACTTTGGTGAGGTTTACAATACTTTCAGTTTCCTTTCTGTCCCCATACAGCCCTAACACCGTACACAGGGCCCCGTCTTTCTGCTCTAGCCTCCTGTCCCACTCCTCTCTGCCTAGGACTGTTACTATTGACGCTATAAGCCTTTCCCTCTGACTCCCATACTTGTTGTATTCCACAATGACATGTTTCTACGGTTTCTTTCTCTCCTACCCTGCAGCTACAATTCTGGTTCTCCAGTTCCCTGTTCCTTCCGTTGACTTCCAAGGTGCCTGTTCTTGCTTTGTAGAGTAACTTACTCCCCCAGTCTCCTACATGCCAGGTCACCCCCTCTGGTTTCTGTTTCCTCCTGTACCACTGCAACGTTGATTTCCTGGCCATTCCCTCCTGCCATTTAACTAGCCCATTTTTCTCAATTTTCTTTTTGATATCTCTTATCTCCATCTTGTTCCATTCCTCTCCCACAGTTTCTCTCCTTTTCCATCTCTAGT
This sequence comes from Chionoecetes opilio, assembly GCA_016584305.1. Classification (NCBI taxonomy): domain Eukaryota; kingdom Metazoa; phylum Arthropoda; class Malacostraca; order Decapoda; family Majidae; genus Chionoecetes; species Chionoecetes opilio. The sequence continues at coordinate 36,092 of JACEEZ010008741.1, forward strand.
TCCTTCTTCCAGGTGGAACTTGATCTATTTTCCTGGGATATTTTTCTTTGTCCCATCTATCTTCACTAAGTTTTCAATTTTATTGGGGAACACCAGTTTTCCTTTAATTATCCTTTCCCTGAAGGTCCTCCATCCCATGTCTCCCCTTATGGCCTCTACAGCAGTGCTCTTACAAGCTCCTAGTCCCCATCTGCCTACTATGTTCTGAGCCTTTTCCAAGTGCATGATGTCTCCTTCCCTGTACTGAGTCACTTCTGACCCATACAGACATAGGGTACAGCCACCCCTTCCATAAACTCCTGCCTACCTCAAATTTATTAATGACTGTTACCACCATTTATAATCATGCCTGTCATCCTCCTTGCCTTCGAAACAAGTCACTCCGGCCCCTAGTTTCTCCGGCCCTAGTCACTCCGGCCTCTCAGAGGTTCAACCCAAGTCACGGCGGCCTCCCAGACCAGGACCCAGAGCTGAGTGTACGTGTCTGCGTGTTCGACCCCATGAAGTGTGTACATTTTTAAAGTTAATCTAGATATTTAAAAAGAAATTTATGCTTCTACTTTATTTCATACAAATAAATACAAAAAAATATACGTACGTTAAAAATATTATAACCACTGGATTTATTTACGTACAACAAGTAGATTGAACCTGTAATAACACGGGGATAGATAGTGGTATGCTCCCATCACAGGATTTGATACCTGGGATGTTTCTGATGAACTTATGACCCTGTTTGTCTCTAAGCTCAAATGTTAAACATAAACACTAACTGGCGGCGATCTTAGTGTAGGTCGCCACTCGGTTGATATCTTGGTAATTTGTTCATTTATAGCCATAATATGACACAGATGAAGACACAAAATGACACAGACTCTCCAGATAGCCTCTTCTAACTTTCCTGAAATTATGGATGTAGAAATATGTAAGTTTGAACGCCACCAGACGTCTGTACATAAAAAAAAAACGTTGTCCTGATGACTTTCGTGTTATCTACGATACGTAATAGATTAATGAAGTGAAAGCCTATTACTATGTTCCTTATAGCCAATCTAAAGTACTAGTGTTGGTGTGTGGCAGCATTGCAGAATAAACAATGTCACTTTCCACCAACATAGCTTCATATTTTATTGGCGGCCGGAGTGACCAGGGGGGTAGGCCGGAGTGACTTGAAATCCTTGCCTTGCCTTCATTAACTTTCCTCTGCTTTTCACTGCCTATCCCTTCCTTGTTTACTTCCATTCCTAGGTATACATACTTTTCTACTACTTCTAGGACATTATTCTGAAGCACCCACTGACTCCTACCTTCACTCATAAAAACTCCATGACTTTACATTTCCTTTCACTAAACTTCAGGTCCCATTCCATTCCGTATGTGTTTGTTATATGTAAAATTTCCTCCATTTCATCCTTACTTTCTGCCATCAGTACTACATCATCAGCATAGGCTAGACATCCTAACTTCTCTCCTCCAACTGCTACTCCTTTACTTGACTTCCTGATTCTCACGATCAGTTCCTCTAAATACAGGTTAAATAATGTTGGGGACATGACACATCCTTGTCTAACTCCTATATTATTTTCCATCCAGCCAGTTGTAATGTCACCTAGAGTAAATTTCACTTCGTTCCCTTCATACATGCTGTTTATTACGTCCACCACCTTTGTATCTACTCCAATGTGTCTCAGTAATCTTATTAACTTTCCTCTATTTACTGTGTCGTACGCCTTTTCGATATCTATAAATACTAAGTAAAGCTCTTTCTTCTGGTGCTTGTTTCTTTCAATAATTTCTTTTAGTTTAAATATATTTTCCATTCCACCTCTGCCTTTCCTGAACCCACTTTGCTCCTCTCCTAACATCTTGTTTTCCTCTATCCACAATTTCAACTTCTCTTTAATCATTCCAAAAACCTTGGCTAGTATGTTCATGACAGCTATGGGCCTATAATTGGCTATGTCCTCCTTATCTTTTCCTCCTCCTTTGTGTATTAGGGTCACTCTACTCTTTTTTCCAGTCCTGTGGCACGCAGCCTTGCTCCAGCACTGTGTCACATATGTTATATATTGCCTGTTTTACCATTTCTCCTCCATATTTAACAAACTCCCCTATGAGTCCATCTGTCCCTGCAGCTTTGCCGTTCTTCAAAGCTTTCAGTACCTTTTCTACCTCTCCAAGCTCAATTACTGTTTCCTCCATTTCTCTCTTGTCACTGTAGATCATAATGTTTTCCATTCCCTCTACTTCCATGTTCTTTCTAATTACTTACTCCAGTACCCTTCTATTACTGATTTTATTTCATCCTCCTCAGTATCTCTTCCCTCTATTTTCAGTTTAACTTCCGGGGTTAATCTCTCGTCCACCGAGGTTTCTCTTTAATCTTTTCCATCCTTCCTTTTCCCTCTCTCCTCGGGGTAAACTGTTTAGTTTCTTTGCCTGCTGTTCCTCCCATGTTCCTAGCTATCTTTTTACTAATTAATATCTGTGCTACTTTTTTCGCATTCTTATATTGGCCCATGCTTTCTCCCATTCTTGACTATATTGGTCTCCTTCTTTTTCTATCAATTTCCTTAATTTCCTCTGCCTTCTATTTTCATTTTTCCTGTTTCTTATTGCTTGTTCTACCTCTTTATCCCACCATCCTTTTAGTCTAATTGCTCCCCCTGTCTTGTATTTCTTCACTTCTATGGTATTTTTTGCCTCCTGCATCATTACCGTTTTAACGTCCGGCTCCCACGCTTCCATAGTTCTATTACCCTTCTCAGTTTCTCTACTCAACTTCTCATCAAGTTTTTGGCTGTACTCTTCCCAGTCAGCATCTGGTATCCTCCATTCTGTCTTCGCAACTTGCACTTTCGACCTATCTTTTCCACACGACACTCCTATCATGATGTGGTCTGAAATATCTATCTCCTCATTCTTCCATATCGTGCACTTACGTTTCTCTACTTCTGTGTTTACGATTATGAAATCTATTGCTGATTCTGCTCCTCTATCTCCACGTCACTGGATCTTCTAACTCCCAATTCTTAAGTGTTAGATTGGCCTTTTCTGTAAAATCCAAAAGCATCTGTCCATTGATGTTTACTGGTGCACTATTTAGACCTATGTGTCCATTGAAATCACCCATCAGTATCCATTTTCTTTGTCCAACTCTCCTGCTTATTTCCATTAGTGCATCATAAAGTTTTCAGTTTTCTGCCCGGCTTACAACACCTTCAACACCCATGTACACCACAGTCACCCACCATTCTTCCTTCCCATCTGTGATCCTGACTGTGATTATGTCTCCCTTGTTGTATCCTAGCTTACCTACTGTTTCCTTCTGCAGGTGCACCTCTGATATCTTCCTGCCTTCTCCCTCACAATAACACCAACACCACCTCCCTTCTTCTCACCTGTTTTCCTTTCTCTTCCTATGCCTAACCATCCACCTTCCTGCCATTTTATCTGATCATGCCATCCTGTTTCTCCTACTCCAACTACATCATATAATTTCGACTCATGCAACAAGATTCTCCACTTCCCTTCATTCCATCCTTTGGGTGTTCAGGAAGGCAAATAGCATCTGTCCTCTTCGGTCCTCTAGCGATTCTTCTTTCTTCTTCTCCCTGTACTGCGCCCACTCCACGACGTTCCAGCCAGTCCATCTCTTCCCAGGTAGGACAGGTGCACTCCGTCCCTCGCCCACACTTCTCTCCAGCTCATCTGCTCCCACAGCTGCAGGCCGACACATCTCTACTCCCCCATCTTACGTATGCACTCTGCATTCAGCCACTTCCTTTTCTTGTCGTACTTTGTTCCTTCTTTTTCTAGTCTCCTCGGTATCGACATCACGAGCACATTTTCACCAACTTGTCTTGGCAAGTCGCACGATTTCTTTCATGGCCTCCAAAGTTCTCAACTCTCCCACTTCCATCAGTCCGTTTCCACCGCCTTTCACCACCACCAAGTCGTCGGGTTTCATCTCCTCCAGGTGCTCCTTCACCAGTTTACAAAATGCCTCCCTCTTCCTCTTCTTGTGACCTGCATCACTTTTGTTTCGGAGGAAGTTTTCCGTGCGCACCCGTGGGTAGGTTAATATCGGGATTTGGTATTTTATTAAACTTTTTTATTATTGGACCCAGTTAGGAGGTTAAAGGTTAGGTTAGGTTAGGTAAGGTACCCACGGGTGCGCACGGAAAACTTATTCAGAAACAAAAGCGATGCAGGTCACAAGAAGAGGAAGAGGGAGGCATTTTGTAAACAAGGAGATGTATTCCTCCTCCCACCTAAAATGTTCTATACCTCCGAAACTATTGATTTGCGACGGAAAGCTCAAAGAGAAAATGTCTCTTAGATTACAATAAGGTAAACAAAACCCATGCTCCCAATTGTGTAGGGAAGTTTGGTCCTATCGTAAAAATTTACCCATTATTGGACACCGCATTTTATGCTTGTCCCAAAACACTAAAACTGCAGTTTGACATTGGTAACGTAACCTGACCTAACTGTGGGGGTTGTGCCCCCCCAGACCCCACGCTCGTTCACTAACCTAACCTGAACATTGGTTAACTAACCGACATAACATAACCTAACTGTTCAAGCTATTGCTGGTATTTAATCCCTGAATGTAGAAACACTGGTAACTGTCAATTAAATGTATAATATATAGGGTGCTGTAATATGAAGATCAAGCACTGGAACTGTCGTCGAAAATAGGAAGGTAAAATTCTAGTGTCCTTTCCCGCCCTTACTAGTGGGTTTTTTCCTCCAGACCTTCACAGATCCCTTCAGATACCTCTTAAACGAAATAATAAAATGGGGGTGAGATGCCCCCTTCAACCCCCCTAAATGACCCCTGGAGGCCCCTGGTCCCCCCAAAAGAATATTACTAACCTATCCTTACTAATAACCTCCTAGCAAGACCTAAGGGAGGTTCGGTTAGGTTAGTGATTATTTTTTGGGGGGTATCGCTAGGAGGTTATTAGTGAGGTTAGGTTAGATTAGTAATATTAACCATATATTTTTAAGGGGTCCAGGGGGGTCGTTTAGGGCAGAGGTTCTCAAACTCTTTGGCTTGCGACCCCTCCAAATAATTTTGAAAGTCTTGCGACCCCTCCTACCCTTACCAAAGCATTTCTGACAATCTGACACATTTACATTCTCTGTCTTTTTTCTCTCTCTTACACACACACACACACGCGCGCACACACACACGCACACGCACACGCACACGCACACGCACACACACACACACACACACACACACACACACACACACAGAGAGAGAGTCGTATTGATCCGTATCATAACAATCTAAGTGTAATATATTTGGTAAAGCATTATGAATACTTAAATGATACCGTAATCAGTGCAATTTATATACTATATTTTTGCTTTAGACGCATCGAAAAAATAAGTAACCTAATAAAGTTATGACTTGTGATATGGATTTGTAATGCATTAACAAGGGTCGGGCAGCGATGATACAAGTAGCCTCCGTATGTATTGTATAGCTATGGACGTGTGAGCGTGGTGGTGAGGGCTTGACGGAAAGGGGAGGGAGGACAAGGGATCAACTCTTTTCTCAGTCAGATTATGTAACTGTACTTTTTTATTAACAATATATTAAAGCCTAGGAAGGTATAATCATTTTTTTGTTTTATAATGATAATATATATAAAAGAATACTAATAAATTATGAATATTGTGCATTTTGCACATTCTAGAAATCTCGCGACCCCCAGTTTGAGAACCCCTCCTTTAGGGGAGGGAAGGGGAAATCTCCCCCACTTTATAATTACGTTTTAGAGGTATCTGAAGGGATCTGTGAAGGTCTGAAGGAAAAAACTCACTTATAAGGGCGGGAAAGGACTCTAGAATTTTACCTTGGAACTATCGCCGAAAATAGGTACACTAGCCGACGTAAAAAATTGGAGCACTCGACGACATCGGCGACAATTCTATCGGAGACAGTTCCAGGTACCAAATTCTAGAGTCCATTCCCAAGGGATTTTTCGGTATAAGTGCAGTTACAACCAATACACGATCGGTGGTTTTAAGAGTACCTGGAACTGTCGCTGATAGGAATGCTCACCGACATCAGTATGTTTCAATTTTTCATGTCGACGAATGTTCCTATTTTCGGCGACAGTTCCAGTTCTTGATCTTCATGTTACAGCACCTAATATATACATTTAATCAACTTCTAGTCACCCCAGTTAGGTTAGGTTACGTTACCAATGTCAAACTGCAGTTTTACAGTGTTCTGGCACAAGCAAAAGATGTGGTGTCCAATAATGAAATAGTATTTATAGTTCATTTTCATTCATTACAAGTGGAACGGTCGCCAAAAATTTCCACGTGGGCGAGTATAGGCCTACTGTAATATTGCGGCGAGTATAGGCCTACTGTAATATTGCCACGGGCGAGTATAGGCCTACTGTAATATTGCCACGGGCGAGTATAGGCCTACTGTAATATTGCCACGGGCGAGTATAGGCCTACTGTAATATTGCACTTATGCCTCCTTTAACATGTCTTCCAGAATCATGTGTTGAGATAAATTTGGGAAGAAGTGTGCTTCAAGTGTTTCTCAAATTTCATGGACTGGTGCAAAACTTAAATGGCAGAAGTTTAGTATATAGGTATGTTTACATAATGAATGTGGAATGGCTTTCGATTAAGGTTTCTTTTAACCCTTTGAGGCCCAGAACCTAATTTTCATTGTAATTTGGGTATGATTAGACGATTTTCATGAATATAAGCAATATTTTATAGATATGACCTGTTTAGTATCCTTGTCCACTAGCTAATTTGGTATATTAAGTAATTTTTTCGTAGTTTTATGGCTAACAACAGACAATTTCAAATAGTAAAGGAAAGATCTGGGCGTGAAGGGGTTAACAATAGATGCATGTTAACAAATTATACAAATTGTATTAATCACTAGATCAAACAAAGCCTTCTACATTTTTCACTGTTTTGTTGCAGAACACAGGATGGCCAGCGAGGAGAGCAGTGGCGGCAAGGTGATCCCGGTGAGGGTGGCGGTGCGGATACGGCCTCTCAGCGCCAGGGAGATACGCGAAGGCTGCCAGGAATGCATCGACATCACACATGACTCCCCCCAGGTTAGAAATGCTGCTCTATGGCTTCTACTTGTCGTTTATCCTTTTAACCCCTTGAGACCCAGAACGTAATTTTCATTGTAATTTGGGTACCATTAGACAATTTTTAGTGAATATAAGCAATATTTTATAGATATGACCTGTTTAGTATCCTTGTCAACTAGCTAATTTGGTATATTAAGTTAGTTTTCGTAATTTTATGGCTAACAACATACAATTTTATATAGCAAAGTAAAGATCTGGACATGAAGGGGCTAATCATCATCTTTTTTTAATGTCCCTCATCTCCCGACCACGCTGGGGTTGGACGTATTGTCGGGTGAAGAGTGGGTGAGTGAAGAACTAGAGATTGTTGCTAATTGCATGTTTTTACTCCCTCAGGTTGTGGTCAGAGGAACAGACAAAGCCTTCACCTATGACTACGCCTATGCAACGGACAGCACACAAGGCTATATTTATGACACTTCTATTAAAAGTGTGGTCCAAAATTTGTTTAAAGGTAAATATGTGATTAACTATAGTCTATTTTTTTAACAAGGCAAAAAATCCATTCTATCTTAAGGTCTCATGCTTAAAGTTATGCCTATGTCTGCCTGATAATATGGTTAACTGATAAAATACAGCATAAATTTAGAAGAAGTGTACTATTCCCTTCTCATGACATCAAATATCAATCAGTAAGCAGCAAGGGGTCAGGATTTTTTGCCTCGTTAAAAAAATAGACTATAACACAGGCCATTAGGTAGCAGTATTGTTTTCTCATGACAAAATTAATTAGATGCCCACATACATTTTTTAACACTAATCTTTGGTGAAGAAACAAAAATCTTGGGGTGTAGAGTACTGTTCCGAGGCAAAGGGTAGAGTCACAGCTGCCCCTTGTGAAGTACCTGGCTGTCCCTCCGATGGAAATTCCTCAGATTATGCACTCAGGTCTTTAACAACTGTTCTCATACTAAATTTTTTGTGCCATTTCCCATCATAATAGACTACATACAATTTAAAGTCATACATGTTTCCAAACCATGGTGCTTAGTATGTGGAATGCCATGATGTCATTAATATTCTAGATAGTTTATTGTATTTTTTTTTCAATGTAAATTTCAGGCTACAATGTCACTGTTTTGGCATATGGCCAGACCGGATCTGGCAAAACTCACACCATGGGCACAGCCTATGAACCCGGGGCCGGGGTTGAGGCGTCAGAGGGCTCAGGCATCATCCCTCGGGCTGTGCAGGACATATTCGAGGGAGTCGCAAACCAGACTGATAAGGAGTACATGGTGAAGGTGTCCTTTATTGAGGTAAGATATAGTGTGTTTGTATAAGATGGACGTTGGTGATCCATCCCTTGGGGTTGCAGGTGTAAGAAAGGTAGTAGTTCCTGCTATTAGATGTTATTAGATGTATTTGGTTTAGATTGCACAGAGCGAGAACAGAGCCTTTGACGGATGGAAGTGGACTAAGGAGAGCGTGGCGGTAAGATTCAGTGCACGACGCAGCGTGCTTGTAGTTGCCAACATCTCCCATAATCATGTCTCACATTTGCAACCACTGATTTCACTGCCTTCTCTACAAGCTGAGATTAATGCAGCTCAGCATCTTAAGACTTTGCAGGGTTGGTGACTAGTTTTTTACTCTCCATTCATGGGACATCTCTGAAAACTGAAGCAGATTTTGTAGGAAATATTATTTTTTCTTCCCATGCATACCGTTGCATAGTCTTCTCCAAAAGTGGGATGGCTCAAACATGGCAGTTCACTTACAAAGAATATTAAATGCTGTTTGCAAATTGGATATCATAAACATTCAAAATAATGTTATGTACTGATGAATTTTAAAAGTTATAAATCACAGGAGCCAATAAGCATCCTAGAGTGTGAAAGGTGTGTGTGAGACTGAGTGGGCGTGATGTGGTTTTTAGTGTGGAGGGGGTGACCCGCCACTGACATCTTAACCCCTTCACACCCAGATCTTTCTTTTGCTATAAAAAATTGTGTGTTTTCGAATCTTATAATTACGAAAAGTAACTGAATATACCAAATTAGTTAGTGGACAAGGATACTAAACAGGTCATATCTATAAAATATTGCATATATTCACTAAAAATCGTCTCATGGCACTCAAATTACAATGGAAATTACGTTCTGGGTCTCAAGGGCTTAAACATTATGAAGAGGCTGGGGTGAACCACTGGCAATGAGGCCTGGCTGTGGAGGAATCTTGGGGTGACAGATTTTAAGAAGCAAAATAAGTGTATACTGTATAATATATCAAAATAAGTTTTGCAAAAAATGTAGCTGTTTTTATTAAGTTCAAATTATCTAAATGTTTAGGATGTACAAATGGCAAATTGTGTTTAGTATTTTTGTGAGCGAGCTAAAACGCCTTATGGCAGAGTATTAATTGCAAATGTTATATTTTTGCCAATGTGCTTATATGTAGCTATTACTTGTATCTCGTCATTTACTCAATTGATTTTACTCTTCTGCCAAGGAACAACTGTATAATATATTTCATATTTCTCCTGTCATTTTGCAGTTATATAAGGAGACCCTGTTTGATCTTCTGAGTAATAAGAATAATAAGGAAGAATGCTCTGTTGACATCCGGGAAGATGCGAGAGGAGGAATAAAACTTGTTGGCGTCACTGAGATACCCGTGACCAGCATTCGAGAGACCATGAGGTGTCTTGAACAGGTGAGATAGTGTGTGTTCAGATTTGTTGTCATTGATATAGATGAGATGGTAGTAGAGGTATTGAATCATCCAAGTAGATAATGAGTAGCAGATGGCAAAAGATGCTGTTAGGACTGGTAGGGAGGCAAATACAATGGGGTGCAGTCAGTTCGTACACAAGTTGTTTCGTACACCAGTAGATTCGTACACCAAAAAGTTGTTTCGTAGTCTATATGAAACCATAGTCGTTTTGTACAGTCAGCTCAGAGTTGAACTTGACTACTAGAGTTACGAAACGGCACCAGGTATGTACGAAAAAACTCAAAATCGGTATACGAAACAAATAACAAAATCTGGGTACGAAACAACTTGTGTACGAAACTCCCTGTAACCAATACAATGCACCAGAGTGTAGGTTAGTCTGTATGTTCCATAAAGGTCCTGGTTCACTCAACACTCTAACATACCCATACACTATTAGTTTTGATATAGTTAGCTATATTGATGTATTGAATCACCATCCCTAAGCTCTCATCAGGAAATACTGGAAATATCTATTGTTTGAGTAGCAGACCTTAAGTATAGTTTCTTGACTGATATCTTTGTAGAAAAGTAATTTGGTTTATTACGTCTATGAGTCTATGATTGCAGAATGCCACCATCTCGTATGACAACATATTATTAGTTATTATTCTCACAATAAAGATTTAATATCATAAGATTTATTTGTGATAATTTTAGTGCATAAACAGCGATGAGTAAGCTAGCATTTTGATTCTAACTGCAATTTGGATCCCTGACAGGGTGCCATGAATCGCGCTACCGGGGCCACTGCCATGAATGCCCACTCAAGCAGATCACATGCAATCTTCTCCATGCAGGTTGAACAAAGAAAAAAAATGAAGGGGTAAGTCAACACCATATCTTTTTCATTTCTATGTATGGCTTCTCACTTCATATAGATAAGTTTATTTCTTTGAGCCGCCCACGGCCCCACAGTCTAATGCAGTGATTCTCAAACTGTGCGCCGTGGGAATCCCCTAGGTGCGCCGCGTAATTTTTCATAGATATGGGTATTTTGCGCTTTGAGGTCGCAGTTTTTGTTTTATATTGAAGATGGAAATCGTAAATGAATGAGTTAATATGTAACTAGACAAGTAGATGCAAGGTCCTCTTAATAATATTATAAGTACTTTGGGTAGATGGATAAAGAAACGAAATAGAGAATAAATAAATAAGTTATTCATGCTTAAAAAAATACTTCCCGCTCCACCACAATACGTGTTGAACGAGTACTGTACACTTACTGTACCATCTGAGCCACAGCCTGCTGGTGTTAATGATTTTACCAACCTACTAGTTTTTATCACGCGTTAAAGTGAATTGTTTTTAGCGACATATAAAAGGAAAAAGGATGATGAATAGAAACTGATGCATACGTATATCAGTAGGCTTTATGCAAGTTTGACTGTTTGACGTGATTTACGTGAACCCCGATCGATAAATGACATGTATAATTTGGCAACACACGTAGGCAGAGAGTTGGGTAGGCACCTCCCGTGGTCAGTGTAGCTGTGAGCCTCGGTAAGTATCGCTGTTGTGGTGTTAATGAGGTCCAAGCTTAAAAAATGGATAAGTACCTCATTAAAAAGCGAAAGTGTACTGAAGGCAATAGCGGTGAAGTCGCAGTTGATCATGAATCAAAACATAAATGTGTCGAAGGCACCGAAGGCGAAGTAACAGTAATAACTGTTGAAAGCGAGTCCTCTCGTCCAGACCCTAGTGTGGAAAGTGAAGTGACAGTTGAAAATGAGCATAGTCGTACAGGTCCGTGCTGGCAAAGTGAAGTGACAGATGAAAGTGAGTTTTGTCATCCAGGTCTGAGCGTGGTCAAAACGACGACACTTTTGCCAGCAAAAGTAACCGCAGTAAGTCATTTCGCCTGTATAACGACAGTTATCTTGGACTTGGGTTCACTTGCTGTGATGATGTAAATGGTTCAAAGCCAAAATGTGTTGTTTGCGGCATTGAGCTATCAAATGAATCTATGACTCCTATGAAAATGAAGAGACATTTAACAACAAAACAGAGTCACCTCTCTCAGAAGCCTATAGATTACTTTAAAAGACTCTTGAAAGATAACAAACAACAAAGGCTTGGGTTTGAGAAAAAGGTGAAGGTGTCAGAAAAGGCACAGAAAGCAAGCTATTTAGTGGCAGAGCATACAGCAAAACAAATGAAACCCCATTCAATTGCAGTCATACTTCCTTCCAGCTTGCTGTGCTGTGGTGAAAACATTGTTTGGGGATGAGGCTGAAAAGGAAGTGAAAAAAAATTCCCCTCTCAGACGACACGATTGGTAGACGAATCCAGGACATGTCGTCTGATATTGAAAAAGGTGTGTGAACTCATGAAAGGTAAAATGTATGCTTTACAGCGGATGAATCACAGACATTGGAAGAAAACCTCAGTTACTAGTGTTCATCCGTTATGTTGCTGATAACAAAATAACTAAACATTTCTTATGCTGCAAAGAACTGGTGCAAACCACAGGACAGGAGATATTTTCTAGTTACAGAATACTTGAAAGAAAAGGACTTGTCATGGAAATTATGTGTAGGAATTTGCACAGATGGCTGTCCATCCATGGTGGGATCGGTAAAAGGTTTTGTGTCCTTAGTCAAGAAGGAGAAACCAGATTTGATTACTACCCATTGTTTTTTTGCACCGTGAAGCTCTTGTTGCTAAAACACTCGGACAAGAATTAAAGTTTGTTCTTGATGATGTTGTGAAAATGGTAAACTTTCTTAAAAGCAGACCAAAGCAGTCAAGACTATTTTCCATGCTTTGTGAAGAAATGGGATCTCCTCACGAAGGTCTTCTCCTCCACACAGAAGTTCGGTGGTTATCAAGAGGCAAAGTGTTATTCCGCCGGGTGCATGAACTGAGAGAGGAAATGCTCCTTTTCTTTACCCTTGAGGAGAAAACTGAATTCTGCGAATTACTTGCTAATGAAATTTGGAGTGCATAATTATGCTACTTGGCAGACATATTTGAACATCTGAACAAGGTTAATGCAAGTATGCAAGGAAGAAATGAAAATATGGTAAAATCTTCTGACAAAGTGAAAGCCTTGGTAGAAAAAATTAGGCTCTAGAATGAAAGGGTGAGTGAAGGCAAGATTGACATGTTTCAAAAGACTGCTGAAGCTAATATACAGACATTGTTTTCCCCTCATTAAGCAGCACCTTGAAAACCTAGGAAGGAACATAGAAGAATATTTCCCAAATATATCTGTTGAAAGTTATGACTGGCTGAGAAATCCATTCGTTCACGATCCCTTGAGCAAGCCACAACTTAGCATCCTTGAAGAAGAGGAACTAATCAACATCCGTAATGACCACACACTAAAACTGCAATATCTGGATATGACATTAGAAAGCTTCTGGATTCAAATGGAAAACGAACACCCACATATATCCAAAAGGGCCCAGAAAATACTCTTGCAATTTTCAACCTCATATCTGTGTGAACTGGGATTCTCAGCCCTCACAAATATAAAAACTAAGAAAAGGAATAAATTGCTGGCTGTTGAAGAGGAAATGAGAGTGTGTCTGTCAACTGTCCCTCCTACTGATAGGAGGACATAATGGAACTTACTGATAAAAGGACAAGGCACATATGCAGTGCTACAGTGAGAGATGGTCCACAAGTGAAGGTCTGAAAAATATTATTGGAATTGAGTAGGTATGTACCGGATATCCGGCTGCTATCGGTTATCCGGCTATCTGGCCTACTTTTCCTATCATACATCTTCTCTTTCCTCATTTCTCTTGAATCATAACAAGGTTTAGAGTTCGAAATAACACACTTTAATTACATAACACTCCTGCGTTGTGATTACTTTTAGAGGAAGTAATTGTAGTTGTTTTTCTCATCATGATTTTTATCGTTATTATTATTATTATTATTATTATTATTATTAATATTATTATTATCATTATCATTATTATTACCATGAAGAAGTAATTGAAGTAGAAGAAAAAAACAAAAAACGTATAAGGAAAAAGAGGTGAAGAAGAAGAAATAGGACTAGTGTGGTAACGTTGCGGTAAGAATAAGGAAACAGGTTTATAGTGGATAAAGGTGAGGAGGAAGGAACACACACAGAGAAGTGATGGTTTGGTGTGTGTTGAGGGAGAGAGGCAGGAAGGGAAAGAATAATTGATTTGTTGGGTTTATTTATAGTATAGTAACGAAAAAGATACTGACAAATATATTAATGAACACTTCAAAGTTGATTGCCTCACATACCGACAGGCACAGAACACACAGATATAACTTGTCAGCATAGAACACAGACAAGTGATGCAGAACACAGGCTCAACCGTGACGTGCTTGGTCACCACAACTCATCACGTGTTTCGCCACAAACAAAGTATAGAATACAAACACAACTTTGGAAATTTAAACAATATTGTACTGTAGAGTAATGATGCGAGGCTCCCTCTTCATTGCCATGCACTTTCATTCTGGGTGTGTCAAACCTTTTTTTCCATATTTTAGTTTACTTTTTATTATTTTTATTATTTTATTTTATTTTTTATTTTTGCCACATAGCGGTGTAAATCAGCGGAGGTTAGAATTTAGAATCTGCTCACTCCTCACAGTGCCACGTATGGGCTTGGGTAATCACTGCTTTCTCTTCTGTGTGGAGGAGCCCTTGGTGCTGGGACCCTTGGCCTCTCTGCCCTTGCCGCCCTTGTTGTCCTGAGGTGCGGCGGCTGCCTTCGCCTTCTGCTTCTCAGGAACAGCAGCTTCTTGAGCTCAGCCAGGGCGTAAGCCACGTCGTCGGCAGCCCCCGTGACGGTGCCTCAGGCCCTCGGTCCTCTCCCTTGCGTGGGGGCTGCACACGCACGTCAAAGCGTCGCTCCAGCGTGGCGCGCAGCCCCTGCAGGACGCTTCTTTCTCTGCACTCACTGGGAAGCAGCGTGTCGTCTCCTTCTCCGGCAGGGTGGTTTCCTTCTCCTGTTCCTTTTCATCGCCACACTCTTCGTCCGAGCTCTCCTCCTCGCGCCGCTCCCGTCGCCTGCGTCGCGGCTTGCAGGCGGCGGACGCTGCTGCACCTCGATGCCCCACGCAGGGTCAAGTGACTCCTCGGGGGCAGCGGCATCGTCCTGCTGCTCTTATACTTGCTACTTCTGTTTCTGCTTTCTATTCTTCAACTTGACCTCGGTCTTCTGGCGCTGCCTCTCCTTGGCTCGCTGCTGCTTCTCCCGCTCCGACTTGCGTGAGAGGACCTTCCTCTTGGTGTTGTTGAGGCGGTCCATGATCTTGTCGTCCCGTTTGGAGACAAGGATCTTGCGCACCTCCTTGTCGCTGACGAAGCCCACCTCGCCGGCTTTCATGTGGCGGGTCTTGCTCAGGTTTGATCCCACCGTGTACACCACCACCACGTTGCCCAGCCTGTTCCCCTTTGGCACTGTTGGCCTTGCACAACTGCACCGCGTCGTTCAGAAGTACGCGGGGCACGTCGCGCGGGGCCTGGCCGGGCTCCAGCTGGAGGTACACGTGGGCCGAGGGCAGGGGCGTCCCACATGGAAGAACACGAGGCGGTCCGTGGCCTGCGCCAGGAGGTGGTCGTTCTCATGCTTGTCAAACCCATGAGGAGGGTGGCGGGCGGGTCCACCACGTCGCTGCAGAAGGTGATGACAGCGCCGGGGGGGGCCCGCAGCAGCAGCTCGGGCCCCGATGGAAGCGGGGCAGCGTCCTTCTTGGCTCTGTTCTGTGCCTTGCCTCGCTGGTTCTTGACTGGCGGTGCAGGCTTGGCAGACTCATCTGAAGACGACTCCTCGGAGTCTGAATCGTTTGGTGACATTTTTCCCTCAAGGTCGACTCGTCGGCATCAGGAACCTTCAGTGATGAGTCTTCCGGAACCTGCTCTGCCACAACAGGCTCCTGCACAGCCCTGCTTCTCTTCTTGCAGCTCCTGCTCCTCCTCCTCTCTTCCTGCTCCTGCTCCACCGGCTTTATTCTGCTCCTCCACCTGCTGCTGCTCCTCTTGCTCCTCCTCAACATTCTCTACTTCCCCCTTCTTCAGCGGCTCTTCCGGTGCTTGGTCCAGGGGGGGGCAGACTGCTGGTCAGGCCCCGGGGACTCCTCCACAACAGGGTCCTCAATCGCAGGCTCCCTCAGGCGCCCGCTGGAGGAGTGACGTGCGCGTTTCTTCCTTTTAAACATCCTGAGGAAGGCGCGCAGGAAGGCACAGCAGCCCGCCTTGGTGCCCTCCTTGGAGGTCTTTGGGGGCGCCGGGTCCTGGCATGGCTGGTGACGTGGGGGGTCTGGAGTTTCATTGTTATACTCTTCAGCTCCATCACCCTGGTCTGATATACAGATGAAAGGGGCACGCAAAACAGGGAGGGTGGCAATATAAAATTTTCTTCCAAAACACATAATTGCAACAAAGCCTAATAAGGGCAGCAGGGACAGGAAGAGATAGGAGTTAGCAGCAGCTTAGAGTTATGAAGAATAGAACTTTGTAGGTTCTATTCTTCATAACTCCAAGCTGCTGCTAACTCCTACCTCTTCCTTTCTTCTTCTTCTTCTTCTTCTTCTTTCTTCTTCTTCTTCTTCTTCTTCTTCTTCTCTTCTCCTCCTCCTCCTCCTCTCCTCCTCCTCCTCCTCCTCCTCCCTCCTCCTCCTCCTCCTCCTCCTCCTCCTCCTCCTCCTCCTCCTCCCCCTCCCCCTCGTCCCCCTCCTGCTCGTCCCCCTTCTGCTCGTCCCCCTCCTGCTCCTCCTTCTCCTGCCCTCTCCTCTCCTGCCTGCTCTTCCTCCTCCTGCTCGTCCCCCTCCTGCTCCTCCTCCTCCTCCTCCTGTTCCTCCTCCTCCTGCTCCTCCTTCTCCTGCTCCTCCTCCTGCTCATCCCCCTCCCTGCTCCTCCTCCTTCTCCTTCTCCTCCTCCTTCTCCTTCTCCTTCTCCTGCTTCTCCTTCTCCTGTGATCTGGACTGCGAACTTGTATCTAAAATATCAAAATTTGCTGATGACACCAAATTTGGCGGTAAAGCATATACAGGTAGTCGTCGACTTACAACCTACGCAACTTACGACTTCAACTTTACGACCGGCGTACGACAGTATAATATACGTGTAAATTAATATATATTTAATAATACGATATATACCGTAAATGGCGGCATAATAAGTCGACCAGGCATACAAGTCGACCTCATGATTATTAGCTCAAGATTACGGGCTAGGCCTATACTTGCCGTATAAGTCGACTCCAAAAATACGGTAGGCTACTGATAGGCCAAAGCTTACAAAGTCTTTACCCCCGTTGTGTATGGTCACGATATATTTGTAGATCAGAATTACTGGTTGTATTGTTAGAATGTGAGGTACGATGAGTTGAGCGGACAGCGCTGGCGCCCCGGGCGAGCAGCCAGGCAATTGTTGTTGTAGTTATCTGACTGGCCGCTTCGGTACAGTGGCGTTCCGGTCAGTTGTTTACAATCTGTGTATCAGCTTTTTGGAAATAGCCTATGGTTTTGTGTAGATTTAAACTGATTTTATATTATTATTTTATTATTTATATATTAATCAGTGTGTTAAATATGTTAAGTAAGTTCACCGAACACCAGTTTTATTTGGAAATATTTGTGGTAACCTGCTGGGGTACGGTAAGTGGTGTACAGCGATTTTTAGTAGTGCTGATCCACTTGTTTGCCACTCGTTGGTAAAGGTTCGTATTTTATCCTTGCTGTAAAGTCGACCCCTAGTTTTGGAGAGATTTTTTCAGGCTCAAAGAGTCGAGTTGTACGCCGCCATTTACGGTACGTAGGTAATTATAGCATAGGCCGCTTACGACCAGATCAGATTACCAATCAAGGTCGTAAGTCGACGACTACAACTAGTCGGCGACTTACGACCTATGTAGATTACAACTGTTCGACTTTACGACCGGCGGTGAATTTTGATAGAATGGTAGAAAATGTTGATAAATGTGTAGAAAGATGATAACGGTACTAAGACAGTGGTGATACGATGGTTATAACAATAATGAACAAAGAAATGTTGATAAAATATGACTTAAAGATGATTATAATAGTATCATACAGTATAATATTATAATACACTGTATAATTATAACATAGGCCGCCTTAAAAGACCAGATCAACTTATGACCGATCGGTCGTAACCATCAAGGTTGTAATTCGACGACTAGTTGTACTTGTACTAGAGAAAACTGCGAACTCATGCAACGTGATCCAGACAAACTATCAGATTGGAGTGATAAATGGCTATTGAAATTCAATTCCGATAAATGTAAAGTAATGCATATAGGTAACAATAACCTCAAATATACTATCAAATGCAAAATACGTCATTAACTGAAGTACAGCAGGAAAAGGATTTAGGTGTCATCATTAATAATGATCTTAAAACGAGTATGGATTGCCTAGCTGCCAGTAAAAAGGCGAATATGATGTTGGGCTTCATTAAACACAACTTTGAACTTAAAACTCTGAAATAATCACACGTTTTACACGTCTTTGGTTAGGCCACACTTAGAATATGCCGTTCAATTCTGGTCGCCTGTTTTGTAAAAGATCAAGCCAAAAACTAATCAGTTTAAAGAAGAGCAACCAAACTGATTCCATCTCTGCGAAATTCATCCTATGAAGAGTGACTGCGGAAACTTTGTTTTCCTTAAAGGATCGCAGAATCCGTGGGACTTGATAGAAATCTCTAAGATCCTTAAAGGATTTGATGTTATTAATCAAGAGAATCTATTCGAGCTTTCTCATCACGTGACAACAGAAACAACGGTTTAAAACTGATTGGTCAAAATTGGTCAAAAATTATTTCAATGTTAGAGTTGTAAATTGATGGAACAAATGACCAGCAAATGTTGTCGAAGCCAGCACAATAACTTTTAAACCATTAAAAACTTTATAACAATTCAAAACAGACTGGATGTAAAGTAAATGGGTTTTTATATTGCCCCGCGAATTATTTTATATCGTCCCCCCCCCCCCCCCCCCCCGGATCGATTAGTTGTAGTTGTAGTTAGCATACTTCATATCCTATCATTCTTCACTACGAAACTTCCATGTTCCTATCTTCTTTAGGACATGGTATCCTATTCCAACTGTCCCCTTACATGTAGTTGATAGTTAGTAGTATGTAGTTCACAAAGGTGGGCACCAAACCGTTAATTAACGAAGTTAACATTTTCGTTAACGATTTAACTTTTAAGTTAACTTTGGAAATCATTATCGGACTAATTAACTTCCGTTACATTTAACTTCCGTTAACTCAAGTCCGCTAACCCAAAAATTTCATAAAAACCGTTAAACGTTTAAAGTTTCTATTATTTTCAGATTTTCAATACAGATGTAGAGTCTTAGCATATTTAATATTGTACGCGTCATTCTTTCAACCCCCGATATAACGCTACTTATTATTATAAATAACTTCAATTAAACTTCGAATTGTGAGTTCAAAATGATATTTTATGTATTCGATATTTAAGCAATTATTTTCTATTAATAGATCATATAAAGTTTCTTTAATAACACAATAAGATATTGCACCATAGCACGCAACGCAGCGCTATATATAAAAGGAAGTGCCAGTAGAAAGAGGACTCACTTCACTCTGGAGAGCTATTACGGTTACAACGTGAGTATTTGTTATTATAGCGATAAAATCTGCCTTTTTTAACTCTAAAGCAAAAAAAAAAACGAGTTTTTTGGGTTCTAAAGCCCTTAAAAAAAAACCATAAAGGCTGATTGTATAGTTTTGGCACTTTTCAAAGGTGTTTGTAGGTGGTTTTAGAGCAAAAACTGATTTTTTTCTATTTTTCTAGAATAAAAATTAACGTTATCGGTTTATCGATAACTTCCGTTACATTTTTAAAGAATTAACTGATGAACGGTTATCGAAGTTAATTTTTTGGATAACGGATTAACGATTAACGAAGTTAACTTTTTGATTAACGGCACCCACCACTGGTAGTTCAGCAGATACCCTCGTTATAGACCAAAAGGTCTCCTGGTATCTGTTCTTCCTATGTATTCCTATGTATTCCACTGACCAGGCATTCCTTCGGGGGATTATCACTCCCAAATGACTTGTCTTCTGCCTCTCCGCTTCTCCTTTCATCCTTCACATCCATCTCCTTGTTTCCTTCCTCCTCATACCCCCCCCTCTCTCTCTCTCTCTCTCTCTCTCTCTCTCGTTCTCTCTCTCTCTCTCTCTCTCTGACTTTTTATTTGTTTTTATTAGAATTTTAATGTTTTACAATTTTTTAATGTTTTACAATTTTTTTATTTGTATATCATATATTATATAAAATCATGTTCAGTATTCTACCTTAACACATTTTATCTTATTCGAAATATTTAAGACTCATTACTATGTTTTTAAGAATAGCCTTGTACAGAAATAAAATTCTGATTCTAACTCGTCTTCTCTCTCTCTCTTCTCTCCTCTCTCTCTCTCTCATGATTACTTCTCTAACTCATAGATCATGATTACTTCTCTAACTCATAAGATCATGATATACTTCTCTAACTCAAAAGATCATGATTTACTTCTCTAACTCATAAGATCATGATTTACTTCTCTAACTCATAAGACATTTTTTGTTTCAGGGCGAGCATTGTGTCTGCCAAGTTTCACTTGGTGGATCTGGCCGGCAGTGAACGTGCCAAGAAGACGGGAGCCACGGGGGAGAGGTTCAAAGAGGGGGTGAATATTAACCGGGGTCTCCTGGCCTTAGGCAATGTCATTTCAGCCCTTGGTGAGGAAGGGGTCGAGGTCATATTCCATACAGAGATTCCAAATTGACCAGACTGCTACAAGGTAATTATTTTATTTATGTATAACATTAGTCATAAGTGAAGTACTTGTAGTATTCCAGTGGTATGGCTAGGGAGAGAAACATTTTCATGAAAGTTTGTTTCTATTTATACAACCTTCAAGCGAAGGTATGCTTTAAAATCATGATATTGATTAACTTAGGTTATATGTTGGTTTAAATGTTGGGACTCATAACTGTGAGAGGGTTGAGGTGTTTGCAGCATCAGTCTTATTTTGCAGACTCCCTTGGAGGCAACTCCCACACAGTGTGGTGGCCTGTGTGTCACCCGCCGACAGTAGCATGGAGGAGTCCCTCAGTACTCTCCGCTATGCTGACCGGGCCCGCAAATTAAGAACCATAACCCATTATCAACCGGGATCTCAGCTGTGACACTGGCCAACCTAGACAGCAGGTAAGGAAAGTAGGATATAGTACAGTCATACTTTCAGGAATCAAAGAAATGTATTATTTTGCTACTCACATATGGTAGATTTTGATGACATATTTGAGTAAATAGATTTTTCCAGACAATTAGTTCTTCTCCAAATAGTTTGGTGTTCATGATAATACCGGATTCCTTGAAAAACATTTGGGGTAATTAAAAACCCAAAAATTTGACTTTGGCCCAAAAATTTATGGTGGGATTTTAAAAATTCAGTCAATTTGAGAACAAAGATTGGGGAAATTTATAATCCCCAAAAAAAAATGTTTTTTTGCACCTATTCTCTTTTTTTTCCCTCCCTTAATTAGCCTGAAACAAAAATTTTGAAATATTCCTTTAGAAAAAGGGGAATATTTTTTTTGAAAAATTCCATGGGTTTGGGGTTTCCCATATATGTTAATGCAAAAAATTTTAAAAAAAAAGTATTTGGGGTTTTCAGCTTATGCAGCTGCGGGTTTTCAGTTTTTTGGCCCCCAAAAACAGGGGGCGGAGGAAAAAAAAAGTTCCAGTGAGGATGTAAGTGTTTTGATTTTTTGTTGCTAAATTGTGTTGTGTGGGGGTTTTGGGGTTTTTTTAACTTTTTTTTGGGGGCACTTCCTATAGTCTTTCCCTTTTATTAATCATTGGGGAAATTATCCCCCAAAAAACCCTTCGATTTTTAGTAGAGTGGGAGTTTTATTTCCCCCCCCCCCCCCCCCCCCCCCAAAATTATGAGGGAGGGTATTTTTTTGGGTCACCATAGGGGGAAAGTAGGAATTTTTTTTTTTTTTTTTTTTATATATTTTATATATATTTTAAATATATATTAATTTATAATTTTAAAAATTAAAAATTATAAATGGTAAAAGGGTTTGAAATTAAAAGGGGACTTAAAATGACTTGATACATTTGGGAAAGGGGCTATAGTATTCTATTTTAGATCTTATTTTAAATACGATTATGTGGGGAAAACATATTTTTTTCAATCCCTTTTTAATTTTCCTTTATAGGTGAGCTTTTTCCTGAATCCCGGGAAACCAAAGGGAATGCAGGAAGAGAAACAAACAGCTGGAAATCAGGCGTTGCAGGGGCAAACACTTGATGAAAAAAACCCCAACATGGGAGAGGGGCCATCGTTTTGGGGAGGGTTGTGGGGCCCCCCGGGTTTTATTACTTCAAGTTTATTTTTTCAAATTTTCACCCCTTCCTTTACCAGGGTTAACCCCCTTTAGGAAAAGGAACGTAATTTCCATTTTTAAATTTGGGGACAATTAGAAAAATTCTAATTAATATAAGCAATGTTTTTTACAAGGAATTTTGACCTGGTTTTAAATATCCTTGGGCAACTAATTAAAATTTTATTTATTTTTTTACTTTTCATAATTTTTTGGGGTAACAAAAAGACGATTTTATATAGTTTAAAAGGGAAAAATTTTGGGCGTTAAGGGGTTTTAAAGCAAAATTTTTGTGAATTAAAGAGAAAAAGGGGTTTTAGGTAAAGTAATGAAAGGATAATTTAAAAAAAATGGTTTCCTTTTTTTTTTTGTGTGTGTGTGTGTGTGTGTTTTGTGTGTGTGTTTTATGTCTATGGGATTAGAAGGTCTGTCGTGGGTAATTTGTGAAATTTTTGTTTTGAAAGAAGGACATTTAATTTTTTTTTGATGTTTCAGGCAGAGTTTTTAAAGGGGAAAGTTTTGAAAGTGAAGGGGTGGGGGGGCTGCTTGAAAAGGGCTGGAGCAAAAATTATGGGAAAACCTTTAAAAAAAACCTTCGATGTTCCCCCAACCCCCCCCAGTTTAGGATCACCCTTTAAAAATTTTTCAAGGATTTGGGAAGGCAAGGGTTATTGATCTAAAAGGTAAGGGTTTTTTTTATGTGGAATTTTTTCATGACAAGAAATTGGCCCCTAAACCCAACTTAACAACCAAGGATCTTAAAAGATCATTAGTATGCTTGGGAAATGCCGGGGCAAGAGGGGGAAAGGGGGTTTTGAGCCATAGGCTGGTTTAGACAATTTTTGGGGTTGTACCCTTTTCCGTAAAACCCCCGTCCACCAAGCGAGGAATTAATTTTTTTTTTTTTTTTTTTTTTTTTTTTCCTTTTTTCCCTTTTGTTTTTTTTTTTTTTTTTTTTATGTAAAAACATAGCGCCAGTAGGTATTTATTCTGTATGGAGGGAACTGTGGTTTGGGCCCTCCGCCCGTTGGTTGGGCGGGCGGTTTTTTTATAGTTACACCTGTGATTTTTATAGGTGAAGGTACAGGATGTAAGCCGAGGAGTTGTGCCCTATGAGGGGCTGGCAGGAGCTGAGGTGGCCATCCTTCACCCCTGTAAGGGTGGATGTAGTGGGGTGAGTGTGTAGTGTGTACCCTTCTGTGTGAAAGGCCAGCAATGGTCTCACGCCATTCTGAGGGTGGTAGACAGGCTTAGTAGTTAAAAAATAAGAGACGATATATCTAACAGAGAAAAACCCATCTTTTTAAATGCAAAGTTAAAAATTTTCTTTGCACTTTCACCCCTTCACTGGGAACCCCCGAACCTTCCTGATTTCATGTTTTCACCTTACCACTTTGATCTCATTGATCAGGGCAAAACTCCCAAACAGAGTGAACAAACCGAGGAGAAAAGGGCCAATAATGGATCAGAGCTCTTGCCCCAATATTCAAACCTGATGGCCCCCCGCCCGAAACTTCTCCCACGAAAGCCCCGTGGTGAGATGCAGAGGAGGAGGGCCCACGGGGAGATGGCTAAAAAATTTGGGACAGAATTTCACTACGGCAGGGGCACAAATGAGAACTGCAGGTATTTCTCTTTTTTTCTTTGTGTCAAGTTTTGTGTCCTTTATTTTAGATATTTTGTACTATGTGGATTTTTTTTAGTTAGGACGTTAGTGACAGGAATTAGGATTATTTGGTTAGTCTTTAGTTAATTTAAACTCGTCTTATTGTTGTTTTTTTTTTTTGCCTGATGCCCCCCGGGTAATTTTAAAAATTTATTTTATTATTTTTTTTTAATTATTATGAGGTATATAGCTTTTATCAATTATTTGCTTTGTACTTAAATTCTTCCCTCGCCATTATTATGTAGTTTTTTTGCTTGTAGCCTTCGGGTGGAAATAAAATTATTATTTTTTTATTATTATTATTTTTATTTCATATTTCAGGTTTTTTGTCTCTGTACCGTTTTGGTTTTAAATTTTTGGGGTTTTTAAATAGAGCACGGGGAAATGAAAGAAGAATTAATGAAAAAGATGACTTGAATGATACTCAATTGCGCAATGAGAGAACAACATGAGAAAAAAAAAGAAAAACCCTTTGAAATACCATTGATCTTTTTTGGAAAGGGAAAAAGGATCAACCCTGCAGCAGTAAAGGTTCTGGTCATGGCTCAGCTACCAGCAAGTAGTCCCTGTGTTTTGATTCATTTGAAATCACCTATTTATTACTTAACCCCTTCAGCCCAGATCTTTCCTTTATAAAAAAAAATTGTTGTTGCCAAAAAAATTACGAAAAGAACTTAATATACCAAATTTAGCTATGGAAAAGGGATAAAACAGGGTTAATCTATAAAACTGCTTATATTCCTAAAAATCACAAAATGGTACCCAATTACAAGGAAATTATGCTCTGGGCCTCAAGGGGTTAATATCTTCAGTTTGTGTTTAAAAACAAGGCGTCATTTCACAATGGAAAAAAAGGAAAAAGGGGGAAAAATAAATGTGAGGTTTAAAAATAAGCAAATAATTGGCCCATTAAAACAAACAACCTGTTGGGAAGAATGGACAATGGGCTTTTTAAAGGGCTTGCATTTTTCAACCCCCTTTGGATCTTTCTGTTTTATTGTAGTACCGGGGATGCAGTGTCAATCTTTAGTGAAGAAAAACATGGATTTTCTCATTCCTTTTTTTAAGAATTTTACTTTTGATAGAGATCCCCCCAAAAGGGGCCCGGTCACACTACCCCATTTTTCCCCGGGTGGGCGGTTTAGCGGGGGGCTGGGCGCCCAAAAGGGGCCGTCCGTGGCTGAAAAACTGCCCCGCATCGACCCCCAGCGGTGGACGGAGCGAATCTTTTTTATCCGGGGCCCCCGACCCACCTCACTATGTCGGGGGCAAGCAGAGAGGTTTGAGGGTTAAGTATTAAGAAAGCTAATTAAGAAAATTATGTATTTTTATTAAAGAATAAGGAAATACATCGTAGAAATCCTAGATAATTCATTTTCCTGAGAGACCCAAACGATGAGGGACATACAATGATCACAAATCAAAGCTACACACTCGTTGACCTTGGAGTTTTCAAGTATAAACAAAAGCCGTAATGCCGTAGAATAAAACCCTTCTTTTGTTATTAAGGTTTGCAAAGGGATTCCCTGAGGAACTCTAGCCCCCGGGTGATGTCCTATATGCTATCACGGCGTGGCCCCAGCAGTAGTGGGGGGCGGGGGGACAGACGTAGGCGGGGGGTTTTAAAACCCATCGAGGGGATTTTTTGCCAAAAAAAACCAACCGAGAATTCTCGCCGACGGGAAATTTTAACCAAGCAGGAAAATTGGGCATCTTACTTAACCTAAATGAAAACTTTTGCTGGCATTTCATCCCTGAAGCAGAAATACAGGTAAAACCAGGAAATAATGGACGAGGATGAGGTCATCGTAACACGACAAATTTTTCCCCCCAAAAAAAAGGGTGCTTTTTCGAATGGGATAGTTTTTTTTTTCCGGAAAACCAAAGTTTTCATACAAAAAAAAAAAAAAATCACCGAATTTTATGGTCCCCTTTTTCCCATTAATAACACTAATCCCCCATCAAAAAAAAGACTAAAATTTTGCCCGGGAAAAAATGGTCGGGTCTCAGATAACAGGAAGGATTGAATAAAAAACATACCAAACCAAACCTTAACCAAACCCTTATAGGTTTTAATGAAAACCTAACCTAACCTTAACCACAAAGATACCTAACCCTAACCTTATAGGTTTTTAACGAAACCTAATAACCTTAACCACAAAGTATACCTAACCAAACCTTAACCAAAAAAAAGATACCTAACAACCTTATAGGTTTTAAAAAAAACCTAACCAAAACCTTAACCTAAGGGTTAGGTTAGGTATACTTATGGTTAATTTTGGCTAAGTTTCTTTTTAAAACCATAAGGTTGGGCCCTAAGGTCGGGTTTGGTATGTTCTATTAAATCATTTCCCCGGTTATCTGAGCCCCTGACAAAATTTTTCTTGGTAAAGTTTTATGTTTTTTTTTATAAAAAATTAGTGTTTTAATGGAAACGGGACCATAAAATTCGGTGAAAAAATTTTTTTTATTGTATAAAACTTTTGCTTTCCGGAAAAAAAAATTATCCCCATTAAAAAAAAAGACATTTTGGGCGGGAAAAAAATTTGTCAGTGTCTTAAAAAATGCCCGCGAAGTCCCGCCCCATTTTTACCAAAGCCTGAAAATGTGTAAATTGGGCCCCCGTAGTATCAAAATTTGGAAACTCCCCGCTGGGGGAGATTTTTCCGATCGGCGACAGTTCCAGGTCCCCACCGCCGATGGGAAATTCTCGCCGCCGTCGTCAAGTGTTTCCAATTCTTGTATTACAGGACCCAATATCTTTTAATAAAGTTTTACCCGTTTTTTCTGCTTTCAGGGATGAAATACTATCGTTAGCTTGATCATTTGGGTTAAGTTAGGTGCCAAAATCCCCCGGTCAGGTTAAATTTTCACGTCGGCGAGAGTTCTAGTTGGTTTTTTCGGGCATTTCCCATAAACCGGGGGGTTTTTTACTCAGGGGCACACTCAGGTGTGCCGGAGTTGGCTGGAATCTCTTAATACCAAAAAAACCAAAAATAACCTAAAAAATACCAAAAAAAAAAATACCCGAAAATAGATAATACCCAAATTTTCCGAAAATACCGAAATACAAAAAAAAATCCCGAAAATACACCTAAATTACCAAAAAACACCGAAAACACCCTGAAAATTTTAAAAAAATGTATGTATTATTTCTCTTATACCTTTTTTTTAGTGTTTTGTCATGTATTCGGTTTTTTACTATATTTTGGTATTAAGGAGCCGTTGTCGCGTTTGTTTTGATTTTGAGATCTCCCTAGAAATGGGCGGGGTGGCGCGCGGCCAACAGTAGGGCCCACTTTTTTGGGCGCCCAGAAATAGCTTCTCCCACCACGCAAAACCGCCCAGTCCACGGTAAAAATGGCAAATGTGACCGTACTTAAGTGGCCAGTATAAGGGTTTGGTTTGACATATCCTTCATCCTCCCATAAAAATCATCCCAACAACGTGGGCTTTCCATGGAGCTGGGAAAAACACTATGTCTCTTAAACTTTTATTTAATAAAGGCTGCCTCTAATTTTTGTTTTACCAATCTCAGGCTGTCGGAACAAAGGCGAAAAAAAGTCCAAGAATAAGGCCCCCAAATTTCTCTCTCAAAAAATAAACAAAAGGAAAATTTAAGTGTTACGCATGAAGGAGCAGTCAGAGCAAAAGTTAATAAAAAGAACCAGAAATTCAGGTGAGAACAAACCAAAAAAATGATATGTGATGAACTTTTTAATTTTTCCATCTGACTTACACCCTTTAAATCTTAAACTCCTACTTCCTTGCATAGTTTTGGGCCTTTAATTGTTGCCTACCACTATCTTCTTGTTGTCAGTCTTAAATGCAAAGATCTTCCCATTGATGCCTTACTGCATGATATTACAAAGTTTATGCAATCTGTCCTTTTTACTGATTTATTAGAATTCAAAGCTTATAATATTTGGTGTCATGCCTTTTTTGATCAGTTTTTTTCTGTTTTTTTATTTTTTTTTGTATGGCTAAGTGAGGTTTGCATTTTCTGATCAAGGAATGATCAGTCACCATTCATGGGGCACAAAAAAATGTAGAAGGGTTTTAATTTATAAAAGCTTAGTTTTTTTGACAGGAATTTTTGAAGCTACTCTTTCTGGCTTTCTACCCCCCATCTATTAATAACTATAGGAGTAGGTGTGTCTTTTTGGGTACCGAAAAGTAAAATTTAATTTTTTTGAGAGTAGGCTCAAAAATCTCAAATAAATCGTAGGGGGTAACGGCTTGGTCCCATGTCGATTGAATTATTTTAAGGGGGGTTTTGGGCTAAAAAAAACTGAGATTAAATTACAGGATAAAAATCCCCGCGGTAAAGTCTTTCCGCATTCCACAAACTAGAGATCATGGACGTTTGTGTGCGGTGTGGTGGTGTGTGTTTTGTGTTGTGTGTTGGAATTATCGGAACACAAAGGGGGGAAACACACGGAACATGTCTACCCCGAGGCACTTTGCCCGTGACCAAAAGACAGCAACAACACGATTGGGGTTTGCAATCACATGTTGTTAATATAACACTAATAAAAAAAATCAATACATGGGTCCAAAAGGGCCCCCAACACTTTTGAGAAACTATAACTTGCAGGGGGGGAAGTATCCCTCCCTCCCTCACAAGGGGGTTTTTTTTTACAAAAAAAAGCAATAATTTTCCCAAAATTTTAATTCTTTTGTAAGGAATGAAAGAAAACCCCCAAACATTTATGACCTTTTTTT
The DNA here is from genome assembly GCA_016584305.1 of Chionoecetes opilio. NCBI lineage: Eukaryota > Metazoa > Arthropoda > Malacostraca > Decapoda > Majidae > Chionoecetes > Chionoecetes opilio. The sequence continues at coordinate 64,741 of JACEEZ010008741.1, forward strand.
TGATAGATAGATAGAAATAAAAAAGAAAAATATTTGTTCTTGTTTCTTAATACTGTTTTCTTTTAAAATTTTTTTCCCATTTTTTCAGGCAATAAGGGAACTCGAGTGAGACTCTCCGACAGATGAAAGGAGGACAGTGAAAATTTAGACATGGAAGGGTCAGAAAGACAGAGAGGTAAGTCACAAACTTCAAAAAAAAGGGTCACAGCTGTTTCAGATTTGTTTTGGTATTGTCACAGTTTTGAAAGGATGATTCCATGTTTCCATCCCCGTCCGTAGCTGCCTGATAAACAGCTGAGCAGGCTATGCAGCTTATGTAACTTATATTTTTCTTACCATCTGGTGCCTAGATTCCTCCCCAAGACCTCACCCCATGTCTCCTTTAGTCTATTTGGTGGCTGGAACTCTATCCCCAAGACTTTTGTTTCATATGGAAATAGAAAACAAACTCACATAAGGTTGTCAGTGGGAAAAGCAATAATATATATATATATATAGTTAGTTAGTTAGTTATTTTTTATTTTTTTATTTATTTTTATTTATTTATTTATAATATATATATATATATAATATATATATATATATATATATATATATATATATATATATATATATATATATATATATATATATATATATATATATATATATATGATGTGTGTTATATATGTGTGTGTGTGTGTGTGTGTAGGTATAACTACCATCATATTTTGCTCCCCAGGTTGCCAAGTTGAAGGAGGCTGATCGTCAGAAACAGTACCAAATCGTCAAGATGGAACGGCTCCACTCCAAGAAGCAGAATGTCCTCAGGCGCAAAATGGAAGAAGCAATTGCTATCAACAAAAGGCTAAAAAGTATGTAATGAGATTGATATATTTTGTGCAATTATCTATATGCTGTATGATTTATTTAATCAGTTAACAGTAATATCCTTTTGTATAAAATAGTATGTAGCTAGCAGTAAATTGTTTTGTATGTTCAGGATGTACAAATTGCAAATAGTTTTCATGGTTTGTGAGCGAGCTGCTGTATGTTGGGTGCCACCCCACATGCTTGGGACAAAGCCTTAACCCCTTCACACCCAGATCTTTCCTTTGCTATAAAAAATGTATGTTGTCAAGCCATAAATCAATGAAAAGTAACTGAATATACCAAATTAGTTAGTGGACAAGGATACTAAACAAGTCATATCTATAAAATATTGCTTATATTCACTAAAAATCCCTTAAGGTAGCTAAATTACAATGGAAATTACGTTCTGGGTCTCAAGGGGTTAAGTATCACTCGAGAGGCGTAGAGTAAGGGGCGATCTGATAGAAGTTTTTAAGTGGATAAAGGGATACAATATAGGCGATGTAGGAAAAATTCTTAAGGTTAGTAAGCAGGGTAGAACAAGAAGTAACGGATTCAAGTTGGAAAAGTGTAGATTTTAAAAAGGAAATTGGGAGAAACTGGTTCACAAATAGGGTGGTGAATGATTGGAATGGACTAAGTCGTCAGGTGGTCAATGCGGAGTCTATTGGGGTCTTTAAAAGGAGTCTGGATAAATTAATGGATGGGGAAGAGAGGTGGATATAGGTAGAGTTAAGTAACAGGACTACCTCGTGTAGGTCCCACTGCCTCTTGTAGCTTCCTTACTTGTTATGTTCTTATGTATGGAGGGGAATCTCTAAATCAGAATTATAGCACGTGAATATGGATCATCTTATTTTTCACCATCAGGATGCCATGGCTCTGCAAAAGGCGGGGTCTGAGAAGAGAGCAGCTTCTAAAGATATCGGTGGCACTGAGAACCGCAAAAGTAAGTAACTTTACCTGTATAGTTGTGTTACATATTTAGAAGATTCAAGCTAAACTTGTGTTGTATTAGATTCATATTTACTTACTCATTCTGTGGATCTTTCATGTTTGTTCCATTTCTACTTTGGGTCCATTCCAGCGGTTTATGCTACTCTTTGGGAAACTAGGAATGTTCTAAATTGCTTAAGCAGTTTTCTTATTATCTTTCATCATCCTGAATATCTATCCACGTCTTCTTTCCACTTATGCTGGCTGTTCAATAAGTATGTTAAATTTTTTCTTTTATAATTTTCACGCTTCAACTAATTCCTCCTTGGCAACCTTTGAAGTTCAGTGAATGCAGTGCTCCCCATCTTCCTTTCTTGAAGTAGTCCTGGTGGGCATCTTTCAGGATTGCACATGGGTCTTTTTGGGAATTTTCTTTGATAGCTTCAGTCTTGTTGAATCGTCATCCTTTCATTGAGATGAACTCGCTCTGAACTAAAGTTCAGAAAAAAATAAAGGAAAATGCTTGAAATCTTGAAAAGCTTTTGTTTCCTAAAGCTTTCTTTTTAACCCGTGCTCCAGGTCATGGCTGGACGGAGAGCTGGAGGTGGTGTCTGTTAAGAAGCAAGCCAAGCAGTCCTTAGAGATTTTGATAGACAATCGCAAGGCCATCTCGGAACAAATCAGCAAAATCAAGGTTACCTTTCAGTAAAATTGATTGCTTAAAGTAATCGTCCAGACCATTTCATCATTCCTGATTTAATGCAGTCAAAATATAGCCATGCTTGAGTATATCAACAATATGTTGTCACTTTTTGCATCCAGTCACCCGTTTTTAAATGATCCGCATTCAAAATCTGTAAATTCCCCGAGGTCTCAAAACACAACTGGCGACTAGCAGACGAAAAACACAACTGGCGACCAGCAGATGACGCACCACGGCTCGGCGGCGTCACAGCAGGATGCCTCCCAGCCCTGCCAGATACAGATGCGCGGAGACTCTGAGAAAAATGTAGTACTTGGGGAATTTTGGGTGTTTCTGATATTTTTTTTGTGCGATGTGGCATGTACTTGCATCCTGTGTGGCTGCAGCGGGAGGGCTGCGCCTTTCTCGAGAGCTTAGCACCCATTTGCAGCCTGTGCGGCGACGATATATGTGTGCAGACGTGTAGAGCGGGCGGGTAGTAGCGAGGCCACCGAGATGAGAGGGCTCGCTACTACCCGCCGCTCGACAAGTCTGCACACATATATCGTCACCGTGTGGGTTGTGAATGGGTGCTAAGCTCTCGGGAAGGGCACAGCTTTCTTGCTGTGCCCATGCAGGTTGCAAGTATGTGCCGTGTCGCACAAAAAAATATATCGGAAGCACCCGAGATTCTTCGGGTACTGTATTTTTCTCTGAGTCTCCGTGTGTCTGCGTCGGGCGGGGCTGGGAGGCTTCCTGCTGTGACGTCGCCAGCAAGTTTCGCGCCAAGGCTGGAATGTGACTGTTGTTTTTCCCGCGCTTTTTACAAAAGTCATGTTTTTAGGGAAATAAGGCTTGGAAATGAATTATTTTTTTTGTGATTAGGTATTTTTGAATGAACATTCAACATAATTATGCAAAGAAAAAATGGGTCTGGATGATTATTTTTAACATCATAATACTACAGTAGAATATATCATAAGTTTTTTGCAATATGGAATACATTAAAAAGATGTCCGTAATGTACTAAATATTCAGTATACCGAAGAAATTGTTTTTGTTTCATAACTGCCACAGTTCTCTCATAATTTATATCAAAAGGTAGAATTGAATAGTAATTTTTCTTACAGAAAGAGAAAAGAAAATGTGATCCTTCTTCAGCCAAAATGGCTGAACTGAACAAGAAACTCCCTGATTTAGAGAGTTGTCTCCAATTGCGCACGGCTCAGATCAGCGACCTTCAGGCAAAGTTTGTGGACGATGACGAAGGTGAGAACCTGTGCGTGTTTATAGAGGACAGGTTTTTTTTGGTCAGCTTGTAATGTCCTGTCCTCATAAATGATAGTCCTCATATATGGGACTATCCAATTCATTATTCTCACATTTATGCACAACCTTCCCTCAAAGCCAAGAGGATTTTTTCATTGGTGCAGCCTGGAGCTTTAACTATCAAGCAGCAGCCACCATCTTGGGACTCCCTCTATTTATTTATGTGCATGTGTGTAAACAATAATTGCTTAAAAATGAGTTCTTATGATTTTTTGTATAATGAGACAGATTCCATATAGATGACCCAATCAGGCCTTCAGTCTGTGTGGAAGCGTCCTGTAGATATTGTCATCAACAGTGTCTATGCTTGTGTGCCTGTGGCGAACTGCTTGTCGTAAGCTTTATGAAGAAAATATAAGTGACTACAAATTTCTTATTGATATAGTTTGAGTGGTTCATGACTGGGTGTCCTTGCGATTTTAATGTTAAGTACGTAGTCATAAACAGAGCACTTGCATTTATGTATGTTGCACATGTTTTGTATGTTTATTGCACTCATTTTTTTTCTTTTCTTTTTGAGTATAAATTTCCACTACTTGCTATTTCCAGATGACTCAAATAGAAAGAGGTTTGAGTCTATGCAAAGCATGCTAGAAGCCAAGTGTACCATGAACTACTTATTCAACGTGGCCACAAACTACCAGATGAGTAAGGCCTCCCAGGAAGCTGACATGAAGGACTTGCAGGTGAGGTGCCGGGTTCACTGTGATGAATGCCATGAGGATGATTGTGCACATGTCTGTAGAACTAATCTTTAAGTTAACCCCTTCACACCCAGATCTTTCCTTTGCTTTATAAAATTGTCTGTTGTCGAGCCATAAAATACGAAAAGTAACTGAATATACTAAATTAGTTAGTCGACAAGGATACTAAACAGGTCATATCTATTAAAACATTGCTTATAGTCACTAAAAATCATCTAATGATGGTCAAATTACAATGAAAATTACGTTCTGGGCCTCGAGGGGTTAATGTTAAGAATTGAAGAAAAAAATATGGAATAAAGTAATATTAAGAAAGTTCACTTAAAGCATATGGACAAAACAACTTCAGTCTCTCAACATGAGATATTGGTGCAAATATGATCATGTTTAAGCTCTTCAATGTGCTGAGGTTCTTTATCTCTCTAGGTCCAGTATGATGAACTGGCCCAGTCATTGGATGCAAGTGATACCACACTTGAAGAAAAGAAGGTTGGCTCATCGAGAAGATCTGATGCGAATGGAAAGAGAGCACGAGGAGAAGGTGCTGTCCTTCTTGGAAGATGTCAAAGACTGAGGTACGACCATGAAGTACTGCCATGCAACAACACATCGTCTCCTCACTCCACTTCACCATTTTCTCTCTTCCATTATTTGTATTACTCCTTTTTACTCCTTCTTTCCTCCATTATCCCTCCACTTTCCACTCGTCTTCCATTTTTATACCTCAACACTCCAACCTCCTCCACTCTTTTTTGTTCCTTTCCCTTCCATTTTTTGCCTATTCCATTGATCAATATTTCATCATATTCTTTATGCTGTTACTCAGGTGGCAGTAGGCCATTGTTCTTTACTAAAAATTTTACTATCTATGAGGTTTCAATTTGTGGTTTAGTTACTGTATGTTGAAGGATCTGTCAGCCATCTGGAGATGTCATTACTGAAAAAAAAAGTGTCCCTTTTTATCTAGTCACAGGATTCGGCGGCCACGGAAGACAAAGATAATGTTCTTAAGGAAAAACTCAAATTACAAGAAGAGGAAATAGCACGTCTCTCGCACCTTCATGAGCTGCTTCAAGACAAGACCAAGGAGTGCGAGGGGCTCAGAAGGCAACTGTCACACTCGCCAACCACTAATTTGGTTGAGTCACGTCTTGACTTGTTTCGTCAGAGTGCTAGTTGATGCTCTTTACGTTTTTTAGAGCATAAGGAAGCTGGCCAAAGGCAGAAAAAAACTGGTATACAAAAAGCCCTAAAGTGTCAGCCCCAAAAAAGATTGGTCAAAAATAACTGCTGATCACTGCTCATTTATCCAGCACTTCCACTTCTTCCTTTAACAACAGTGCCTCTTTATCATGCTTAGGTCCTTTAAAATCTCTCCCCACGCACTCTTTGTTTCACTCAAAGAAAATTTGTGTACCCACAGATGCCACCAATATTTGGAGATGCTGAGAACGTTCGACGTCGTACATTTATAAAGGCCAAACCTGCTAAGTTGAAGGAGGAAGTTCAGAGAGAACTCTTACCTGAACTCTCAGAATCAGAGAGTGAAGATGAAGAGGATGACGAAAACCAAAAGCAAGACCCAGACTGGAGAAAAACTCCTCTCTTTAGAAAAATTAGAACGATCACGGTAAGCAACAGTATAATAACTTGACTATTATATTCACGTATGTATTCATGACTGATCTCATGAATAGCTTTAACACGCACGCACGCACGCACGCACGCACGCACGCACGCACGCACGCACGCACGCACGCACGCACGCACACGCACGCACGCACGCACACACACACACACACACACACACACACACACACACACACACGGTCAACCCGCGCGATGGTCAGGTTGATAACGTGACGGGCTCCCATTCTGTGGGTAGGCGGTTCGAATCCTCATGCTCCCGGGGATTTTCACTGACAAATTCGGGCGGTTACTGTCCCCCTTGAGCAAGGGGATGGGGGTGTGTGGTGTTTGAGGTCCCAGCATTGCCCAAAGATCGGTAATAATGAGCTCCAAGCTCGCACTGAAAGGGTGAAAACTGGCGATCGCAAGCCAGCTCGCGTGGACAAGACCATGGGGGTGAATAACACCACCACTCACACACTCACAGAAAAGGAACATTAAATGTCATGAACTTACTGAGCCTCTATGCAAGAGTGATAGACCTAACATAGGAAAGGGACGGATGGGCAGACCTCTTATTTTTGGAATTTAAAAAAACAACAACATTTGGTTTAGGTCCCACACAAGAGACTTAATAGAATATGGAGAACACTGAAGAACAACAAAAACTGTGGATGGGGGTTTAATCCTCGTCGCACAAAAAATGAAATAAATAAACTCCTCACTGCACTAACCACACCACATTTCCCAACGGGTCGGGAAATCACGAGATGGAACACTACAGGGTAGAATACAGGGTTATATAAAACACATCATAACCTAACTTACGTTTAATAAATAAGAAGGCAGAGGAGTACAAGTGGCCCGAAGCCTTACTTGCACTCAAATATGCACTCACAAGTCACAACGTACCCTAGATACACTCAATAACCCCAACCCTATACACTGTGCTGAAAGTCTTCAGCAAAGTAAGGCAACCTGTGAGATGCATAGGCAGTGTATGGAAGTATGTAACATTGGAGAGGAATGACAGGCTGAATGATGCACAGAGTGTATGCTGCTACAGCCACCAATTTACCTTCAGTAATGTTTTATCTACGAAATAGTGCCAAAGAAAAATTTATGTATCTGTAAATAAGTATGTTACAATTGGAAACCTGAAGCTAAATATCCAAGCCTATACATGTATGTAATAGTTCAATCTTGCAGAAAGAAGTGTTCTGATCCTATCGTATCAAATAATTTTTGTATCTATTCGCTATTCCTTAACAGCAAGGTATGCGTACTGACGCTGAAGGGGAGACCAAGAAACTAATGGGGAAGCGAAGTTCAGATGGAGAACATAAGTGCAAGTGCAGAGGAGATTGCTCCACCAAGAAGTGTTCCTGTTGTAGAAATGAATTCGGTTGCAATATGAAATGCAACTGTGATATTCTAAAGTGCAAGAACAGAACAGCATTCGAATCTGGCTCTTCAGATGTAAGTATATCAGTGATATTCTTTAACTATAATATTAATTTAAGAACCTATACATTTTCTCTCTCTCTCTCTCTCTCTCTCTCTCTCCCAAAAATCTTGGTTATTGTATAGATTCATTACAAAGGGAGCTGCTCATGCTCATAATGGTCATCTTCCCAAAGCGAAGTTACCATATTTCTCTTTTATACTTCTGAAGTGTGTTTTACGTAAGTTGTGTTATGTACCCTGGTCTTGATCATATGCTGGACTTATTATTGTCAGCAATTAACCTCCTGGAAAGAGCTTTGAGGTCATAAGAGATCAATCTATAGGTAAGGTTATAACCTCACACATGACACACTTCATATCCTTGCTCAAGGGGGACAGTAACTGCTCACTTTGTCATAATAAAAACCTAGAAGCCTTTGCAAACTTTGAACCTATGACCTGCTGAGTGGCAGGCCAGAATGTTATCCACTGAGCTATTGGATGACTAGCTTTGCTGTGTGTGCTTCCAAAGATGTGTCTGATTGTCTCAGAACTGAATCTCTCCTAAACCTTTTTTACATGGAGCTTGATGGAGCCTAATTTCTTCATCATTCAGCCTATAATTCCATGTCATAATTCTACATACATAAGCACTAGATTTATTTTATACTCTTGCCATAAAACATGTTGATGTATTCCATTTTAATGAATATTTGTTTGTTTCAGTACAATAGTGAGACTCACCTCAACTCAACGTTTGACATCACAACAATGCCATTAAAAGAAAAACACGGCAAAAAGGCCAAGGTACGTCTTATCTAAATTTCTGAACGGCTTGTAAGATCATGTAGAAATGAAAACAAATTTTAATATGTTTAGGTTGGTATGAATGCAGACTAGTTGAATACACATACAATAAACCCTTCATGCTCGCGGGGGTTAGGGAACAGAGACACCCGCGATTGGCGTAAATCCGCGAGCATGACATTAGTTACCCTCCCACCCCGAAAATAGGCTTACGGCATAAGGAAAATGGATTTTGTTGCTTGAATGGTAATTATAATGATAATTTGGGATGCAAATAATGCAAAATAGTATAGATTGTATATTACAGGTGTATTAAGGATTAGTAATAGGGTACTGTACTGTATAAATGTAAACCATTGTTACCGATCGATACTTACGAGTGTTTTGTTGTCGTTGTCCTTCCATATTTCGTCCTCTACCCCTAGGCCATGATCCTCCCCCCTGGTACATAACAGCTTGATTATTATTTTTGATTATGGATGATTAATTACAATGAATAGCAGAGCACAAACAAAGAAATTAAGGTAAGTAATGTAGTTAAAAAAAAACAAATAAAGAACACCATTCTAGTAATGGAAATTTTAGAGTTAATGTTTTTACTGTTGAACAAAAAACTTTAATTTGCATACGTTTTGCAGCATGGGGTATAGAGGAGGCTAGGGAAGCACTAATTTTTTTTCTTCTTATAAATGTACCTCACCGTCGATTCATTTACCCCATAGTGGCGGCCACAGGCAGCGTAGGACATGCCACCCTTTATTTTCTTGATTAATTCACCCTTCTCATCTAAAGTCATCACTTTCATGTCTCTTTTGGTCTTCTTTGGTCCTTTCCCGCTTGATTGAGGCTCACCAGATTTACGTTTGTTGGCCATGTTGACGAGATATACAAAATTAATAGCACTGCACTGTACCGACGAGAACGGGGTAAACACAAGCTGGATTTTGTTCTACTGGCGGGAACTGGCAGAGTGGCGGTAGTGGCGGCCCTCACGCGGCTGCACACACAAACATTTTTGCGCGCGCCATTCAAACTCCTTACTTTTCGTATTTTAAAATTATATTAATTACTTGTACGTATTTATGTTTAATTACCCAAGGTTTGAAAACCCGTGAGTAATCAAATCTGCGAGCCTTAAACCCGGCGAACATGAAGGGTTTAGTGTACATCAATTTTAAAGAAAAAATGGATGAATAAAGATAGGGAGACAGAACCTCATGAGTGTAGATAAGACCCTCTGTGCTATAATTAGGTAAATATTGACACAGGAGGAGTGAGTGGGTCAGGATTGCTCGCATTCTTTTCCTGCCAGGTTGCAAGCTCAGAACTCAACTTATGTCCTGTCTTTTTTTGCCAATTGAACAGTTGTTACTACAATTAGATAACACAAGGGCAGGTAGGCTGCACATATGGTTGCTGAAAGACTAGATGTTGTCTTCTTTTGCCATGAAAGTGGTAAACAGCGAGTATGTTGAAAACTTTGCTGTTTCTTTATTCATGTGTATTTTTCTCTTTTCAGGATAGAAAAAATGTCATCTTTATTGATAACTCTGAAGAGTCCTACGGGTGAAAATACGCCTACCATTGAAAAGAGGAAAAATTTTTCTTGGTTCACCAGATATTTTTTAAGTTGAAGCGAAGTTTTTTTTATATGTCATTATATAGAAATAAGTCAAAATTCTATCTTATAGGAAAACATGGTTCAATGTGTGTTAAGTATTTTGTTGATGTTTGTGAATATATTTCTTGTAGCATCTGTCATCTGTATTTTAGCCTTTTTAATTTTAGGGCTTAGTAATTTATTCTCTTTCCCTTAGTAATATAGGTTTTTAAAATAAACGTTTTATCTATAAATGCCACTAAAGCAGAATAAGGAAAAAAAAGTTCCTGGAACTGCAGTTTTTATAAAACCCCATGATTATTTTTTTATTTTTTATGCTGCATACTTCCCTGCAAGATTTTATCAGTCTTCTAGGCTCGCAAAATATTGTAATGTGATATACCTTGTTTTTTCAATTCGTTTTGTCATAGAATTATTTATATGTGAAGTTTTGATGCTTCTTTGGGATATAGGAGTTAACTTCTTATTTTTTTATATTTAGCAATAGTAGCTCAAGTCATTTGATATCTCAGTTGATACATCATTGTTGCTGATGTCAAACAGATTACAAAGTATTTTAACATCAATTACTCTTTTTTTTTAAATCATTGTTTGTAATTCCTTATTGAGCATTGTAGACATGTTATGGTGGAGGGGCTTTTATCCATAAGATGCTATTAACCGTTCTTTGTGAAAACAAGCTTCCCAAAATTATTAGTGTAAGTCTCACTTAGGGTTCATTTTATGTATACAAAGGGGTTTTTATTGTTTTTCATACAAGGCACTGCTTCCCGTTTTCAAATAAGTTAAGGAGAAAAGGATTCTGCCTTCATGATAGTACTGTAAAATTAATTTTATTTGTAAAGCATTTATGATATGTTATTATCCTTGCCTTTTTCAGACATTTTTAAAACTTATAGTGGGGTCTGTTGTGAAATTTCGTGAAAATTTCGTATAGATTTTCCAAAAAGTTATTTTTTTGGATAATATCCCACCTTTTTAAGTAACAAAAAATATGTTTACATTTTTTCCTATCCCATCTTCATCATATGGCAACATTTTTTTTCAAAATGGCTGCCATAATATGAACAAAAGACATTTATGCGCCAACATGTTTTGTTTTGACGATTATTGAGACCCAAATAATGCTGTATGTGTGTACGTAATCCCATATATTACTTATCTGCAAGATATACACTCATTTTTGGTTGTGTTTTGCAACAATTGGGTAAATTTTGAAAAACTACGTCCCTGTCGGATAAGGCAAAGCTCGTTCATGCATTGGAAAAGCTTAGTGTACTCACAACAGACGACAGACCGCTGAACTGCCACAGGTTGTAACGGGATATGCACGACGACACGTGTATCATATTCGACGGGATGGCCCTAGTCCAGGAGATGGCTGCCAACAAGGAAAGAATAAAAACCTGCAAAGATTTATCAGATGCTATCAAAACGAGCAGTCAATTACAAATCTAAAGGATATGTCATTGCCTATGTCATCTTTGATGACTACAGTGTTCAAACCTCTTGAAGAATGTAACACGAAAATCCCCGTACTGGAGAAATCGTCAGGCAGAGGCCTTCAAAGTTGATAAAACTACCCCCCAATGGCGAGATTTCGCATTCATTTCTAGCGAGTACTGCAACCAAGGATAGTTTAACCATTATTTCTTGCTGACCAATTAGTCCGAGGTGTGAAATCAAATATTGTAACAGTTTAACAAGACAAGGCGTCCTGGATAACGTGCAAGCAACACAGAACAAATCGTCAGAATAAACTAGTACTCATGAAGAGGCTGATACGAAGATGATCCTGTATGCAGCAGAGATTCGTAAGCTAGGTATAAAGTTGACATCTACTCATCTGACACTGATGTACTAGTTATTGCAATGACCATGTTATCTCATCCTGGGCCCTGAGGTCGCTCTGATCATGGGTTCTGGAGAAAACCGACGACGCATTGAACTTCATGGATGTTCGACCGAATGGATTCACATAAAATATCAGGTCTGTGTGAGATGCATGCACAAACCCGGGTTGATACGACTGGTCGAATACATGGAAAGGGAAAGCTGACTTGTTTCAATGTCTACATGAGTTCCAGCAATGATGTTATTCACGGATTGACAGCTCTCGGTATCGGAAATGCACCCACTGATAATGTCCTTCGAGCGTGCACAAAATATATTTGTAGCCGGGTTCGGCACAAAATAAATTAACCATGACAATGCTGAAGATCTGCGCTGGTACATGTTCCGTCAGTTAAAGCTCACCAGGGAGTGGAACGCTACCCCCGACACAATGTGCCATTCTTCAACTAGTTTTTTAAGAGCACATTTGCAATGCAGATCTGGAAGCAATCACTTGAGACCACCCAATCCTTCTCAACCCCTCACTCTTGGATGGACAGCATCTAATGGAGGATTTGCACCAATTCTGCCCACAAATCCACCTGTTCCAGATTTGTCCCCCATTCAGCTGATTAAATGTGGAGCTCGATGTACCTGCAAGAACAATATAGTGTACCGAATTTTTGCAATGCTGAGGCAGTTCTGACAGATGTGACAATAGGACTCTTCGGCCATATGTGACGACGATGACGAGGAAAGGGTTTTGACCTCCATCGATTGATGGGGCATGTTTTTAAATTATTAAATTTGGGTTTAAAACGTAATGATTACAGATAAGTGGAAAAACGTTTTTCTTACTGTTTAGTGCCACAGGCAAAAGTGTGGGTTGTCTTAAAAAAATCCCATCGAACGTCGCCACATCATTTTAACTCCTAAAAATGCTGTGTGCGGATTGGTGGGGCCTTGGACCTACCTTTTTAGATAAACTACTCCAAACACCTCATTTTGGTGTCTTAAAACACACATGCATGATGCGTTAGGCCTACTATAATATCCTTCCAGTTAATTTTTGGTGACACTTTTTTCTGGAAAATTGATGATAATTTAAATTTAAACATTAAAAATTTTAAATTAATATCAAGTATCACCTACCTTTATAATAGTATGGGTTTATATGCTGGAAAAACGAACCATATATGTACTGGGGTGCATCACAAAAAACCCGTTCTTTATCACAATGTTGCATATTTTTGCTACGCGATAGCCTTTTTTAAAAAGGGTGCCAAATAGTGAAAATGCCGATGAAAAAATGAAACAACTTTTTTTTCCCCCTTTATGGTCCATACTTTTTCCAAAAAAAAACTGTTTGCAAAAATCTATACGAAATTTTTCCCAAGCTGATTGTTACGAACAGAACCCCATATATACCACAAATTGTTCCTCTAGTTAGAGTCTAGACATAATTTTTTTGCAAAAAGTGTAATGTTTAAAAAATGAATATATTTAGTCGTGTTTTAGAGGGGGGGTAAATACAGAAGAAAGTGATGTGTCTTGTAAAAAATGAGGGCTGCTTTTAACCCGCTGGTGCCAAATGAGTTTATAAAATGTGCGGGATTATTTAATTTGCCACGCCCAATTTTTTTTGTGCCTGGGAACTACATTAACGGGTAGGCTTATCCTCGTCCCCTTTCCCCCCCATACCCCCCCCAGCCCCCACCCCCACCCGGTTTTTTTAGGTTTGGGAATGGGGGGACAAAGGGTTCACCCACGGGGGGGGAAAAATTCCCAAGGACCAAACTCTAAAAAAGGGGCCAGTAAGAAGATGAAGAAAAAGGAGGAAGGGGTTTAAACATGAGATAGTGGATGCCGTCAGGGCCTCAGGGTTTGCGGCAAAAATGAAGAGCAGAGGCGGGGTTCAGAGGAGGAGAAAGGAGCAGAGTTTCAGTCAGGGTACTGTTGGGCAATTTTGAAATTTTATTTAATGCTTGTTTTGGTTAAGGAGTAAAAGAAAAATGAAGGGTTTTAGCGAAAAGATTCCCCAAAAGCTGATAGGTTCATTTTCCCATCAGTCAACCCAATCAAAATTTCAAAATTCCAGCTGTCTGATTAGTTCAAATTTTTTAATTTGGTGACTTGTAAAGCCTCCATTATGGGATTGGCTGATGTCTCTTTATCATGAGCTTTATGTGTCAGTAAAATGGCGGGCGAGTAGGCGTCCCCGCCCACCCATGCGTGAACCTCAAGCGACGGAGATGATAACCCAGGGCCACACGTCTACCTTTAGGGTACATTACGTTGATTGTTGGAATAATTTTTTACCTGTAATTTGACATCACTATCCGTGCCTATTTTTTTTCCAACCGAACTGGGTTCCACCCTGGGTTCTGGGTGGGTCGAGGATCATGGGTCTGCATGGGCAGGGGGGGACTGGGACTTTTGGCGTTGACCAGCCCACTTTGTGGAAAAGGGGGGGGGGGGGGGGGGGGGGGGGGTTGAGAGCCAAAGCAGTTAGGGGTTTTTTAAAAAAAAAAAAAAATTTTATTATAAATTTCCAGAAAACATGGATATAGAAATGTATGTATTAACGCCACCAGCTTCTGTAAAAGAAAAAAAAAA